>RJVU01048406.1:4799316-4811024 GCA_003731715.1 Anabarilius grahami | reverse complement strand
GAAAGTTACGTTTCATCCCTGCTGTGCCTCTCTCTTTCTCTGTATCTCTATTTCTCTGTAAGGGCATTAATGAGATTTTCAAATCAACTGGCATGTGCTCTAATGGAGAGCTGAGCTAAACAGTAGCATTCCTGCAGGACAGCTCTGCCTCATTGACTATTCCATTTGAGGAAGACATTCACATGTTCTCTGGGAATTATTTTAACGTCCCAGTTATCTTGCTCTTTTTGTATCGCATGTTCATTTATTAGTGATATGTTTTGCTTCTTTGTATCTCACACTGAGGATCTAAATTAAGGTTCCTTGATGATTGGCTCTAAGTGATCTTCATTGCCACTTTAATGTATTCTTCAAAGCTGCAGGCTGCTTCAAAGTACCCAATTTGTTATGTAGATTATTCTCCGCTCTCTTTTACTGCCATGTCTGTTCCCACCTTATTTTTGAAAACTCAGATGCAATTTGCCTATTGTCCAGTTTATAACAATATTTAAAGGGATAGTTCACCCAAAAATGATATTTATCCCATGATTTACTCGCCATCAAGCCATAGAAGTATATGACTATCATCTTTCGGACGAACACAATCCGAGTTATATTAAATAATATCTTGACTCTTCTAAGCTTTATAATGGTAGGGAATGGTGCTCCCGAATTCGAAAAAACTGCATCCATCCATCATAAAAGATATTCACACTGCTCCAGGGGGTTTATAAAGGCCTTCTGAAGCGAAGCGATGGGTTTTTGTAAGAAAAATATACATAGGATGAATTCAGGTTGTTTGGGATACTTTTTCCAAGTCATCTCAATGGCAAAAAGTGTCCCAATCACTCTGAATTCACCTTATTTAAAACTTTATAATTAAAGAACTAGGTTCCTGGGAGACAACCCTACGCACACTGCGCAAGTCGACTTGCACCAAAAGAGTAACACCTGATGTGATGTATGATGTAGGAGTATCTAAAGCTTATGGCGCTTTTCCACTGCGTGGTACGGTTCGATACAGCTCACTTTTTGGCGCTTTTCCACTGCATGGGACGGCTCGGTATGGAACGGTACCACCTCTGTTGAGGTTCCAAGTGAGCTGTACCAATACTAAATGTGACGTGTAAACATTGCAGATCACTGATTGGCCATCACTACCAGCGTCATTGGATTTAAAACACAAGACACCAAACCTGCTAGATTTAAATAGTCAGTAACAGCCACCACAGTATCATTTGTTCGCGAAACGACTTGCTTTAAACGACCGTCGCACGCAATTTGAATAAAGAAATGGCTGTATTGTGGTCAGTAGATGAGGTGCAGACTCATTGGTAGATGAGGAGCGGATCCACGGCAGTAGAGGGGGTGCAACTAATAACGATCAGTCTATAATCCCACCCACTTTGAAGTGGTACTAACTGGAAAAACGAGCCGAGCCGTGCTGTACTGAGCCGAGCGAGTAGTACCACGCAGTGGAAAATTTCTTTTATGATGGATGGATGCACATTTTTCAAAATCAGGAGCGCCATTCACTACCATTATAAAGCTTTGAAGAGCCAGGATATTTTATAATATAACTCCGATTGTGTTCATCTGAACTAAACTTTTTTGTAAACAATGCTTGAAAATGATTACTTTTTACTTTTAAAAATTGAAACTTTTCTTGAAATGGTATAAATGTTTGATATGAAACCAACATAATTACATTTCTCGGAACTTTTGCTGAAGTCTTTTAAACTATATTTTTAAGAGATTTATCCTTATGCTTCATTGACCCTAAAACCATAAAACATTAGAGATTTGATACATTTTTTCTTTTCTCAGAGAACCTACTTTATAAAGGCTTTGGTCTGCAGTCTTTGCCCTTGAACTAATGTGTCCACATCGGGTGCGAGAGCAAGAATTTAATTTGATCCCCGTTTAAATAATCTGTTTCAAATTCATGAATTCACACGGAGCAATCCTCCCCGTTCTGAGTATTCATCATTCTCAATAAGCCCTTGGAGAAGCCGTCATTAGGTTTCGGCCTCACCCGCCTGCACTGAACCGCTCCTCAAGGGCTGCAAATTGGAAATGGGACTTAAATACTGCTTGAAATGGATACTTCATATTCACCTAAGCCCTAAGACTGGGCTGTCAAGCGCAAAGAGGGAGGAAGACGTGCGCTTTCCATGCCCGCTGTACTTACGGCATTGAGTCGAATCCTTTTAATTGCGTGAGCTGAAAGGCTTTACTCTGACCTTTTCAAAGTCATGGAGCAAACAATTCTCTTCAAGGTTAATGCGCCTTCCTTGTTTTTTCTTTCGTGTGCGCTTTTGAGTTATTGACCGAATTGATGCAGTGCTTATGACTTCAACCCTGAGCTTTTGGAGTGAGCTGTATTGAAGAAGCTACTCAGAGGCTGTGCTCGAATCAAGCCGGTGGAGTGCAGTCACATCACAGTGAAGAGCCTAATCTAATTTTCATTTTTGAATAACTGTAAGCGCAAATGCAGTACTAGCGATACGTTGAGAGACTGTCTGATAAGAAGTGCTGATTGACCTGCCGCTCATATAACCCACTTGATTGGATCTGCCGTTCGCAGACAATCTGTCACTGCTTGTGCATCAGCATATCTGATTCATTTGTGCTTTAAAGCAGTTTAAAGAGTTGAAAGAGGAAGGCCTCTTTGCCGTAAAGTCTATGTAAATAAATCTCTCGAATCTCATCTCAACACAAAGACTCGGAGAGCTTTCTAAATCCCTGCAGTTTAAGAACAAACTGGATACCATCCACCAAACTTGACAGTGGGATCTAATTATGCATTTGCAACTTCCAAATCTGCATATCTGCATACAGTTGCGGAGCTGCAGCTGTTGTCTCTGAAGAGTTTATCATTATTTCACATTTATTTTGTTTCCCTAATTACCTAATTAATTCTGTTGTTTTGATTGTCATGTTTACCATTTGCTTTGTGGAGGCATTATCCTGTTCTGTTTGTCTGTTTGAAGAAGGAGACATCTCGCTGAATAATTCATGCCCTGTTCCAGCGTCAGCGCAACGTTTAAACGATGGAGTTTGTGAAATTCTGTCTTGGTCTCTGACTAACATGGGTGCATGTACACACACTGAGTCTATATATATATATATATATATACATATATATATTTATGCTGCCTGAGGCGATGGCATAGGTGGAAAGTAGAAAAGTGGATTTCACAAAGCTTCCATGATTCAACTTCGATAAAGCTGTGACAAAGATCTCCTCTCATGTGTCTCTCTATAGCTTAGAAGAACAGACTATCTGGACAGTGGTGTTTTGGGACTGGGTTTAGTCTAGGGAACTACATTTACCTCTGTGTTGAGACTCTTAACCACTTGATTTAGCTAATCAGAGTCTTAATGACACTAATTTGGGTCCTTACACTGAATTAGTCACAGTGCCCTTTAGGCTGAGTAATGGCTTGCTGTCCTTGAAGTGGAATATGGGTTGTAATTGGACTGCATGTCTCTTGGTTGCTTCTGGTTTTTCTCCTCTCTTGACATTGGCCTCCTAAGAACTTAATTTGAAGACAAGCCAATTGTAGTTGGGTAAGCAAATTGTTCCTGTACAGTATGTGGTCTGGTTAAGAGGCAGGATACAGGTGCTCCTCCCTGCTAATTCTACCCCTCTCTCATGCGAAGAGAGAGAAAGCATCTGTTTATGGTTTACAGGTCATTCCTGTCATGCAGTACATTTTGGATTTTTAATTCTTTCAAAACATGAACATGTTTGTGTTGTCATTTAAGTAAGTATTTCCATGAAAGGTTGTAATGGGCTTGCAGAAATATGCTCTGGTCAAGCTTATGCACTTAAACTTTCAATAATAATTTGATCATGTGCACAATGAAAAAAAAATGAACAGGGTGGAAATGAAGAGGCAGTGTTAGCCACTGCACAGTGAAGGATTGTGAGCTAGTTTACATAGGGTGTCAGATTCATTTTGATATTTATATAAAGGGATAGTTCACCAAAAAATGAAAATTACTCCATGATTTACTCACCCTCAAGCCATCCTAGGTGTATATGACTTTCTTCTTTCAGACGAATACAACCGGAGTTATATTAAATAATGTCCTGGCTCTTCTGAACTTTATAATGGCAGTGAATAGAGGATGAGATTTTGTGCAACCATTCATCATAAAAAGATATCCACACGGCTCTGGTGGGTTAACAAAGGCCTTCTGAAGCAAAGTGTTGCGTTTGTGTAAAACAAATATCCATATTTAAAACTTTAAAAACTAAAACAACTAGCTTCTGGCAGACAGCCGTACGCATTGATTTATGGGGAGAGAGTGAACTCTGACCTGACGCATGACGTAGGGTGAATTCAGATTGATTGGGACACTTTTCCAAGTAATTTCAATGGCAAAAAGTGTCCCAATCACCCGGAATTCACCCTATTGACGAAACACAGAAGCACAGAGGCTAGACCAAAACAAAACACCGGTCACAAATTAGAAGTCTAAAATGAGAATTTTTAAAGAGAAATGTCAGAGGATTTTGATAAAAGAGAAGAGGAGCTTGAGTTTGTTGCCCAGCCCTATTTGTTTGAACAGCGAGAGGCGTCTAAGCTTACGCTACTCCTACATCACGTCAGGGGTTACTCTTTTGGCGTAAGTCGACGTGCGTACAGCCATCTGCCGGAAGCCAGTTATTTAAGTTTTTAAAGTTTTAAATAAGAATATTTTTCTTACACAAAAGCATCGCTTCGCTTCAGAAGGCCTTTATTAACCCCCTTGAGCCGTGTGGATATCTTTTATGATGGATGGTTGCACTTTTTTGGGCTTCAAAATCTCATCCTCTATTCACTGCCATTATAAAGCTTGAAGGAGCCAGGACATTATTTAATATAACTCTGATTGTGTTCGTCTGAAAGAAGATAGTCATATACACCTAGGATGGCTTGAGGGTGAGTAAATAATGGGGTCATTTTCATTTTTAGGTAAACTTTCCCTTTAATTTTTAATCTTTTGAGGTTTTGATATTGACAACATAGTCTTTTTTGTAATTTTATCACACAGGATAGAATGTTTTCATTTTTTGCTTCCAAAAAAATGATATAATTTCCTGGAGGATGCTGTCATTAAAAACTGTCTTTTGTTACTTTATGGGATGTTTCAAAAGACCAACTTGATGGAAAGCGATATTAGACCAAAAAAAGCAAACTCTCCCTCTGCTTTTGTACTTTTTGATAGTTTACAAAACAGCCGTGTTGCTGTTATTAAAAATTTGACTCTTTGTTCAATTAATTGAGATATTATGAAAAAATGTATATGATTTCAATCCTAAAAAATTGTGAGTTAAATGTTTTATGCCATATGTTAAGACACATGACGTGAAAAACTGCTTAGCAGAAATGACACTTACACTCAGGCTTTATAGATAATTTTTGCATTCATCTTCTTCAGTAATTTTCTCTTTTCTGTAAGTGTGCATGCCAGATCAGAGTTACACAGACAGATCACAAGCACATCAGCACAGGGTTCATTGTGTACTTATTAGCAATGTCATCCCTAATTATTTAAGCTCAACTGCAATCTCATCTTTCTTTACTTCCTCCCTGTCCATTATTTCCAGTCTGTCTCTCGCCTCTAGCAAATGTCTCTATGGATTCTGAATTTACAGTGACATATGCTTCTGCTATCCACACTCATGATGAGAGGGGATCTGCCCTGCCTACATGCATGTGTGTGTGTCTGTGTGCGCATGTGTTTGTGCAAGTAAATTTGTTTGCGCTCAGAACCTGGGGTGTTTTTTGATGGACGTTATCACATCCAGAACAGAAGCGCCAACAGGTCTTGAGTAGTGCCGCGTGCTTTTTAACAAACCCCCACCTCCCAAAGGTGCAACATTCTCCCCCTGCTTCACAGGTTTATGTATTTTCCTGTTTTTGATCTGTTCTTATATGATCATCTTTAATCTTCCCCTTCAGGCCTGACTCACTGCAGTACCTCAGCAGACCCAATGGGGGCGATATTCCAGCCAGCAGTTCATTTCCCAGTGGCATCTACCTGCACAGTCGGCGGGGGTGGGGGAGGTGGTCTCGGTGCTTGTTCATATCTTCATTAACAAATATCTTCATTACCGCACTGAAAAACAATGGGAGAAAAAAAACAACAGCCGTGCGATGAAACTATGGCAGCCCCTCGGGGCGTTCTGCTGTTTGTAGTGACACAGAGGACGAGTTATGCTAATTGAGTGTTCTTTGCATAATTAGAAAAAAGAAACTTTATCATTATTATGAGTACAGAATAGCCAGACTGTGGGTAATTTAGAGATTCCCAGCAGGGTGCTGCACGGTGGAAACTGAGCGAGAAAGAGATGGAGAGAAAGAGAGAGAGGATGCCCTCTCAATGTTATTCTTTTGGATATAGAAAAGCATGTTCATCAAGATGCTTAGCCAAAGTGTGCCTTAATGATAATTACTTTCCTCAATGTGCTCTTTTCGAAGTGATTTAGCGAATTTGTTTTTAAAGAGCATCCATTTGCGATGGAAATTCACGAGGAAATATTTGGATTGAAGCAATTGCCGTACATTCAGGCACATTGCCAGCATCTTTTTAGCAGGACCAGACGCTACTGAACCAATTAGGCGTCTTTGAAATATTAAGAGGCCGAGAAACCTTGCGTTTCATTCTTGCACATGGTAAAACTTAGTCATTCGGAGTGCTGTCATGTCTCCTCTCCTCTACTTTCCAACATGGCCGACTGTGTAGTCTACCTTGAGACAGCAGAGAACATCCCCTCCCGCTTCAAAGGTTCTCTCGCCTTTTTCATCTCTGTGTACCAGCCCACGGCCAGAGCCATGGATTAATATTTCAAAACATGTTTCCCTCTCTCTCTCTCTCTCTCTCTCTCTCTCTCTCTCTCTCTCTCTCTCTCTCTCTTTTTCTCATCCTACCTCCTTTCCAGCTCCCCCCCTGTCTCATATACACAGTCCTCGTTCCCTGTTCACCACTTACTCTCTCTCTCTCTCTCTCGCTCTCTCTCTCTCGCAGCCTGGCTGCAGACACGTGTGATATTTTCCCATATCTCATGTTTTGCTGCTCCGCTGCTCCCAGAGCCCAATCACTGGAGCAGTATGTTTTATGAATTAATAAGAGATGATCCTGGAAGGTCCAGGGAGGCAGCTAAGAGAGAGCCAAGAGCACAAAGATGGAGGGAGCGAGAGAGCGAGAGAGAAAAAAGGAAAAGAGAGAGGATGGAGGCTGCAGTCGAATTTTAATGAGCACCAAGGGGAATATCAGATTTTTTCCCCCTAGTTCTTTCTGTGGATATCCAATGGCACACTGCTCTAAATCACTGTCATGCAAACAAGGTATTTCCCATCATGCCCTTGGTTTTTGGCTGGTAAGTGTGTCACTGTGTGGTACAGCTTGGCTCGCTGGGTGCACCTGCTCCGCTGTCCTAATTGAACAGATGATCTGCCAATTTGTCATGTTTATCTTCAGCGCCTTTCCTCGGCGGCTTGCCCACTCCCCACAACCCCCTCGCAACACGCTGCAGATGTTAGCAGCATTTTTTATGACAGATCTTGTAGTCATTACTGAATAATTCATGCTTGCATTAATGTCTTCAGATAGCATCTCCAGCACCCCCCTCCCTCCTTCTCGCTCTACCTCCATCACTTCCTCTCTCTCTATCAGCCGCTCGCTTTTCACTCATCCCCACCCCCCGTTTCTCTTCCCCAATCACATGGGAAAACTTTATTATGCCTCCCTCTGACGGCAAAGTATACGGATAAAATACCCCCCATTGATATGAAAATAGGATTTAAATTATTCACTGAGGTTTAAAGGTTAGTTGAAGGTTATTACTTGGGGACAGGCATAAAGGGAGGAGAGAGAGTCTCTCGGTGCATTGTTCACCAGCGAGCAGACGAGGCGTCGGTGAAAGGCTAATTTGCAGCGCATGCTGCAGTGGCCTCTTGTGAATAAAGCCCAAAGCCTCTCAGGAGATTTTAACATGGGAGAAGTCAATTATTTATAAGGAAATTATGTCTGGCTGTTTCGCCCCGACAAAAAACATTTCTGCCTGTAAATAAGGTGGGGAGCGTGCGTTTCCGCTCCATCCGATTGCTGTTCTCGAGATTATTATGACATGTCATTTTTCTGCTCAGCCCAGCCAGGCAAGGATAATAAGAGAGCATCTTGGAAAGGGAGGTGTCCTCTGAGATTGCCTTCAACATAAATCAGATCAGTTGAAACGCTTGCAGGTTTTATATGGGTTGGATAATGGGGCTTAGAATACAGTGGACTTAATAAATCATTCCCTTTGTTGGTGTGCGCGCTTTTTTCCCTCTACGGGTTAAGAGCCAGAGCCGGTTCAGCGGTTGGTCCCTCTGTTCTTACGCCACACTGTATCTCCATAGCAACCACGCGTGCAGGTACCGTGCGTTAGCGGGGAGTCATGAGGAGCTATGTGATGCAGACGGACCTCCTCCTCCTTCTCCTCCTCCCTCGCTTTCTCCATCACAGACACACACAAACACTTTCACACCCTCCTTTTTTAATCTCTTTCGATCCTTCGCTCCTACTGTGGAGTGACCTGAGGAGGTTTGTTTACAGAGCTTTGTTTACGTTCTCTTATAACTCCCTGTCTCTTTGTCTCTGTCTCATTTACATATTCCCACACAGCACTCCTCCTCCTCCTCGCTGCGAAAACACTCGGCGGTTGTTTGCCTTTACGCTCCTGTCATTTCTCCTCTGATTTAATGACCCCACCATTCACGTGTCATGTTCGATTATAAACTTGATTATTCCGGCAATCTTATAACCCTTATGCCATTAATGTGCGTCATACCAGTGGTGGTCTGGAACGTAAATAAAGTAGTTAATTAAAACAAAAAAGTAATAATTTAAAAATACTGCAAATATTTAAACTTACTATTTTTGACATGATCACTGTAAAACTGTGTAAAATGTACAGTAACTTACTGGCAATTTTGGTTGCCAGCAAGCCTGTAAATTAACAAGAGTACTATAAATCAACTACAACTTTACTGTAAAATCACAGCATAACTGTAAAAACAGCAAAACAAGAGCAGCTGTGAATTTACAGTTCTTTACTGTAATCTACTTTACAGTATGTTACTGTAATACTACCATGCACTGAGTTAACTCATTTCATTTGAGGAAACCGATTGTCTTGAATTGGTCAATTGCCATTTAAAATGAATTCTGTTAGAAACTAATTCTGAATTCTGTTAGAAACGTGAGTATATTAGTACTGTGAACTTATTTCATTCGAGTCTACAAAAAAAGAATGTTTCTTAAATTAAAATAAAATTAACTTAATTAACTCAAATTAATCAATTTAACTCAAACCTCTCTTAGCAAAAAGATTATCACTGCATCAGCAACTGTATTTTTTATTTTTCATGTTTTTCTAATTTCTGCTCTGCTTACAGTATATTTGTTTTATTTTTGTATTTTTAAAAAATGTGAATTAAATAAGTTAAGGTCTGTTTCCAATTTCAGTATAATATGATTTGATTAGAGCCAAAATTACATAAATCCATGGTATGTGAATAGTTGCCTTTTTTTTTTTTTTTTTTTGGTGGTCTTATTTATGGAAGCTTGTTTCCGCCATGGAATAAAAAAGGTAATTGTGACATTTTATCTCATTCTGACTTTTTTCTCGAGTTTATATCTCACAATTCTGACTTTTTTTTTCTCGGAATTGCAAGATATAAAAACAAATTTGAGTTATAAAGTCAGAATTGTGTGATATAAAGTCAATATTGTGTGATATAAAGTCAGAATTGCGTGATATAAAGTCAAAATTGCGTGATATAGTCAGAATTGCGAGATATAAACTCGCAATTCTGAGGGAAAAAAGCTTGCAATTCTGAATTGCGTGATATAAAGTCAGAATTGTGTGATATAAAGTCAGAATTGTGTGATATAAAGTCAAAATTCCGAGTTATAAAGTCAGAATTGTGATATAAAGTCAAAATTGTGAGCTATAAAGTCAGAATTGTTATATAAACGCGCTATTTTGTGTCCAATTGTGAAGGGAAAAACAACATTTTTTTGTCAGAATTGCGAGTTTATATCTCACAATTCTGACTTTATAACTCACAATTGCTTGTTATAAAGTCAGAATTGCGAGATATAAACACACTTCGGAGAAAAAAAGCTTGCAATTCTGACAATTGCGAGTTTACATAATGCTATTCTGACTTTATAACTCGCAATTGTGAGTTTATATCTCGCAATTCTAAGAAAAAAAGTCAGAATTATAGTTATAAAGTCAGAACTGCGTGATTATAAACTCAGAAAAAAGTCAGAATTGTGAGATAAAAAGTAGCAATTACCTTTTAAATTTTTTTATTTAGTGGCGGAAACGAGCTTTTATACTGATTTGATCAGACTTGACCTGAAAAGTTTAAGAGGTACTTGTTTATGCCATTATTGTGGTTAAATTACTTTTTTTTTTTATTTCAAGGCCACAAATGCACTCCCTTGTTTTGGTAATTCTGAAGGATATGGTAGAAGTAGTGATTGCTCATTTGGAACAAAACATTTCATTGTGGTAAAATGAGCACCTCCTTGGGAATTTCCTCCCATTAGTTTTTAAGATAAGTAGGAGTCATTAGTTAGCAAGATTTGCGCTGGCTTTCCTAGGCTCCAGTGTGTGTGTGTGTGTGTGTGTGTTAATACTTTAAATGGAAGTGTAGCCACATCAAAGATCCACAAGATGAGAGGAAGAATTAATTGCAACCTTGGGAAAGTGAGACAGAGCTGTATGTGGTAGTTTGTGCCTAGTCCCTTGTCTCCATCCGTCCAGTCCCTTTCTCTTTCATCCTCTCTCTCCTTCTTTCCCCCTCATTCCGTGTTTTGTCAGGAACGTTTATCCTGAGCTTTAAGCCGCCTCATAGATGCCTTTGAGTGATGTTAATTACAACCGTTACCACAATTCATGCTGAGTGTCAATTTTCATCCCTATAGATGCTCTCTCTCCATTTTCTCACCAGTTGAGTATTCATTTGCCCTGAATAATACTGAGCTTATCAAAGTCAATCAGCTGTGAAACTCATTTTCAGATGGAAAATTTGAGGCTATTCTGACTTAATTTGGTAAAGACTGCTTTATTTGCCCATTCACAGAGCCCAGAAATTTGTTGGTTGGGCCCGTGACAGCAGAACACTTTGTTTTTGATAGTTTCTGAGCAGATCATTAACTGAAAATAAGGAACTCGTGAGAGGCTTGACTGAAGCACTCTAGCAGAAAGGCAGTTCCAGATGGCCGAGCGCTGGTCGAGAAAGCAGATGTGCTTAAATAGGAACACACACACATCACGCTGTTCCGCTTCTTCAAATGGAGCATGGGAGGCTGTCATATATCACTAAAATACATATACTGGTGCATTCATGCAGGAAAACATGCATTCACACTCATAGGATCCTTCTCTCTGTCTATTGATCTGGCTCAGTAACTCGGAAGTTAATGCCTTCCTGTGATGGTGCTGCTGTTTTGAAAGTCCCATATTGGTTGTTTTTCCCCCATCCCCCCATACCATGTTCATTTTTATGCCGTTTTTGTCTGTTGATGAAAGTGTCCTTTAAATGTACTCAATATTTCATCATATTCATTCATTATAGCCAATTTTACTCTGACTGAAATGGTATTTTAATAGACAAAATTGACTATTTAGTTAATGATGACAAAAGTCTGTCAAACTAAATTTTAAAACTGAGCTC
>RJVU01048406.1:4746315-4787169 GCA_003731715.1 Anabarilius grahami | reverse complement strand
CCCTGATGTCCCCTAATGCCCCCTAATGCCACCCCTTGGCGACGGGTCTGGTTCCGATATGACAAAAAAAAGCGCCATAAAAGTGGTCCACATAAGTCGTGCTTTTTCAAAGTATTATGGAGCCATACAATAGCTTTTTAAAGATGTTATTCACTGAAAATGTTGACCTTGTCCTTGATGTGAGTGTTCCGTTATATATTGATGATACTTTAGTGGTGCTTTTTGTGGAATTTCACAGTTGAGGAGATCACTATAATTTTCTGCAACACATTGTTCCTATACATATTTTTCTTCAGCGCAAATGTAATTCAGCAATTTGATATTGAAGCTAAATAGAGAGTGATGTAGATTTATCTGGCTTCTCGTTTCACAGTGTCGCTGTCTCTAGAAAGATGGATGGCAGCAGGTTGAGGGGCCCTTAGCAGTGTTCAGCGTGTCTGCCATCAGATTACAGGCTTCTGGGAGCCCAGTGCTCCCCATGTTCATGTCAAGAAGGGGCTTGAAGCATAGCAATTATGGAGAAATCACATAACGTATGGTGCGACTCTTACCTTCACTTGTCATCCTGACCGCGTCTCATTTGCACAGCCTCTCGTCTCAAGTGGCAATGAAAAATTGCTATAATATAAAAGATTACATAATAAGCTATTTGCATCTCCCCGAGTGTATGTGTGAGGCTCCCTTAAGCATAGCGTAGTGCAGCCGAGCTCTTGTTCCAGCTTGGGAGCTGCTTCATGTCTAGAGCAGAGACAGAATGGGGCTGCGGGTCAAAAGATCAGCAATCAAATCAGTGTAGTGTTGGGTTGTGGAGAGTACTTGAGTGACAGCTGTCAGAGGGTGCATCCAGAATTGTGCATTATAAACTCTCTGCCTTCCTGGATGAGCTCTTGTGGTGACGCATGCGATAGTGACCTCAAAATAAGGGCAAGTTGATGAGAGGGTTTGGGACAAGTGAATTAGCATAGCTCAGGATGCGTGTCTGAGGCAGCTCTGTGGAGATTCGTGCACACTTGAGTTGGCCGCTCACACACTGTCCTTCTAACCTTCACTTGGCTGTACGATCAGTGCACGTTTAACGCTTGCCTGAGTTTTAAGCCACGCTGAAAGTGCCCGAGAATTAAAGCGCCGCTTTCGTTAGTGCTTGAGCATGTTCTGCCTTTGGGGATGGTCCAGCTTTGTAAGATCTAATTTCCCAGCTTGTCAACATTGATTATGCACTGTGTTTGAGGAAACACAGTTTTCCCCCATTCTGTTTTAAAGGGCTTGTGGGAGCAGTGCTCTCTCTTTGAAACAGATGACTCTTAACAGTAGGTCAGAACTCGGCCTTCTGATAAATGGTTTTTAGATTTAAAGGGTTAGTTCACCAAAAAATGAAAATTATGTCATTTATTACTCACCCTCATATCGTTCTATACCTGTAAGACCTTCGTTCATCTTCGAAACGCAAATTGAGATATTTTTGATGAAATCCAATGGCTCAGTGAGGCCTCTATTGCCAGCAACCCTAAAAACATATTTAAAACATTTCATGTGACTACAGTGGTTCTACATTAATATTATAAAGTGACAAGAATACTTTTTGTGCACCAAAAAACTAAATAACGACTTTTCAACAATATCTATATATTATAGATATCGGATCGCGTGTCAAACTTCCAAACTGCTGAAATCACGTGACTTTGGCTCTCCGAACCGCTGATTCGAAACAAAAGATTCGAAGCAGTGTTTTGAAATTGCCCATCACTAGATATCATTGAAAAGTTATTTTGTTTTTTTGGCACACAAAAAGTATTCTCGTTGCTTTATGGTGGTAGCACTGTACTCACATGAACTGTTTTAAAATGTTTTTAGTACCTTTCTGGGCACTGAAAGTGTAAATTAACTTGCTGGCAATAGAGGCCTCACTGAGCCATCAGATTATATAAAAAATATCTTAATTTGTGTTCCGAAGATGAATGAAGGCCTTACTGGTGTAGAATAACATGAGGGTGAGTAATAAATGACATAATTTTCATTTTTGGGTGAACTAACCCTCTAATGATGAAAGAATAAGCAAAGATATATTGTAGTTTATTAATTTATTGAGATTATCTTGGGTTTACCTATTTTGGTTTATAGCTGGTTTACTTATTTCTAAAAACTTGAGATTTTCTAAATATGTTTTTTGTTAGTTAATGCATCTTTTTGTGTCTAAATAGGCCTACACTGAAATAAAGTGGGTTTTTGGTGGGTTTTGTTCAGTGTTATCATCCTCTTCCCAGAATGCTTTGAGGCATGAGAATACATCACATTTAGGAACTTTTTGTCTTGTGGTGAGTTTGTTTCTGTTACTCAAAATGTTCAGTTTGTTGATTATTACTCTAGTCATCATTAATTTAGTCTAGGTCTGTGTGTAACAAGTCAAAGATATTTTATGTGTTTATTGGTTCATGAGTGTTTATGTGATGTTGTCATTTATTACTAGAAAGAAATAAGCACTTTGTTCACCATGTGGTTTTGTTGTATAACACACATCATATTGAGAATTAAAGCCATGTACATAAGTGGAATAAGAGCATAGAGCTTTTTAAACTGATGCAGCTTTGACTAACTAAATAGGCAATTGATACAATAATGGCAAATTTTAAGTCATGGAAACTTGACATTTAAAGTTCAGTGAATTGCCTCCTCACTTTTCCCTTCACCTAGCTCAGAATTTTTAAATTTAATAAATCCGAATGACATAAAATATTAGCTTGTTGGAAGTGCTGGTTGATGATGAACAGGTGTGGGTAGCAAAGTTCTGCCCCAATCATAACAGTGTCTGTCAGTTAACACTCAAACGCAGCTGGTTCTTCCAAGCTTGTTTACAGTACTGGATGGAAACATCCCTATGCTGTCAATCAAAATGATGGTGATATCATTATAGCTGCTGTGAGGGAGTCAGTGCTGTATGAAGTGGGCCTGACCTTGTGGACAACAGTAGCCTTGAGAAAGATGGGAAGCTTGTTAAATAGATAATAATCAGGAACAGAAGCAGCAATGCCAGATGCAGACTCCTGTTTCTGTATGTTGACAAATGGCTACTGTGTGAGAAATGACACAGAAAAATAAAAAGAAACATATTTTTGTGACTGAGCAGGAAATGTGCTCACAGTGTCTTTCTTTAAATATATAAAAAACAATTTTCATTTACAAATGCCACTGTAAAAAATGAGTCAGCCACGAATAATTTATTCTGTGTGCAAAAGTTTTTAGAGAGAGAGAAAAAGTAGTGTTTAGCTGGTCGTGTAATGTCAACATGGTGGCCCTTATGGGAAAACACATTTTCATCTCATGTGAACTGTAAAAGACGTTTTAAGGAGGGGAAATGTGTTGCATAAAGGGACAGTTGCTAAAATAAAATGTTGTCGTCATTTACTCGCCCTTGTCATTCCAAACTGTGAAGCATAACAGAAAATATTTTAAAGGGGTCATGAACTGCGTTGTTTTATAATGTTTTCTGGGGTGCACTTATAATGTTAGTATGCTTTTTACATCAAAAATTGTCATAATTTTGAAATAAAAGACATTTTTCCTACCTTTATTTTAGCCCTCTGATTTGAACGCTCTGTTTTAAGGGGCGTGTCTGCTGTGAGACTTCAGTGTAAACGCCCACTGCTGTGATTGGCTAACATCTTTCCATTTGGAATAACTAAGTATTACTCTCTCGAAAACTTTTAGCATGTTTTTACTATTACAGCTCTCAAGGTTAACTAATTTTTAAATATAAATGAAAAGTGTTGATTACATTTAGATTTATGGCATTATATTTAGATAGTGGCATGAAAGGTTGCAGAGATGAACACTGTTGCCAATCAGACATGTTGTTGTGCGCATGAAAGCAGTGATCTAGTCATTGCAACTCAATTCCTGCACACTAATGAATGCTTTCATCATAAATAACAGTACAAACGCGATGTAACTAAGAGATTTGTTGAATAAAATGGGAGTTTTGGCTTGAGTCCAGAAACTCAGTCACTGATAAACTTGCGATGTTTGATTGACAGCTCCAGCGATTGCAAAGGGAGCGCTCTTTGATCACTTTCTATACATAATTTAATCAACATTTAAATTACAGATTATTTTCATCCTACTAAGAGAAACAATGTGAAGTTGACCGTTTAGTCACTGGTTTGATTTACTGACACATTGGTAAAGAACATCTGACTGTACATGAATCATTACATATCAGATCAGGCATTAGAATTAACACAGTTGTTGCATTACTGTTGAGTCCATATTGTAAAAGTCTGTTTTCAAAGCCTGCGCCGAAATGCGATTGATTTACCATAGAATCCCCAGTGAAATGTACCGAATACAAATAAATAAAGCTCAACTGAGACATTCACATTGTTGAAAATAAATAACCATATTCCTAGCATTAGGATCTTTTGAAAGGTAATGCTATTTTTAGTCCTGTATCGCTCTTCTCTCCTCGTCATCTCACTAACACGCTTGTGGGTGGGGATGGCGTTGATTTCTTACGTGGAGGCGGCGTTTCCACATTCCAGGATCAGTCGTTCGCTGGGCCTGGTGTAAATAAAAGCTTTTATTGGACTAACAAAGACGTTTTCTGTTCTGAAACTTACAGGATATTCTTATAGTACAATGATATCATTGCTTTTATATCAAAAGCTCAAGGAAAAGTTGATTTCTCAATTCATGACCCCTATTTTTCAGTAGTCCCCAAAACTGTTTGTTTACCAACACTTCAAAATATAATCTTTTGTGTTCTGCAGAAGAAAGAAATGCATACAGGTTTAAAACGACATGAAGGTGAGTAAATGATTACAGAATTTTAATTTTTTTGAAACTATCCCTTTAAGTGTCCGAATATTTTTTGGGGGCATCTGCATCTGTGTCATTTGGGGTGAAACATAATAGCCACATACAACCTAATAGTTTCTAATTGGATGATGGTGATAATGTGTTATGGGTCAGCTTAAACACCTGAACTGAGCTCTGGTGTGATCACAATCATCCTGTTACATTATGACTGATTTCAGCACGGGCTGAGGTACCAATCAATGGAGAGAGAGAGAGAGAGGGAGAGACAGAGAGAGTGAGGGGCCCCTCTTGCACTCTGACTCTGTTGAATACTGATTGTCTGTCTGCCCGCCTCTGCCACTGAGCCATAGAATTGCTCTCTTCTCATTCTCCAGCACTTGTGCCTTCCCTGGCTGATGGACAGCCGATTCATAAGACGTTCCCACTGAAGAGTAACATTTCTCATTTTGCATCTGATTCCTCCCTAACAAGGCGATTGCGCTGTTGCATTCGAATGCGGAGATAATGAAAAATGTTATGAATATTTCAACGGCGTGACAAAAGAGAAGTTTGTTCGATGGCTCTGTCCTCTGATCAATCCCCACCAGACCAAACAGGCTTAATATGAGAGAACAAGCGATCCGACTTATCTGTGATGTGAATGTATAATGTTAGGTTTTTTAATAACTGCAGAGTGGCCTCGGGGCCTGTCTCCAAAATGGCTGCTTCACTTTGGTATTTGTGCATTTCATTTCTGTTGAATCATTAATGTTTCTCTAGGCTAACAGCTCCTCTGGCAGCAACAGTGGGATCGAAGAGAGGCTGAACTAAATGCCTGCATTGAGCGGTACTCCATCAAAGGCATCAAGCCTTTTTATTTATTGGATAAATGCATGTGTTCTTTTCTCATGTGTTTTCCTTCTTCTATAAACCTCGTTCGTGCAGCCCAGGTGAGGGCAGGCAGAACATGCCCCTTGTGACCTTTGACCTCTGACCTCAACCTTGTACTTATGTTCTGTCATGCAAGTAGGCGTCTAATACTTAAGGATGAGTATTCAAGATGAATATGCACTTCAATGGATGTGAATAATAATCATGGCCAACAAGATCTGTGCTCACTATGATCAAAAATAGTGTTTGTACAGAGGCATTTACTTTAATAGAATTAATTATAAATGGATAATTGGATCAGTGTGCCTGGCTGAGACTGTCAAGGATACTCAGAAAGCATCTTAATAGCAATCTTTCTCTTACCATTGAGTTACGCTTTTAAAAGACAAGGTGCTGGTCTAGAGGTTAACATAATTAAGGTCCAATTCTCTCTTTCACATCTTACAATGATAGTAATTAATCTTGTACATCTTCAGACTGAATTGCCAAAGTGGTGTGTAAGAATGCTGAATTACTGCTTTTTCATGTCGCCTTCAGACTCAAAATTCTTGCCGTATCGAGCGTTGCTGTTTAAGATAATGGGCGCTGTAGCTTTGAAAGGGATAGTTTATTCCAAGATTTCTGTCATTTATTCACCCTCATGCTGTTCCAAACTTTTTTGACTTTCTTTTTTTCTGTGGAGCACAAAAGAAGATATAAAATGTCTCATTGTTTTGGACCCCATCGACTTTCATTGTATGGACAAACAGTTTTCAGAATATCTTCTTTTGTGTTCTTTCAGAAGTCAGGGTGCAAATTTGGAGCAAAATAATGAAAAAAAAAATCATTTTTGGAAGAACTATGCTTTTAAAGGGATAGTACATCCAAAAATAAAAATTATCCCATGATTTACTCACCCTCAAGCCATCCTAGGTGTATATGACTATTTTCTTTCAGATGAACACAATCAGAGATATATTTAAAAATATCCTTGCTCTCCCAAGCTTTATAATGGTAGTGAACGGGGGGTGTGTTTTGAAGCCCCCCCAAAATGCATCCATCCATCATAAATAAAATCCATACGGCTCTAGGGGGTTAATAAAGGCCTTCTGAAGCAAAGTAATGGGTTTTTGTAAGAAAAATATACATATTTAAAACTTTATAAATTAAAATAACTAGATTCCGCCAGAAGACCGTACGCATACTGGGTCAACTTGCGCCAAATGAGTAACCCCTGAAGCAATGTATGACCTGTGTCGGGTCAGGGGTTACTCTTCCGCCGCAAATCGATGCGTACAGCCGTCTGTCAGAAGCTAGTTATTATAGCTAAAAGTTTTAAATGTGTATATTTTTCTTGCTAAAACCATCACTTCACTTCAGAAGGCCTTTATTAACCCCCTGGAGCATCTGGATTATATTTATGATGGATGCAATTTTGGGAGCTTCAAAACACGCCCCCCACTCACTACCATTATAAAGCTTGGGAGAGCCAGGATATGTTTAAATGTATCGCCGATTGTGTTTGTCTAAAAGAAGATAGTCATATACACCTAGGGTGGCTTGAGGGTGAGTAAATCATGGGATAATTTTCATTTTTGCGTGAACTATCCCTTTAAGGAATTTAAATCAAGGGACATTTGTTTGAAAATTGCGGTGAATTCATGATTATGCATTGTTGGTTGTCGAGCACTGCAGGGAGAGCAGTTTATGTGCAAACTATAGAACATTTGAATGTAAACGGTGATGTACTTTACCCATCTAAAACCCTGATTTACATTGCATCCTAAGCAGCCTTTGTGAGCCCAGTGAGGTGTGAAGAGATGTAATGAAACAGAGCCTCTGTTTATGAGGGGAACATTCATATTCATTAGCAGTCAGTCATTAGCATACGATGCCTGTGACGAAGCCTGATGCATGTTTTATGAGCACGGTTAATGGTACATTGACAGCGCAATAAAAACGAGGGAAAGTGTGTGTGTGAGAGAGAGACGCTTCCCCAGGAAAGCCACAGGGCACTGGGCGGGTTATTGATTCTCCCCTGTGTCCTATTGATCTCTGATGTTTTCATCTCACAAAGGCCCTGCTAAGCTGCCGTGTATCTGAGAGACACACTGACAGCGCAGCCCATTGACTCTGGCTATCAATAGCTGGGGAGCTGGATATCATTAAATCCTCATCATTGTGTTTTTATCCTCCACACACCACTGACTGCCTCTGGTGACCTCCAAATGAAGCTGCATGTTGCACGGGTCGACACCGCCTGGCACAGAGGGCATTCCGGTGCATGGCACCTCTATTAAAGCCGACTTTTCTGACATGGTAATCGTGGCAGTATGCAGTTTTCACAACTTTGTACAAGAACATAAATTAAAATTGTATTCACCAACAGTGAATTAGTAAAGGCCCCAATATACTTTTTTAATTCTGCTTTTTCGTCATTTCGAACAAAATCAGGCCAAAACAAAGTTCGGTTTGTGTTTGTTTCGGGAGTTTCGGGACTTTCTGGCTGGAGTTTCAGGTTCTTTTCAGGACTTTCTGACTGGTAAACACCTTCAAACTACCATTTAATGATCCATGGCGATTATGTAATGGGTAGGTGTGGCTCTGAGGCTCCGCCTTCTTTGACGTGGAAGTCTTCTCCGGTTCATTTGTGAGTAAAAATATGAACACACTTCATAGAACTGCTTCATAGAAGGAAATATAGTTGTAATTCTAATTGAAAGAGACACTGACACTGTTTTTTAATGTTTAATACTGTAAAGCTGCTTGCTTTTAAACAGTCAATTGTATAAAGTGGTATAAACGTATAAATAAACGTGGCATGACTTTACTGGAGTGTCGAATTGCAGAGCTCGTGAAAACATCCACATCGCTATGATCAGATGCTTTCTTCACAACTGTTTTCTCATCACGGTCATTTTGTTGTGTTTATTTTGTTATTGAAAGGGAAGCATACAGCACATATTTACATATTCTATAGATCTATACAGGTGGAGCTGGGGAAGGTGGAGGGTTTCTGAAAGCACGCTGTACTAATAAGGCAAATGCTACCCATGCTTTTGAAGGTTGAGCATGCAAGCTCTTTGGCTACAGAATACAGCAGGAACCAATCAGCTGTGTCCTATAGTTAATCATGTGATTGCGAGCAGGTTGAGTTAAAGGACCTATTAGCCTGCGCCATCTAGAGTTTCATGACAGAACTTTGTATTTATATATTTTTCATTAAATGTTTTTAATATGAACTATGAACAATAATATATTTTTAATAATTAACATTAAATAATATTTATAAATGCTGTAAAAAGTGCTGTTTGTTGTTAGTTGATGATACTTAAAGCATTAACATCATACATCTTTTAGCTTATATATGAAGGTAATAATGTTTTTTTTTCTCTATTTTTAGGACAAACACCTCATTTTCTTAAAAATAAGTAAATAAATAAATCAAGGTTTTCTTTACAATGACATAAAAATCTTTTGCTCTTGCTAGCAGCATAATTGTTACAATTTTAACCACAATTTATAAGTCTAGACTGCATGAGTAACTAATAACGAGTTATTAAAATGCAGAATATTCTATAATTTGAAGTAGATAGGCACATTCCTATTGCATAATGCATGCAGGGAAAGATCAAAGGGAAGTCATGTGTGAGACATGGTGAGATTGTCTCCTGTTGCTAACAACCCCCGTGTAATGGTTTCTGTGGCTGTTAATGGAGGTTTTGCTCTCCTGCACTCCCCTGGCTGTATACCTGGGGGGTTGAGAGGAGGAAGACTAGCACCTGATGAGCAAGAGGCCCTCCCTTTTCTCTCCGGAGAGCATGAAGAGACTAGTCATCATGGAGCAATTCTTACAGGGACAAGACACGTTGCCCCTTTATCACGCCTCATGGGGAAGGAGGGGTGACAGCGGGGGCAAGGACGGATGTTGCAGGGATCAATAGAGCTGGAGGGGGTGGGAGGAAGTGCTGGGGGATGGCAAGGACAGGTGTGGGGGGTTGTTCTAATGCCATGCTCCATTAGAGACGGGAGACTCTTGTGACTCATGAGCAGACAGCCTGATAAACAGCCTTGGGTTCTGATAATAGTCTGTCTGATCAATAGCCTGTCCTCCCTCTCTGTTCCCTGGGGGGGAGGCATGGGAGCGGGGCGGGACTGGCTGGTGACCCTGGGGTCAGAGGTCGTGGGTGCTTAAGGAGTGGAGGTGAGAGGGAGGAGTCAGTCATAAACATCACTCCAGGCCTGTTTTTCATCACACCACAGCTCTGATCTCATGTTTTCTTAATATCTCTGTGTCTTTTCTATCTCCTTCTCTCTCCACGCAATCATCTGTCCTTGTTAATATTGCCTCACCCCTTTCAGCTTATTGATCATGTGATGAAGAGTCTTCTAGAGGAGGAGGAAGAGTCATCGTGGCTCCACTGATCTAATGGTTTTCATTTTGCCGCTGTGGATCTATGGCGGAGGTTATTGATGGATATTCTCAGCTCCTCAGTCACTCCATCCATTTAGTTTATTTCCAGTGCAGTTGTTGGTCTGTTGTGTTCTATCGCAAACTCACCCCAGCCAAAACCCCTGATACTGGCCTAAAACCTATATATTATTATTCTAAGGAATTATCTGTGGTATTGGGTGTATGAAGGAGAGACAATGTATCATATCAGGGCTCAACTATAAGAATTTATAAATATATTTATAAATGGTTCACTCTAAAAAATAATGTGTTTTTTGAGTTATGACAACTTTGGGTGAAATTATGTTCAACCAACAAGCTAAGTTAGACAAACTTAAAGGGTTAGTTCACCCAAAAATTAAAATTCTGTCATTTATTACTCACGCTCATGCAGTTCCAGACCCGTAAGACCTTCATTAATCTTCGGAACGCAAATTGATATATTTTTGTTGAAATCCGATGGCTCCGTGAGGCCTGCATAGGGAGCAATGACATTTCCTCTCTCAAGATCCATAAAGGTATTAAAAACATATTTAAATCAGTTCATGTGAGTACAGTGGTTCAATATTAATATTATAAAGCGACGAGAATATTTTTGGTGCGGCAAAAAAAAAAAATAACGAATTATTTATTGATGGCCGTTTTGCACCAAAGTCACGTGATTTCAGCAGTTTGGCGGTTTGACACGCAATCCGAATCATGATTCGACACACTGATTCATTATGCTCCAAATCTTCCTGAAGCAGTGTTTTGAAATCGGCCATCACTAAATAAGTTATTTTGTCGTTATAAGTCGTTTGGCGCACCAAAAATATTCTCGTCGCTTTATACTATTAATATTGAACCACTGTACTCACATGAACTGATTTAAATATGTTTTAGTACATTAATGGATCTTGAGAGAGGAAATGTCATTGCTGGCTATGGAGGCCTCACTGAGTCATCGGATTTCAACCAAAATATCTTAATTTGTGTTCCGAAGATTAACGAAGGTCTTACAGGTGTAAAACGGGTGAACTATCCCTTTAATAATTTGTAGCATAAACAAAGCTTATGCTACAAATTAGGTTGATTACTCAAAAAAATTAAGTCGCTCCAACTACCCGAGTTGTAGCCCTGGAACCAATTAATCTTATCTATTTCAGTTTAAATCAACAGCTATCATAGCACATGCTAACATAACTTATTTAACATGTATACTTAATGAAAACTAAAAAAATAACTTGTCACTGGCGTCAGCGCAGTCATTTCCTATAGAGTCAATAGTGTTTACCTTCATGTTTCTACTCTTCAGCACAATGGTAACCACAAAAACTTCAACATTACAGAAACTCTTTTAAATGTCAAACATAACAGCACTAAACACTAACAGGTCTTTCCCTTCACTAAAAACAAATAAATTAACTCTTCATTTCAACATTTGTTCTCCTTATCCAGTTTTATGCAAAGCATGTGGGGAACTAGAAATCCACTGCCTAATTTCTGAAGTTATCAAGACAATTAACGCAGAAATTTGAGTTTAAATTACACACAATAATAATTGCATTGAATGCAAAACATTACTGATTAATTTGTACTTTAAATTCATTACTCTTATATTCTTACTGATTCTGGCCTAAAACTCTTCAACAGCCCACTTTGAGAGTTTTAATTAAAGACAGATTTTAAAGATTAAATCCTGTGCAAAACATCCATTTATGTGTGAAATTTATTGATTTGTTTTCATAAGTCATTAAGGTCATGTTGCCTTTCTCAAAATAGCCAATTATCTTAAAGAATCTGATGTGTGATATTCCATGTCATACTACGTGGGCAGGAGTTTATGGCATTGTTTTTTTTTAATATCGAAGCTCTGAACTTTCTGAACTGCTGGTAAACTCCAACAGAGTTTATAATTAGATATTTCTACGTAGGTTTTATAAAGGTCAGTCCTTTGGAGCTTTTCACTATTTAATCAAGCATGTTCAAACAGTGTTAACAGTCAATTTAAAACTGAAGATGCACTTTAGCGGCCTCGCTGAGTCTATGGAAAATTATTTGTTTTGTTTAATAGAGTTAATGATGTTTTAGCATGCATATTCAAAGAGGATGTCATATGTGGCACAGCCGCGCTCACCCCACTGCTTGTTTTACATAGGCCGGATGGAAAGATGTGAGTCAAAGAAGCCCGCACTTTTATCAAGTTGTGTTGCGGTGTGTAAAAGTCATGAGTTTAGCAGAACTAACGAGGTTAAAAGAACAAGTTCCCTTTCTTGAGGGCAGAGTGTGGGAGGAAGTTAAATCTCCAGAGCGCGAGTTTGCAGCCTTGCACTATAACTCAGAACAGGAGGTGGAAAAAGCGTTAGCTCGCACAAGTACACAAGCTCATGTTGTCGCTGAATGAGTTGCGACCACAAGGCTGTTTTTAAAGTTCCCCTTTTTTTCCCCCTTCTATCGCAATGCGCCGCTGTTATCTCTGAGTGACAGTTGTGGCTTGAACGGTGGCGATATATCCTGACTGGGAAAGTGAGACACCATATCTTGAGAGAGAGAGAGAGAGAGAGAGAGAAAAAACAACCCACAGACCATAAACCACATGCGAGCAGTCTCTGTACTGCAGCGTGCCTCGACTTCAAACACTAACAAGTTGGAATAACATTTTGCTTGGGGAGGCTTCTGCTGCCGGTGGTGGCAAGCTGATTTAAAAGAAGCCAGATTTATTACATGGCTTGTAGACCTCAGATGCAAGCTAAACCGCATTGCATAAATAGCGGGGGTTGGGGGCGAGGGGTTTCGCTGGTGGAGTTCCTGATTGCTTGACGCAGACCCTCAGTTTTTCACTTCGATTTTCCTGCATCTTTTTTGTTTGCTCTATATTAGGCCAGTCCTCTTGGGAGACGGTGCATGCTTTCATTTCGAGCTGCGTGCAAAACATAGCAGTGCTCTTTACTGGCACATCCGACGAGAGGAAAAAAAGAGTTCCGGGCGTGTCTGACTCTTTCTGAATATGCTGACAGGGAGGTAAATTATGCCGAAGGGGGGACTGGATGTGTCAACTCGCTGTGGCTAGGGCGCAGCTAGTTCTGTGACAGCATGGGGCAGAGTGCTAGGCTCCACACTAAATTCCACTTACGCTAACTGGCAGGGCTGTCTGTTGTCATGGCAACAGCCAAAAATGTTCACAACTGACCTCCCAGCATTTCTTGCCAGAGTGTACCGTTTACCACGCTTCACAGATTTCTATCTCTTTATCTCCTTTTATCTATGACTGTCTGTTCCTTAAGCTCACTCTCATTTCTCTCTCTCTCTCTCTCTCTCTCTCTCTCTCTCTCTCTCTCCACACACCTCTTCCACTCGCCCGGTTTCTCTGATGTGATAACAGGAAGTCAGAGCCAATGGGATCCAAACGTCTCTGTGCACACATCGCAATTGCGCCATTGCACGTAAGAGCTTGCTCTCATCTGCACCCACATAAAAACCAAAGCAGCTAAACAGACAGCAGGGCCTAATGCGATAACTGCTCGCACATGTCTGAACAAAGTTGCGGCTTTGCTGGTAGGACATCTACTCATGCACCATCTGAGTTGCCGAAGCGAGTGCGAAAAATGTAAGCGAGAACACGCTAGTTTAACCACACCACACTAAAGGAAGTGGCATGGAAAGTATGGTTGAGACGTAGATACTGTTTGTTTTGTTACAGAATAAGGTCAAGATCTGAGTGTGCTTTCAGTTCCTCTGTAATACGATTCCGATCTATTTATGTTTTTCCATCACACAACAAAAGAGAGAAATCACACCACAGAGAATAGTCTAGCTTTACTTTCACCTCAGGGTTTGAAAGTAAGCTTAAGGCTTTCAAGAACACTTCAGTTATTTGAGAAAACGTCCTTTCAGTGGATTGTGTATGTTGCAGTATGCACAATATGACATTCTTGAGCTTTCGCCAAGTATCTTCGTAGTATATTTAAACTTGAGAACTTGCATGTCACTGTAGGTCAAATACATTATAGAAGCCCAAACGTCTCTATTTAGATGCTTTTCTAAGGATGAAAAAGTAGGTAGTGGCTGGAAAAAGGCAGCGGAGGCAGCTCAGACCACCCACCTTGTGACGGAAGTATAAATCGGGCAAAGTGTGGTCTGGGTGAAATGAAGCCTCAAACCAGATAAGTCTGTGCTTTCATCAACCACATTAGAGGAACCTACATCTGCAGAACATTTCCGCCTTCATACAACTCAACAAAACTCTCCATTTAGACATCACAGAGTTGGAAATTAATGATTTTATTGATGGTGATAGGAAAAATGGGCCCATTTAGTGCCAAAAATGAACACGCTGATGTTTAAAGGTGCATTCAAGTTTTAAGTCAAATAATCTTTTTTTTTTTTTCATCTCAACAGAAGATCAGTAATTTAAAAGGATTGGCAGTTTTTATTTGATATAACAAGATCATGAAAAAAGTGCTTCTTAGAAAGTGAATCAACTTTTCAAATGTAAATTGTTTACATGGCAAAGTTTTTTTTATTGTATTTATAAAAAAAAAAGTTCATTATGTTAAAGGGAACATATCATGAAAATCTGACTTTTTCTATGTTTAAGTGCTATAATTGGGTCCCTGATGCATCTACCAACCCAGAAAATGTGAAAGAGGGACAACCCAGTAACTTTGTTTTGGCTAGCCTTTCTCTGCAAGCATGTGAAAAAACGAGCCGCTTGTTGTAACTTCTGTCCATCAGTGTCGACTCCGGTTTGAACAATGTAAGGCTGAACACCGTTATTGACAATTGTCATTTTGGCTGCGTGAGATTCTCCAGCTTAATTGTTTTTGAGAAACCGAAGCATGAGCTGTTAAAGCTCCGCCCTCTTCTGGAAAGCAGGCAGGAACAGCAGCTCATTTACATTTAAAGGGACACACAAAAACTGTGTGTTTTTTGCTCACACCCAAATAGGGGCAAATTTGACAAGCAATAATAAATGATCTGTGGGGTATTTTTACAGACACATTCTGGGGACACCAGAGACTTATATTACATCTTGTGAAAAGGGGCATAATAGTTCCCCTTTAACACGTAAAAAAAAAAATGATGGCAATTTTCATAAAAATGTGTATATTTGTTTATGTAGTTGGAAGCACAGGGGCAAGGATAGGACAAAAAGGCATCTTCGTGTCAAAAGTGAGAAATAAAATTCTTTGTTAAAGTTGGTTTTACACACATGTATATGATAGACAGAAATAGTGAACATTCTGTACAAAAAATGCATGTGCCAACCTTCTGAAATGAATTGTGTAATTTGTGTAACCACTAATGACTGTTTTCAGACACGTTTCCTAAACACTGTTTGTCATTGGTTGGATAAACACTGTTTCGTGTATATGATGGACACCAATGACGTAACATTTCCTACAAAAATACATGTGCCAACCCTGTTTTGAAATGAATTGTGTAATTTCTGTACCACTAACTTTTAAACAGGGTTCCTGAACAATGTCTGTCATTGGTTGGACAAACACTAAATCCCGCCCCAAAAAACTATATCAGTTTCGTTGGGATGCTGATAGCATCTAAGAGCTGTAATGTATACATTTTTTAAGGGAATCAACCTACGCATTACTTATAGATGTTTTGGTCAGTGTTGGGCAAAGTTACTGCATTAAAAGTAATGCATTACAATATTGCGTTACTCCCTAAAAAATAACTAATTGCGTTACTTAGTTACTTTTTATTTTTGTAAGTTCTATTTTTGACAAATGTAAAGGCCCTTTCACACCAAAAGTGAAATGAATAAGCCTCAGAATGGATGCTGCCATTCTGGAATGCAGAAGAATAGGACACAGGAGAAGAAGTAAATGACTAAATTTATCACATTTAGTCTAGAACTAGTCTAGAATAACCATCATGTTCACACAGGGCACACAACGCCTCCGCACTCCCGATTTCTCTCAACATGGGGACCGGAGAGGTGTCAGTCAATAAATAGGAAAACAAAGTAACTTGCGTTTCTTAATTGAAAAAGTAACTTATTTTGTTGTAAGTTGAAAAGTAATGTATTACTTTACTAGTTACTTGAAAAAAGTAATCTGATTACATAACTGACGTTACTTGTAATGCGTTACCCCCAACACTGGTTTTGGTGTATTAATACAGGAGAAAACTTTTAAAAGGATTGTTTCCATTGTACTTTTCTTTCTTATTTTCTTCTTTTTGTGACGACAAACACTAGCTGCCAGGTTTTTCTAAAACTCTCTTGTCATGGGCAATCAATACACAACCATGATTGTAGTGGTTAAGAGCTCCTCTGTTGACATGCTGGGACCTCTCCTATTCTTATTCTTGAGTGGTCACACCACAGTGTTCACTGTATTGGATGAATGGCCAAAGTTCAACCCAAAGTGGGTTGAAGACGGCAGAGAGATGAATTATGGGAGCTTGATGTCTGTGTGGTTTTATCCTTTTTCGTATTTCATTGATTTACAGCAGCGAGGCAGGCACATTGTCCCAGCCACTAAAAATAACAGAGAAGGAAAACAACAACAGTGACACGGCAGCGGTATTGATTTTAATGGCTGGCCGCAGCCTTCCAGCCGCCCCAGGGTGCTTTTTATCGAGAGCAGTAAAATAACAAAGGAGATGGGCTGGAAGTTTTCCATGTATACCAATCAGAGTTTATAAATTGCTCCATTACCTTCATTTCCCTTGGTTACTCTGGGAACATTAGCAATTATTTTCTCGCGGGCTTCGCCCATGAAACTAATAATCTGGTGATTTAGTGCCTTGTGGCATAGTGCACCCTCTCCTGCCTGCCTTAATCCATTCATCTTGCCACCTATCAGTTTGACTTTTGTGGGGACAAATTGCTTTTCTGAGTACATCCGGGAGAAAATGGGTCAATAGGTGTCTTCATGATCAGTATAAAGGTCATTTCTCTTATAAATAAGCTAGGACTGGACAGAGGGTGGAAATTGTGTGTGTGTGTTTTCTTGTATACATCATGTACAAGCGGAGAGGCTTATACATTGTCTGTTTGTCTGTGTGATTATCTGCGAGTATACTAGCGTGTAGGGCAGGAGCTTATTTTAGTTCTGTTAGTACAGTAGATGGATAGCAGGCTGTGGGAGCGGAGAGGGCAGCTGCGGTGTTGTGGCTGCAGCATGCTGTCCCATTAGCACACCCCTGGGGAGGGACAGACCTGGAGGACAAGGAGACAAGCCTGGATTAGCTCATAAATCACAGCCCGGGGGACTTACGAGAGGCTGTGACATCATCATTTAGAGACAGACGTCTGCTCCACACAGCCCAGCTGACTGAACACTCCTCCTGGTGTCTGATTTGGATGCAATGTAGGCTGTGCTCCAAAACCAGCATTGTGCAAAATTTAGAAGTGGCTCACTTTCACTTTTGTTCGTTCATTCTGTCTGTTGCTCTGTCTATCGTTCTATTTGTCTGTCTGTCCATTGATCCATCTTTCTATCCATCATTCTATTTATCTAGCATTCTATCAATCTAGGATTCTATTTATCATTCTCTCTGTTCATAAGGCCTATAAACCTTTTGAACTTTTTTCCAAAACCTTTAAAAAGAAAGCTTAATCTAAAAAGCTAATCAAAAATACAGTAAGAACAGTAATATTGTGAAATAGTATATTACAAAATAGCTATTTTATATGTAAATATACTGTAAAATGTAATTTATTCCTGTGATCAAATTTGATATTTTCAGCATCATTACTCCAGACTTCAGAGTCACATGATCCTTCAGAAATCATTCTAATATGCTGATTTGCTGCTCAAGAAACATTTTTGATTATTATCAATGTTGAAAACAGATGTGCTGCTTAATATTTTTGTGGAAACCATGATACCATTCAAACATTTGTGGTACGATTAAAAAAAAGAGAGAAATTAATACTTTTCAACACTAATAATAATCAGAAATGTTGAGCAGCAAATCTGCATATTAGAATGATTTCTGGATCATGTGACACTGAAGACTGGAGTAATGATGCTGAAAATTCAGCTTTGATCACAGGAATAAATTACATTTTACTATATATTCACATAGAAAACAGTTATTTTGAATTGTAATAATATTTCACAATATTACTGTTTTTACTGTATTTTTCATTAAATAAATGCAGCCTTGGTGAACAGAAGAGACTTCTTTCGAAAGTATTTAAAATGCTGTCAACATTGCATTATTCATATACTTTATTGTCAATAAATACCTTTTAGATGGCTTGAAAAACACATAAACTGTATATTGTTGCAGTCGTGTGTTTAATGTCTTCATGTTTCATCAGTCAAAACGTCTCTGCTCTTATTCAGCTGCTGCTACAATAGCTCAATGCCTTTGTCCATATAAGGGATTTCCTGGAAATGTTATAAGTTATTACTTCTATAAATCCGTTTTGTACTTTCTGTGAGAGAGCGCTCTCCGGCTTAGAGTATGAATGAAACATACATTACACAAGAGTGTTGGCGCTCCATAATGTTAGATCACCTTGTTTTAGATAAGAATAAAACAACAGGTCATGCATATACTATCTTGTCTCTTCGAATCTAAATCTAGATTTATTCACTTTGGCCCCTACGTGAACACACTTGCCAGAAAAAGTCCCCCCGTCCCCCCTGTTTTCTATGACCATGTCTAATGCTATACATTCTATATAGTAGTCTGTGTGTAGATGGTAAATATTCTTTTGGAAACTTTGAGGTGGACATTTGTGTCAGACATTTTGTGTTTTTCTTTGACTAGGGGAGTTTGCTTTTAAAGTTGGTGTGCGGGATGTGTTTGTTTTTATGGAGGCCTCAAATTTGTCCAGTTCTCAGTCTGTAATAAGGCTTGTGGGTCTCCCTCCTTCACACAAACTCACACACATGGATCTGTGGTAACAGAGTGATCCAGCATTGGCTGACGGCCCTGACCTCAGCTCTTCCCAGGCTGGGTGGGATGATGACCGCTGCCAGGCCGCAGTTTTACCAAAATGGGCTGAGAGCTCAGACACCACAATGTGCGTATGTGTGTGTGTCCATAGCGCAAGGGGATGTGGCTGTTTCACCAGTGACCCTGTTATACCAATGCCACATACCAGCATAGCCCACCCAGGAGCTCCTGAACACCAGTAACCTAATTACCCACCCAGCACCTGGCTGCAGTGGCTTGGTATGTGGCTGTGCATCAAAGGTAGAGAGCTTGAGCAAATGTGGTGCTTTCTGTCCACAGTAATTCATGTCACCTCCGAGGCCTCTGTGCTCACCGTAACAGCAGTGCAGTGCTGTGGGATGAAGGCTCTGTGTATAATAGGAGTCGACACCCCGCTCTTATACCCATTGGCTGGGGGGTGATGGAGTGGAAGAGTGCTTCTCTCCTAGGTACCGCAGACCCAGATCTCTCATCGAGCCGTCTCAAGGCGCTGGGGGCAGAAACTGTGTGTCACCCAGGCGCGAGTCACCACTGCCCTTTGTCCCTGTCATATTCTGTTGATAGAATCTCTCAGACTAAACTGTACATTTGCACAGGATATAAGGCTGAGATAAGATTCCTTGAGTGTCTGACTTATCTGGAGGTATCAAAGGGAAAAAAGCAGGAGTCGGGACAACTTATCTTCCCCCTCTGTCCCACCAGTTTTCACAGGCCTGCTGACTGTAAATGTTAGTCAGCTCGTAAATAGTTTTTAAATGGAACTGTAACATTTTTATATATTTATGATGTGTACACTACTGTTCCACAGTTTGGGGTTGGTAAGATTCTTTTTACATTTAGAAAGAAGTCTCTTATGCATACCAATGCTGCATTTATTTGATTAAAAATACATTAAAACTCTAATATTATTACAATTTAAATGAACTGTTTTTTATTTTAATATATTTTAAAGGGTTAGTTCACCCAAAAATGAAAATTCTGTCATTAATTACTCACCCTCATGTCGTTCCACACCCGTAAGACCTTCGTTCATCTTCAGAACACAAATTAAGATATTTTTGATAAAATCCGATGGCTCAGTGAGGCCTCCATTGCAAGCAAGATCATTTCCTTTTTCATTGCCCAGAAAGGTACTAAAAACATATTTAAAACAGTTCATCTGACTGTTTTAAAAAAACAAAATAGTGGCTTTATTCAACAATATCTAGTGATGGGCGATTTCAAAACACTGCTTCATGAAGCTTCGAAGCTTTATGAATCTTTTGTTTCTAATCAGTGGTTCGGAGCGCCAAAGTCACGTGATTTCTGGAAACGAGGCTTCGTTATGTCATAAGTGTTTCGAAATTTCAATATACGCGCTCCGAACCACTGATTCGAAACAAAATATTCGTAAAGCTTCGAAGCTTCATGAAGCAGTGTTTTGAAATCACCCATTACTAGATATTGTTGAATAAAGTCGTTATTTATTTTTTTTTGGCACACAAAAAGTATTCTCGTCACTTCATAACATTAAGATTGAACCACTGTAGTCACATGAACTGTTTTAAGTATGTTTTTAGTATCTTTCTGGGCATTTGAAAGTGTTAATTATCTTGCTGTCAATGCAGGTCTCACTGAGCCATCAGATTTTATTAAAAATATCTTAATTTGTGTTCAAAAGATGAACAAAGGTCTTACGGGTGTGGAACGACATGAGGGTGAGTAATTAATGACAGAATTTTCCTTTTTGGGTAAATCAACCCTTTAAAATGTAATTTATTCCTGTGATGGCAAAGCTGAATTTTAGCAGCTGCATTTTATCGATGTTGATAACATTTGTGGTGCTTAATATTTTTGTGGGAACTGTGATACTTTTTTTTCAGGATTCTTTGATGAATAGTACGTTTAAAAACAACAGCATTCACGTGAAAGCCTTTAGTGTCACTTTCATATATACATATATGAATAAGTGAAAAAAAGAAAGGAAGGAGGAAAGAAGAGCTTGATATAAGTATTAACAGCTGCCACAAGTTTACTGCACTGCACATTCCCACATGTAGGATTGTCTGTGTTTTCTGCTTGTTTGCAATGAGTGCAGGCGAGGGACATGAACGTCTGTCTGCCTCTGGGTTTCAGAGGAAATGCTTCACTGCTACTTTTTACAGCTTGCTACCATATGAAATATCAAAACAGAGTCTGAGCAGGAAGGAAAATAAGACATCACAGTGTAAGTAGCAACTGAGCACTCATCTGAATACATCCTGTGATCTGGATGGAACCATTATAATAGTCTGTACTACAGCCGAATCAATCACATAGCCATAGACATTGCACACAACTGCAGGGGCCCAGGCACCACTCAGCACTACCGCAGTCCCAAATACATTTAGTCGGCTCCATGCTAAACCCCATGTTAAGCGTCTTCCCGACCTCAGCACTAGGGGTCAGAAGCGGGAAAAAACATCACACAAGAGCCACAATTACAGGCCTCAGACATGAAAAGTGTCTCTTTTTATTCCCTGACAGGGCTCCCGTTGTTAATGGCTGGGTCTGCATGCTGCGTAAACAAACTGGCAAGCCGAGGCCAGGCCGCGTCTGTATTGGCTGCCAGCAGCAGCGGCAGTGGTTTCAGCGGTGGGGGCCGATTACAGGATGCAGCATGGGCTGTGGCTGAGATGGCACACAGTTCAGTCCACTTTGGGCTTCCGTCACATTGTAAAGTGCTCTCTATCTCTCTCCGTTTCTTCCTGACCCTCAGTCTCTCACTTCTCTCCCTTCCGATTTCTTTCTGGCTGTGTTTATCAGTGGTTCTTGCTAAGGAAATCATCATTAGCTATGTTTACATGCACTCAAATAATCTGTTTGGATTCAGATTAATGGCTCAATTGGCTCTTCATGTAAACACCTTAATCAATCCGATTGAAACGGGTAGTGTAGACCGGGAACAATCCGATCAAATAATATTGCTAAAAACAAAAAAAGCTCTTCTGACATAAATGTCAGTTTTCTTTTCAGATGTCATCAAGGCATCTTTGAGGCCAGTAAGTAATCACATAGCAACAACCCTACTGTAACATCATGGAGGCAACTTTTTGCAAGGCAAGCACCACTCACATTTTCTTTAAAAAAAAAAAAAAAAGGTTTTGCTTGATGTTTCTCTTTATTCTGCTCTCCCTGCTGCCATAGAAGTCTGTCATAGTATTTTGGAAGAGCCTTTGGGCTTTACACAGATTTAAATCAACTATCTTTTGGTTTAGGAACTGTGTGTTGTACATCTGTTATGCACATATGGTCCCTAAAGGAATGGCTGTCGTTATGCTGATAAAGTCCATGGAGGAATCACTGTTACCCACCATCAATTGAAAAATGATGCTAATGTACAATATCTTTAGTGCTGAGAACATCATTCCCTAGAGTTGGGAATTATCCTGCCGAACTTATCTTATCCTTTACATATTCAGCACAAACTGAGCCTTCAAACCTGACTGTAAAGAAGCATAATTAGGTGGAATTTGAGTTCCATATCCTTAATTCCTTTATATGTAGATGAAGTTTCTTTTCATCTTTGTGGAACATTGAGAATGGAAATATATATATAATATATATATATAAGCACAAGCCAAATTACATATTACATTTAAGCTATCATTAAACCTAAAAAGGAAGTAAAAACAGAAAGTTGGGATTAAAGTGCATATTATTGTAAATGCAGTTTAGATTACAAGCATCCAAAGTCCAAGATGTCTTTAAGTGCTCCTTGTAAAGTTAGCTCTTATGTTTACCAAGGCTGCATTTTTCTAAAATACACTGAAACAGGAAAATTATTGTAATTTAATGATGTTCTATCCAATCTTAAGGACAGAATGCAAGCAGCCCATTTATGGCTACGTCCTCAGATAAAACAAGTCTTGTATTCTATCGTACGTGCTTTTAAGGCCCCTCAACTTTTTAGTTTAATTTTTGTTTGAGCGACTTAATGATGGCTTAAATAGGCTCCTTCCGTAACACCTTTGGAAAATGTTTGATGTTAGTTTGGAGTAGACAAAAATGAAAATGAAAACACAGGACATACTGAATGGAGAAGATTACAGCAAATACAGCCCTTCCATTAGACATGCACACACAAACATCCGTAGGCTTACACACACCATTCCCCCAGCGGCCTCTGAAATAGAGAGAGAAGTGCAGCTGGTGCACCTGCCTGTGTTTGTCTCCTCTCCCCTCCTAAGCTCTGCTAATGAGGGGGATTTTAATTACTGATAGCGTGTCCCAATCCCTCCGCTAACTGTACTCGGCTTCATTAACCGCCATCAACAGGAGAGTGCTGAACATAAACACAGCTCATTAATGCTGCCTATCCTCCCGCTCAACTCGCCTCATTTTTCTCTTTCTCTCTCTCTCACACACACATTCTCCCTCCCTCCCTCTCTCTATTTCCCCTCTCGTTCTCCTTAGTGGCATTCCTGTGGGATGCGAGGTCACAATCCAGGTCAGCCCTCACTTAGATTAAGATGCAGAGTGCTGAGAAAGTGATGTTTTTTGTTTGTGCAAGGTCTATTTCAGGGAGTTCTCGAGGCAGGTCAATATTTGTCCCCATAGAGGTCACATGACTGTATAATCTCCACAGGAGAGATTCACCTTGATATAGAAATGCTGGCTGTTGTTGTTGCTGAATTATCTTATGAAATGTCACAGAGCAGTTTGAGGAGCAAGTGAGCAGAGAGCACCCAGTGGCACGTCAGATAATATGGATTAATCTGCCTTTCACACTCCAGATACAGCGACAGCATGAGTAGACCCGGTCCCGCTCCCTCTCTCTCCACGCTCTGGACTGTTCAGTGGACCTGAAAATGTATTTTCGGTGAGAGGNTGTTGCTGAATTATCTTATGAAATGTCACAGAGCAGTTTGAGGAGCAAGTGAGCAGAGAGCACCCAGTGGCACGTCAGATAATATGGATTAATCTGCCTTTCACACTCCAGATACAGCGACAGCATGAGTAGACCCGGTCCCGCTCCCTCTCTCTCCACGCTCTGGACTGTTCAGTGGACCTGAAAATTTATTTTCGCATCTCAGCCATACAGAGAGGGATGGTGAGAGGGAGGGAGAGTGCTTGGGCAGACCTTTCGGATACAAGAAGCACACAAGAGCTGTGTTTTACTTTCTCCATCTTCCTCTTTATCTGTGTACACACTCACACACAATTCCTTTACACTTTATCAGTCTGACAGACACCCCACACTGAGTGGGAAGCTGCCAAGCAGCACATTTTCTTTTGTATTCTCACCCAGAAATTTAGTTTTACAACTGTGTGACAATGACAATAACAACATTGTACTAATGACTTGTTCATGACATACACACTGTAAACCCTAACTCTCAAAATAATTAACTGGTTTGAGTAGGACAAACTTAAATTAAACAAATGAGTTCAGTCAAATTAACATTTATGAGTATTTAGCACTTTCTTTTTCTTTCAAGTTCACAGAACTGATATATTTTAAGTAAACTAAACATTGTTTTGAGTTTTATGAGCTTATTTATTGTATTTAGACGAACTTAAGTTTAACTGAAACTCTATTCCCCAGCATGCTTTAACCATGGCACTCAAAAGGGAGAGTAATGCTAAAATTAAGTGTTATATAATGTATTTTTGTGCAGGAATAATGTTAAGTGGGAGATTTAGTAGTGGTTAATGTTTTGTTATGCTAATTTAGAAGAGTTTTAATGTAGGTTTTTGGAGAGTTGCCATCATGGTGACAAGAGGTGCAGGCGGCTTGCTAGAGAGCAAGTATGTTAAATGTTTTATATTGCTGAACTCATTCAGCAAGTGTTATACCATACTATTGTTAACATGTAAGCAAATTAGCAAGTTAGCATTTTCTGAATTAGCTTGTTATAGCTAGCTTATTTTACACTAATAAAAATGTTTACAATGAGGTTACATTTTAAGTTACATTTATGAATTAGTGTACTCAAACATTTCAAGTTAAGAATAATTCAAATGTACGAGTACAAAATAAAAACTTTTTAATAAAACTTTGCTCCTTTATCTCCATCTTTTATTTATTCTGACCCCTTGATGTCTCAAGTGTTGCTGGTATTGTCCAAAATAAAAATCTGCCAGTTCTGGTTACTTAAACTTTGAATTTCTTAACTTAAAGGGTTAGTTCACCCAAAAATGAAAATTCTGTCTTTAACTACTCACCCTCATGTCATTCCAAACCCGTAAGACCTTCGATCATCTTCTGAACACAAATTAAGATATTTTTGATCAAATCCGATGGCTCAGTGAGGCCTCCATTGCCAGCAAGATAATTTAGACTTTCAAACACCCAGAAAGGTACTAAAGACATATTTAAAAGAGTTCGACTACAGTGGTTCAACCTTAATGTTATGAATTGATAAGAATACGTTTTGTGCGCCAAAAAACAAAATAATGACTTTATTTAACAATATCTAGTGATGGGCGATTTCGAAACACTGCTTAGTGAAGCTTCAAAGCTTTACGAATCTTTTGTTTCGAATCAGTGGTTCGGAGCGCCAAAATCACATGATTTCAGTAAACAAGGCTTCGTTACGTCATAAGTGTTTCAAACGTTTCGAAATTTCAATGGTTCACGTGACTTGCTGTCAATGAAGGCGTAACTGAACCATCGGATTTTATGAAAAATTCGTGTTCCGAAGATGAATGAAGGTCTTACGGGTGTGGAACATCATGAGGGTGAGTAATGAATGACAGAATTTTCATTTTTGGGTGAACTAACCCTTTAATTTTGAGGCAACTGATTGCCTTAATTATTTTGAGTTTTGCCAACTTATTTGGGTTTACAGTGCATATAAAAAGAATCCATATATCCATATATAACCATATATAAGATTGGAAAAAAGTCAAACCTTTTGACTTGCACAACATTTGGCTATACGTAACAGTGGAATAATGCTCGGAAACCCTTGTATTGATTATCTCAAATCTTTCATAGTCCACTTTGAAGGTAAACTGGCTTGAGATAAGCAAAGAAATCTCAGTGGTAAACCTTATGGGATATATGGCCTTGCGTGATATCAGTGCTCCAGTAAAACCAGTCTTGGCTCTGGGATGAATGATTAATGTGGCTACAAAGAGGGAACGTTTATGACATAATTTTCCCCTCTGGAACATGAAACGTGTCAGATGTAAATGCAATCATTTGCCATTCTAATTACTCTCTAACCAATCTCTTTCTCCATCTCACTGGCAGAGTGATACATTGCACCAGCATTCACGCGGCGGCACAGTCATTAGGCAAAAGTGGCGGCAATATCACAGGCCTGGAATGTCGGCCCACGTATTTGGAGCCGCATGAAAATGTTTTGGACAACGCTCCGATTCCTGCCCGCCACACGTCATCAAAGCCTTTAATGTTGGCTGGCTTAGGCGTGCACAATGTAGCAGGTACACTGTGCTCTTTGTTTACCCTCTTCTCTTACCAATCTGGTGCACAGATGGCTAACAATTATTTCTCTGTGTGCTCATTGCTGCTGGCAAACTACCAGCATGCTCTGAGATTGGTGTAATCTTTTATTATTTATGATTGTCTTAGATTTCTGGATCAGTATTTGAGCACAATCTGTTGAATAGCTGAGAGGCGCGACTGAACGGGGGAGGCGGAGGAGTAAAATTGAGTGTAAACAGAGCCGAGAGAAGTGGAGGAGCTACCGTAATGAAGCTGTGATATTGGGGCCGTTTAAACGCGAGACACACTCCTGAATTCAGCTGAATTTAATCCCATTACCACACGCTAAATATACAATTTGTTTTAAGCTTGCCGTCGGTTGTGTGTATGTTAATAAGCGGCATGCTGCAGGCGCTTTCAGGGAGACTTTTGGAGGGCACAGGCTAATAATTAGATTTCAAAAAGGAAGTCAATTTAAATCCTCATTTGAAGGAAAAATAAGAGGCTTAGTTTCACACTGTAGAACCACATTAATTTGCATGGCTTCTATTCGCTCTTATTAAGATCATCGTGCCATATGATATAAAAAATCTTAAATTAGCAAACGTAATGACCTCATTCCAGCGATATCAATGTTGTGAGGACTCAGTCCTTATCGCATGGCTGTTTTTGTTTGTTTAATGGCCGAACGGCGAGGGAAGCTATTGCGTGAACGTATATGTCTCAGACCAGTGATCAATGTCATTTCCAGCTGATTGTTTTGCAGGCCCACTGGTGGGATCAGAAGTGCTCCGCTTCACAGATATTCTCGTCCCAGTGAGCGGTCTCTTGCAGAGTTCCAGCTATAGGCTCGCTCTTAACACCAGGCCTCATCTCCTGTCAGAAATCCCACTCTATCCATCGATCTGTTGTTCCACGTAAAATACATCTCTCTCTCTCCCTCTGCCTCTTTTCTCGCTCTCTTGCTTCTCTATTATTCTTTGGCTCTAGTCGTCCTTCTCATTTTTCTCCTCCTCTCTCACCGTATCACTCTATTACATTCCCTCTCTATCTTTCTCTCTCGTTTTCAACTTAATAATGGAATGGAGTCCCCCTCGGAGGCGGCACAGCACCGTAGATGGAGGAGTAATTTTTTTAGGGAGCATGTGTCAGTCAGCAGCTATAGGAGTGCTTGTGCACAGGCAATTTTGCCTGGAGGAGCAGGGCTTTATTGCTTTTGTGGCAGGAAATAAGAAAAGAGACTCTCCATGGTGTGGAAGTCATGAAATTACAGTATCTTGGAAGAAAATGAATAGGGGCCGTGTGAAGTAAGCACCAGCCTTTGTTCTGTGAAAGCAGCATGCACTGGCTGCCTGAACCTGAACTGAGTACATGGTCGCACTGATGGAGATGCCAAATGCCAAATTTTGTTTTTTCACCCAAAAAAAAGAGAATTAAAAAATTTCTTTAAAAAAAAATTGTGTAATTATGAAATGCAAAAAGTTAACGCCCTATAGTCTCAACAATATATTAACATTATAGCACAGCCTCTTGTATCTTATTGCTTAAAGGGTTAGTTCACCCAAAAATGAAATTTCTGTCATTAATTACTCACCCTCATGTCGTTCCAAACCCGTAAGACCTTCATTTATCTTCAGAACACAAATTAAGATATTTTTGATAAAATCCGATGACTCAGTGAGGCTTGCATTGCCAGCAAGATAATTAACACATTCAAACACCCAGAAAGGTACTAAAGACATATTTAAAACAGTTCATGTGACTACAGTGGTTCAATCTTAATGTTATGAAGCGACGAGAATACTTGTAATACAAATACTTATGCGCCAAAATAACGACTTTATTCAGCAATATCTAGTGATGAGCGATTTCAAAACTCTGCTTCATGAAGCTTCGAAGCTTTATGAATCTTTTGTTTCGAATCAGTGGTTTGGAGCGTGTATCAAACTGCCAAAGTCACATGATTTCAGTAAACTAGGCTTTGTTACATCGTAAGTGTCTCGAAATTTCAATGGTTCACCACTGGGGGGTTTGACTTGATACACGCTCTGAACCACTGATTCGAAACAAAATATTCGTAAAGCTTAGAAGCTTCATGAAGCAGTGTTTTGAAATTGCCCATCACTAGATATTTACCGTTTTTAGTTGAAAACGATGTCGTGTAAACAGCCCCAAAAAAATTGTATGTTCCAATTAGTAAGAGCGGGAAAGCTGTATATAAGATGGCTGTTACTTGTAGCAAGAGACTGGTAGATGGATTGTGGTTTTAGAGTAAATTTGAACAAGGTTATTGTAGCTCTGCTTGACCACAATGAAACTCTGGCCTCAATTGCTGAAGAAGGGATTTGGTACTGTTTTTAGTACCTAGCAGGTCTAGTTTTTAGAGTTTTTATGAATAACTTTTGTACTATTTATGCTCTCAGCCATATTTGGTTGCACATTTTGCACATCTGCTTGTAATAAACATCTTTTTGGATGCCAACATGGCTCCCGAGTTTACATCTCAGAGTGATTCTTTTTGTGACAGCTCGGGTCTTTATCACAGGAACTGAGAACTTGTTCTGAATATAATTTTTTTTAAAGAATACCAGAACTGAATGATTTTGACATTCGGTTTAGTTAACAGTTTTTGCATGTGCCATCAGAATGCTGCTAAAATACTCTGAAAGTGTTCCCTGCATTACAATTTATAGAGAAACACACAGTTTCGACCGGTGAAGTCTATGTGAAGTCTGATTCTTCAGTTCTTTTTAGTGATTTAAATACACACGTATGTCTACTTAAAGGGATAGTTCACCCAAAAATGGAAATTCTGTCATCATTTACTCACTCTCAAGTTGTTACAAACCTGTATGAATAAACAAACAGTTGATGGACCCTTGACTTCCATAGTATGGAAAAAAGATACTATGGAAGTCAATGGGGTCCATCAACTGTTTGGCTACCGACGTTCTTCAAAATATCTTCTTTTGTGTTCAGCAGAAGAAAGAAACTCATACAGGTTTGGAACAACTTGAGAGTGAGTAAATGATGACAGAATTTTCATTTTTTAGTGAACTAACCCTTTAAGTCTGATTCCTCATTTAATCATTTGAAAGACTCAAGTGAAAGACCCTTATGACCTGTTGGGAGAGTTTCTTAATCTGATTCATTCACTGAACCGCAGGGTTGTACTTCCCTTGAGACCCCTAAATCAGCAGAGTTATTGACTGGCTGTTGACAATGTGTAGTTAAAGATATAAATTATGAGTTTTTGAAATAAAAGAATTATTGGAATATTTTACCACATTTTTTCTTTGTTGTTTCTAAGTGAAATTATCTCATCATTTGACAGCAAAACTGCATTTTTGTTTTCGAATCATTTCTTCCTCAGATTCAAAAGAACTGTTGATGGAATCATTTAGAAACCAGAATCATTAAATTCCTTACAGTTTCCATCACAAGATCTGTCAAATTGTTCTGTTCCTCCCACGAGTGTGGTTTGGCAGATTCTCTATAAACAGAGGTCCTCTGGCCTCTGGAGCATGGGGTACAATTTTTATTATTGTCATATCTGCGTTCGGTGCTTGTAATACATCTCTATAATCACACAACACCACTGTTGGCCAGACAACTGATAACTTAATCTGCCTCCTAATCCTTCTCAAAGCATTCACTTGCGCTGAAAGCCTTTTTTTAAAATATTACTTTAATGCATTACTTTGCATAATCGGTTTTGATGTGTGGTTATCTGCCTGCAGTTGGTAACTTGTTGAGTCCAGGGTCAGGTTGACTGGACAGCCATCCTTTCATTTCATTATAAGTCAATTAGAAGAATGAACCGCCAGACTGCTTATCTAGAAATAGGGAATGCATTTTGAAAATATGAGTCATCGTTGATCATACGAACGTACGTTGTTGTTGTGTCTTTTGCCGTGGATTGCACTTTTCATACTTGTTCCCATGGCAACTATGTACTGCACCTTTACTAAGAGATTATGTTTTGACTAAAGCATTCTTAAAGGGATAGTTCACCCAAAAATGAAAATTCTGTCATCATTTACTCACCTTCAAGTTGATCCAAACCTTTATGAATTTTTTGGTTCTGCTGTACACAAAGGAAGATATTTGGAAGAATGTCAGTAACCAAACAGATCTCGCCCACCATTGACTACCATAGTATTTATTTTTTCTACTATGGTAGTAAATGGGGGGCGAGATCTGTTTGGTTACTGAAATTCATACAGGTTTGGAACTACATGAGGGTGAGTAAATGATGACAGAATTTTTATTTTTAGGTGAACTATCCCTTTAATTCCAGGTTTGAAAATGAATATAATTAGTTTTTTATTAAGTCTTTATGAACAGATGAAATAATAATCGCTTTTGATTGAACAGTAGCATGCCGGTGTGTGTGTGCGCGTAGCGGAAAGCAAGCATAGCGGCGTTCAGTGCATATGACATTCTGGAAGTGAGTAACAAGCACGTAGGAGATAACAACTTGGCATGTAGACAGCACTCGAAACCTGCGGTGAGTCTCCTGGCATGGAAAAGCATCCAGCGACAGAGCAGTTATGAGAGAAGACAGCAGGCAAAAGCTGTTTGTTGCAGGGGGGAGGAAACAAGCTGCGCCTGCATCTTCTTTCAGCATTAGAGAGAATTTTTGGATGGACACGGGGTCTGGAGCCCCCTAAAGTCTAGAGTCCATCAGGCTGGCACGTGAAAATAACAGCCTTACTGTTTCATGCTTATATATTGTGAGTCCCTGCTATGGTTTCTGGCACATTGATGACATGATGACCCAGTCAACCACCTGCAGCGCGCCCCGAGGGTGGCGTTCTCAGCTGCAGACAGACGACTCCCCCTTCTATCTGCTCAGACAAGTCTCTCTGTGATTGACCCACAATCCACTGGGCTTTCAGTTCCCATGGCAACAGATCTCCATGCAGTCTTGAAGTGATCTACAAAATAATGCACATCAACGTTCCTGTAATATGCTCCGCTGTCTCTCTTCCCAGCAGCTCAGCGCTCGCAGACGAGCGTGCACACGCTGGAAATCTGTCAGACAATTAGTTTTGCTTAGATTCATCACAGAACTGTCAGGCACAAAGCTTACATCAATCACACTCCATTGATTTTATCTAACTGCAACGGCAAGAAACGAGACCTTCGCAGATGTACAACAGATAGTGTTGATTTGTGCGAAAATACAAGAGAGGCAGAATCTAATTAGAATCGGATTAATCTTTCAGGGGGGTGGATGTAAACTGACAGTGAATAGAGAGGGGGAGGCGTGTGAAAAACAGCCTCCCCTATTTTTAAGATGCTAACGGCATCATCTTGTAAGGTGTGGTGGGTTTACACCTTGATTATGGCCCATTGTGTTCTTCATCCTTTGGGGACAATTTGAGCTTTTACGAGCCCAAAGAAAAATAGCGAGAATCTGCGGTAGGGGTAGTTTGGGGGGGGACAGTGGCGAGTGAGAGGGCCTTGTTGATCAGTGTGGAATAATAATGACACAATACTCCATTAAAATCCCCCTCCCAGTGACTAATCCCTCTCCGCTTTAATGAGAGCGAACGAATCCAACAGAGACACGGAGCGGTTTGTGCTCCGGGAGTTCAAAGGAAAGGCTCTGGGAACTTTAGCGGCTCATTGTGAAATTGATGTAAATGCCGAAGTAAGTGTCGCTAGCAATTATCTAACGGCTCTGCTCTGGCCTAGTCTGAGTGAGATGTGACTCGAAGAGAGCGCGGATAACAGAGGGCCCTTTTGCCGCTGCAGCCACGGGTTTGACGCTAACAAGAGAGCGGAGGGGGTCGCGCCATGTTTACAACAACACTGAAATCCCTTCGTAGGAGAAAAAAAATGTATTCTCAAGTGCCATCGTCTCGCTGGTTTGCGGTTAACCTGAAGCTACGTGATGCTCTATATTAATGGATTGCTAATCAACAATGGCACAAGAGAGGCTTTCAGTAGCTTTTTGTAGCTAAGAATGCCTGACAGGAGGTCAGACTTCAAGGGTTTGATATCACACAGTCTGCCAGCCTGAGCGGAATAAATGATGGCCGTTACCATTATGGAGGAGGAGAGGCTTTGTAAATGGGAGCATACAAGCCTCTTGACAGATGAGTCAGTCGCTGCGCACAATAGTCATTAATGCGGCTGTGTTCTCAAAACGGGACTCATTGTAGCATTTTATTGTCAGAGGCTGAATAGCATTAACCCTTGCTCTGAGGATATGAATATACTCTCAACAGATCCTCCAAATGAGGAAAAAATGACCATCTGACTGGTAGTGAAATATTAACAGGCCGGAGGGAGTGTGTGTGCGAGAGGCGTTTCTTTGGCCGTTAGGCCCCTTCTAAAGCCAGTGTAGACAGGGCTATTGATTTTTACGACAACACGGTGAGAAGGTCATTGTGGTTGAGAGGTTTTGGGGGATCTTTACTGTTCATGCTGCCAGCATTTTACCCTTGGCGGTTCCAGCAAATTGCAGAGGCAGCTGTACTTTTCAGACACTCGCGTGTAATGAGATCTTCGCTTGAAGTGATATCAAAATGCTGAGGAATGAGTAGGATTGCGTTCATTAGTGATAACCAGAGAAATCGTTACAAAAATTAGACATCTAAAGGCCCGTTCACACCAAGAATGGTAACTATAAAGATAACGATAAAGACATAAAAATTGCTCTAAATATAAAAGAATAGCACTGACCACATCGCAACTATAACGGTAACGATATAGAGAAACGATATCGCTGGGATCACTTTCCAGAACGATTGTTTCACCAGCTGTTGAAAGATAAAGCAATGACAGCCAATCAGAATCCATTATAATTTAAAATAGCAGACGACATTGCGGAGAAGTTAATCACCGAGGTCCAGAAAAAGCCACCACTTTTTGACAAGTCAACCCCTCTTTTCAAGGATACTTTAAAGAAAATGGATATATGGAAATCAATCGGTTATACCCTCGGAATAACTGTTGAGAAGTATTAACGATGAGATCATTATACCAGGATAGCAAACAGTGTAACATAAAAATTACCTCAGGTATCCAGCGCTAGTTTCAACAACATTGTCAAGCTCCCTTTGACGCTGCAGTTAAAATGACTAGGCGTTGTTTTTATTCCACTATATTGACTTCGTCAGCTAAATTCACCATTAGATTAGATCAATTACACTAGCTATCGGGATCGGGAAAGGACCATGAGCCAGAACTCGAACTCGGGATGCCCGAAGCGCAACTGCGCTATATGTCGTTGCGCTGCCCACGAGGCTATTGTCGCCGACATGTATTTTATTTTTAATGTATTAATAATAATTAATAAACATGGAAGCTGAAAATGTGTGACCTTCTGGGTTTACTATATTTGATGCCTAATTAAATCTGTCTATACTAACTATACACGATACATATTGTTGCATTTTAATATTGTGACACAATATATTGTTACACCCCTAATGACTAATCATCATAAAGTCACATTCAGCTAAAGTATAAAATAATTTGCCTATCAGACAATCTAATTTGTGTACAGTACAGTGCAGAGACAATGCATTTCCGTTTGCTTGTGGCACATAGTGCTAATGCCTGTACTTGAGGCTTTAAGATATCAATGAGTGGCTGTTGATGTCAGAGAATTAGAATTTCAGAGTAGTAATTGGCTCCGTTTCCCCGCTGCTGGCTGCATTCAGCCTGGACCGGAGCCTCTGCCAACGGCTCCATCCCTTTTTGTTTGGCGACACTGTTCATGTCTGCATTTGTCCCTTTTGATAAGGCCTTTCATCCTGTTTGCATTGATTACAGCCTGACGAGTCACCCTGATACACTGTGGCCCATTCAATTCCCTTCACCACACACTGGGCCCATTGTGGGCTTGGAATGCGTGTGTGTGATTGCACTCTCTGTTCTTCTGGCTTTTAGGTACCAAAGCACAAGCATGTCAGTGCCCTGGAGACAGCTCTGCGGCACAATACTCACTCATCACGGAAATAAGCCCCCCATTTTATGCTCCATGAGCGGGAACCTTCCAATTGAATATGGTGGAGAGTGTGGCACATTACTCATTTATGGGCTGAGAGTTTACATTTCACCCTGGCTTCTTATGTGCGTCACATTAATGACCACATACCAAGCAATCTGCATAAGGCACCAATCGGATGGTGATGAATGCTAGCGCAGATTCAACAATTTATCTGTGCCTCGTTTTCAGCGTACACGCATTAATGGGGCTCACAAGATGTATAGCCTCCTTATGAACTGGCATTATACTGTATGTTTAACAACAGCTGAGCCAGAACTGGAAAGAGCCATCTATAATAGCGAGAGGGAGAAACATCAAAACACACAAGACGACCTGAATAACTGGAATCTGTGCACATAGTTACTCAACCGTCTGAGCGTGACTGGATTGTTTTCAGTCATGTGTTTAGGTTGTGTATACGTGTGGGAACCGGGCAGCAGCTCAGGTTGAGAGCGGGGCAGGCCATCCTTGTTCTGAGAAGAATTAAAAGCACCTCTGCAAATAGTGGCATGTGTAAATTCTGGGGGTGGGAGTTTCACAGTGGCTGGGGTTTCCGTGTAAATAAACAGTGAGGAGGTCTGTGTGGGTGGAGGGGCCCTGGCCTTCTCCCTGGGGTTAGGCCTAGTCTTTTGTTGCTCTAAATCCAAGCACTTTCTATTGAGGAGGATGGGGGGTTGCCTGGGAGAGATTAGTCTGCCAGTTCTGACACCCACACACACACATACATACTCCTTCTTTTTCAGCCAAAAGAACAGCCCTGATAAGCACCTCCTGATTTTTTATCAAAAGGATGGACAGAATCAAGAGTATCAGTCACAGGGCAACCACAGAACATGACGTGTGTCTCTATGCATGACACCCTCAATTCAAAACCAAAACCACAGTCCATAAATACTAAAGACTTCACATCACTGAGCTGTAAGTAGTCCCAGACCTGGAATAAACATTAAGAAAATTCATGGTGTATTGCATTTTTTTTTTGTTCTACAAGACCACCCTAGTGTTAATATATTGTGCATGTTGATATGCATATTATAAAATAGGAAAGTTTGTAATATGCAAATACAAGTAAACAACAATAAAAATATAACAAAAAATAAAACGAGAATCATGAAAAAATTAGATGAATATATATAAAAACAACAAAAGTAACAAAATTAGCATACAATATTAAATGTAGTAATTGCTCTCTAAATACTGACTAACTTGTTTGTAAACAAATAGCATCATGTTCAGACATCTTTTTTTTTTTTTTACTTTATTCCCTTTTTCAAGAAAAAAATGAACTTGTACTGCTATAATGTCTCATAAGCTACATGTTTACTATTAAAAACATGAGAAAATAAATGTTTAATAACTACCGAAATGTAGATGACATTAATATGACTTATTTGATATGTGAGTAACGTGATTATGAGTGAAGGGATTTTTATTTTTATTTTTTTTTATGTTATTAAGTGTTTGCATGCTCCTTTGCTCCTTTGTTTTATGTAAGGCTCTCATTACCACGTGGTAGTAACAGATTGTTTGAACTGGAAAGAAAAGCCATTCGAAGCTAATTAAGCAGCCATTCCAGGCACTATTCACGGGCAGAAGAGCGAGAAGCACAGGCATTTGTCAGCGCTTGACCCCGCGTGGTATTGATTGACAACAAACCTTCTTGAATGACAGCCTTAACCTTTACTGTCCAATTGCAGTCGAGAGAATACGAATGCTACTCTGCGATTGGCTGAGAAGCTGTAAAGCCGCAAAGGGATCCCACGTGGGTGCAACAGAAGAAACAGCACAGGATTGGGCGCTTCTTCTTCTGAGTTCAGACATGGCCGTTGTACACGGAGATCAAACCTGAACAATCATCGTATTCCCAACGCTAGCTATATGTCCATCTTGACGATAGGTCACATTCGTGGAGATTGTATTCGTGGAGGTGCAAAATTATGTTATGAAAAGGGACATTAGCTTGAGAAATCTGAAAAATAATGTTCTGTAAACACCGACTGAACCAGCATTAAATTAAATAGATTAGAAGTTATGACGTGTTATATACACCAACTTTAAATTGTGATTTTTCTTTACCGTGAGCCAGATGATGTACACAAAAAACGTTAATATTATGTGTGTGATCTCATCGTCATCATTTCATAGACCGTTTTCCTCTTAAAAACTTTAAGGCAGATTACTAACCTACTTAGACTAAACATTTAATGTTTTAACCGACATAAATAATACTGTTTGTAATACACTATATTGTTGTTTTTCTGCTTAGAACGATGTCTGTGTCTATACTGTGACTGTATTAGATCTCCAAACAAAGACATTCACTGTGGCATCGGTCCACTTTGTTCAAAAATACCTAGAAATGTTCACAGGCAGCATTACTAGCTACCTGTTCTGATCTAAAATGGCGAGTATGATGTCATGCATCAGGATGCAGTCCCCACGTGGGGACGCGGCCCTGCAATTGGCTAGCAGGGCAAAACTCTCAGTTCTCTCATCTCATTGGCTGGCAGGAGGCGCTCTCTCAGTGGCTCAGCCCTCGTGTCAGTAGACTGTCTGTGTGTGGCACAGGGTTGCATTGCTGGACGAAAGGGGAAATGCTCGAGCGGCGAAGAAGTACAACGTTACACTTTTAAACGTCCCAAACCTCTTCAAATTCGGAAGTATATTTTTGGCAGTGTTTTCTGGGGATTACACGAACCTTTTTTTTCGCGCCGTGGAGTTTGGCGTCTCTTTATTTCTTCGCTTCGGAGAAGCTGATTCTCATCGAGTCGCTTCTTGCGATAGAGCGCGCGAGAGATGTTCGCCACCGTTCGCGTCTACCAGGAACCGTATCTTTCTCTCAGATATTGAAGCCGTGATTAACATTTCAGAAGTTACTGGAACAGTGGAAGTGATTCGGCAGTTCGGACGCACAAAGACAGGTACAGTGGGCTAGCAGGTTAGCTAACGACAATAGCTTGTTATCCAACGAACCGAGACTTGAAACGCTTCACACACACACACACACACTGAGCTCATCACTTATCACTTTGGCGACTCATTCACGGGCTTCTTATTCGGTTTCTTTCAACTAATGTGAAGTGCTAGATTAGGTCCTGTCAAAATATCACCAAATTTCTTCTTAATATTCGAGTTTTTTGTAATAGTAGAGGTGGTGTCGTTGCGCTCGAGCGCATGTAGTTTTTCCCCCCCCCGACACAATGAGCCGAGTTGTTGTTAAGTGCAGGTGAAAATACGCAAGTAATTTTAACCCTCTGTTTGATTGTAACGGTCTCCTCCTCGTCTGTTTGTTTATTTTTCATTGTTTGGGTTGCAGCAACAGAGATCTGAGAGGATTTTTGCCCCCAGCGTCCAGTGGGCTTCGTGTCCGGCTGATTTTTACAGTACAGTGGCGTGCCAGTGGACACCCCCCACCAAATAGACCTCCAATAAATAAAGGATACATTTCAGAATGTATCCACAGGGCCGGCATCCGGTAAGTGCATCTTGAACTGATATGGAACATAATTGCTACATCTGCATCAGTTTAGCTGGAGAGCAAGGGCAGAGCCACCCGTCCATGACGAATGACATCCTGATGTGCATGATGTGCACCTTCATTTGATTTGCTAAGCCCTGGTGCCTGTGATAATGCTTTGAAGTGAAAGAACAGGGCGGTTGGAAGCACAATCAAGTGGGGTAAAAACCTCAGACGCCTCTTGTCAATAAAGTAGTTGACGTTGAATGGTAAAGAAACCGTCTTTGTTCTCTAGTACGTTTTCATGTTTTTCACAAGCACCTGGTTTAGAGAGAGAGAGGCTGAAAACAACAGCTTTTTACAGGCGTAGTTTGGCACGCTCAGACCTATCCAAGCGAGGCGACCCCATTTCTCCTGTCGGTGTTTGTGAGGCACTAAAACGGCGGACACAGAACTGTAAAGATTCCCCCCCCCGCCTCCTTTGTCAAAACGCTACTGGTGCTCCAGCTATCTCCCAGATGTCACTGTAGCGTGGATGTCACCCCAGCCCTCATTCAGGCTGAAATATTAGAGCTGCTCTCCCAGGGCCCAGAATGCATTAGAGGCTCGCTCTGCAGTCGGTGGAAAACAAATTTGGTTCTCTGAGGATGTAATTGAGTTTGATTGATGTGATGGCTGTCTTTCAGGCGCCCCACCAGCCTGGTCAGCCAGGCTTCAAATTCACAGTGGCGGAGTCGTGTGACAGGATCAAAGACGAATTTCAGTTCCTGCAAGCCCAGTATCACAGGTAATAATTTAGAGTTATATGCCCGTAAAGTAGCTTGTACAATTACCGCTTGGCCTAAGTGTGTTTCACAGGCGAAAGGGTGAAAAAATAAATCTAATTCATGTTTTTTTAAAAAGGTGTGCTTGGTGGGGAAAACGTGAAGAAGTGCATGTATTGGCACAATATCGGTTATTAGCTAATGTTATGGATTTTTTTTTTTGTGATTGTTGATTACAATGAAGATTTAAACTTTAAGAGCACAGTTTCTTTAATAGTGTTTCATATTACAATAAGGACATAAAATTACATTTTCATTCAGATATATTTTTCTTTAGTAAATTTCAGTATATTTTGTTTATTATTATGATGTTTGAATTCACTTTAGCATTGCAAAACTTGTATGTTTGATGTTTTGAGAGTGACAGGTTTGTTACTTTATTTATGCTTTATTATTACTCTTGTTTAAGAAAACAGTTTAGATTTTTAATATCAGTCATGATATGAAAATAGTCATTGTATCAGCCAAAATATGAAAACATATTTGTTATTTTTTATGATGTTTGAATTCAATTTAGCATTACAAAACTTGAATGTTTGGTGATTTGAGAGTGACAAATTTATTTGATTTACTCCTTAGAATACATAGTTTAGATTTTTAATATCAGTCATAATATATAACTAATTATTGTATTAGCTTAAATGTGAAAACATATTTAAAGTGATTGTTTGATTGCAGTTGAGATTTAAACTTTAAAAGCACCATTTCATTAAGTGTGTTTCTCATTACAATAAGGAGATAAAATTGTTTATTCAGATATATTTTTCGTTAGTATATTTCACTGAATTTTGTTTATTTATATTATGTTTGAAATCACTTTAGCATTGCAAAACTTGAACGTTTGGTGATTTGAGAGTGACAAATTTATGTTATTTGATTTATTTATGCTTCATTATTACTCTAAAAACATAGTTTAGATTTTTAATATCAGCCATAATATGAAAATAATTATTGTATCGGCCCAAATATGAGAACTTATTTTTCATAATTTGAAAATAATTATTTTCATTGAGCAGAAATGTAATATCGTTGCATTCCTAATTTAAAGTGTTAAAACTGATTTTACTGCTTATAAAATTAAGCCCTGTAAAATGTGAGTTTATTTGTTTAGCTTCGTGTTTGCACTGTGGATTATTTTTGTGGGTGTAAGCAGTGAAAACACATGTTTGTTCAGTAGCTAATGTGTTTTGTTTTCATCCCAGTCTTAAAGTGGAGTACGACAAACTGGCCAATGAGAAGACAGAGATGCAGCGCCATTATGTCATGGTAAGATTAGCCAATATGTAAGCTGCCATTACTAGTAGCTGGGGTGAAGGCAGATGCCTTGTTGCGTGTCTCTCTGTATGTGTGTGTTTTAGAATGTGTTTGTGAAACCCCCTCTGGTGCTTTTAGTTCAGCCTCCTGCTTTATTAAAGGGCCCTGACTGACTGCTCTTAGCCTCGGGCCCTTTCATACACCAACCCTTAACCGTAGGGGTCAATGACCACAGCATTGTCCCCTCTTCTCTCTCCCCCCTCGCTCTCCCCCCTCTCTCTACCTCCCTCTGTGTGTGGATCTGATTATTCTCCAAGGAGACGCTGCTCTCAGACAAATGCATGGCTGTAAATTGGGTGAGGGGTGATGGAGGAGTGCCAGAGGCGTCTGTGGGAAAATACTAGATCGCAACAGAAATCCAAAGTCTCTGCAGCGCTCCGTCTTTGATAACCAGATTTTACGCACAAACAAACGGCTACATAAATTCACTGTTAATCTTAATCACGGGCTTAATCATTTACACAACACCAAAGCTCTAAATTCAATCGTAGACGTTCAGGAGATCAAAACAGCCTCATGTTAGGATTTATGATAGGGAGAGGAAAAACAAAGCTTTTCGTGGTGTAACTAAACAAGGTTAAACTGTGGAAGTGTATTCTCTTATCTTGTGTAAACATGCGAGCAATGACTTTAACCAATACCCAGGGACGCTAGTTAAACATTCCATTCACAGGAAAAAGCATGTCAGTCAAAAAAGAGGAGGAGAGGTTAGGTAAACACCATGTAGAATCCCCATGCTGACTGTTTGAGCTGATAGTGTCAGAATCTAGACTTGCAGAGGACAGCAGGGTGTTTTTTAATCTTCCTTTTTTTTTTCTTTTTTTTTTT
>RJVU01048406.1:4719540-4735264 GCA_003731715.1 Anabarilius grahami | reverse complement strand
CACTTCCTGACACATCCACACGAACACCCTAGCACCTACGCTGTTTCTCTCTTACAGTCACTCATTTCCACTCTTTTCTCGCTATCTCTCTTCTTTTCTCTTGCCCTTTCACTCTCTCTTCAAGAACATGCGCCCACCACCCACGCTCGGTGCCACGGTACACACACACACCTCACACACACACACACACGCTTCCTTATCACATCTCCTCACAGATCCACACTCTGAGGCACAGCTCATAATTGGCTTGGCAGCTCTGTTGTGTTGGGGAGGGTAAGGTTGCAGGTTCAAATCCCAAGTGGAGTTCTTCTATATACCATTCGCTCTCCTGCCAATCTCAAAGGCCCCGAGTCTCAATATACAGCCAGCTGTGCAAATAATCCGCAAAGCTGTTAGCAATTATACTCGCCCCGAATAAGGGCCTGTGATGGACATCTTAATAATGATTTACCCACTGGAAAAGGGCAAGCTTTTGGAGCATTCCAGACTTATAAATAAGCCTTTAGTATTGATATTTACTTATGGCATGGCATTAATGACCTGCTGATAATTCTGAAAGGTTGTACCACCGTGATCGCCGTACATAGCCAATAACATCTACCCTTTCTACATCAAGCCCCCAAAAAAATCAGGATTCTTGAAGAATGACCATAAATGGTCATTGATTGAATGGTGAGGTCTGTACAGAGTTGGGCGGTATGTGCTCTAACAGCCATGTGAATAATTCATTCTTCCTGTGGATGCTAATAAATTGTGGGCGCTGGTTTTTTTTTGTTGCTGTTTTTTTTCTTCATTGGTGGCTCTGCTAAGTATTATTTAACCTTGCTTTAAACTGCTCGCTTCCCATGCTGAGTGGTTTTTAACTCTCGTCAGTTTCCTCCAAGCTTTTCAAATATTGATGGAGGTATTGGAGGCTTGAACAAGTGCCAGAACAGGACCCCTCGCTCTTGGCCGCCGTTGCCGCAGCCGCTCGACACGCACGCACACACAAAAGCGTGGCCCAGCTGCTGTTGGAGTGGTGTTTAAAGTTTGGTTTTCTTGAGTGACTCATACTTTGTGCAATAACCAGACCCAAATGTGAGGGAAGTAAATATAGCCGTCCAGCGTTTTGATGGGGCTAAGGAGCAGGTGGTGTTAAGCCAATGAGCTGACAGCATTCCAACGCCTGCTGTCTTTAAACTGTATCTTAAATAGGGCTTGACGACTCTTTTGGAGAGCGTATGAGTGTGAGAGTTTTATTATTTAACGAGTGATTTTACGTGCTTTTGTGATGATATTCCACAGATTTTGTTACAGTTGAGTGCATGACACTGCAATATTTCATATTTTCAGGTTAAGATCCAATCAACATAAAGACAGGGTTGTTTGCAGGATCCTCAAATGTGTCTTGCAAGCATGTGAGGACATAAATATCCCAGGACCCCTGCCTGTGCTTCTGAATTGGCCTCCCAGAAGCAGTGTGTTTTGATTGTGGCATGAATTTCTCTACTTTTTTCCCTCTGGCCCACTCGTTGTCTGTCTCTCCACAGCAGCAGCAGCTCCAGGCCCAGCACCTCTCTCATGCTGCCCACGGCCCTGTGGCTTTACCTCCCCACCCTTCTGGCCTTCAGCCACCAGGAATCCCACCAGTCACCGGCTCTGGCTCGGGCCTGCTGGCTCTGGGAGCCCTGGGAAGTCAGCCACACTTGCCAGTGAAGGATGAAAAAAACCACCATGACCTGGAGCACCGAGGTAAGGAGCAGACTCACACACTGCTCTCATTTAAAGCCAAGAGAGTGGAACATTAGTCGCTCACCCATACAGAACTCTTGTGTGAATCAAACGCTTGTTTCGTAACACCCTCCCCTACATTATTATTGCAGCTCTTATAAGCTGCTGACATTATTGACCTTCTTAGGTTTGCTTTATAAGAGTACGCTACTCTCATGGCTTGCCATTTAAGGATGTAGCCAATTTTCATAGAAGAACCGAGAGTGTATAAAGCGATTGAACATACACGACACTCTCTGTGGCTTGAATGATTGGCCAAGGTTAATAAAGGACACATGCTAATGGTTTGCTAGCTGTATTGTGTACATAACAGACATATTTTGCCTGCTGATGAAATCCTCTCTTAACTCTGATTGTCAGTCGGTCAGGGTTACTGACTTTTGTTTATCTCTGTTTTGTCTTGCCGTTCTGCCTGTCTTTCAACGCCAACCGGGGTCTGCTGACTACAGAGAGCACAGTGAGTATCAGGTTTCCTGTTGCCTCAGTTGTCCTCTTCTCTTTCTGTGTCTTGGTAGCTTTCTTCCGAAACGTAGTGAGTTGTCTACATAGGCAGCAACTCTGCACAGGAGATTCAAGACTGCTGATTTCAGTAGAGTTTGGTGTTAGCATGTTGCTTAACATTGGATAAAATCTATTTGTAATTTTTTATATTATTTTTAGCTGATTTTATCCATGCTTTTCTGTATTGAATAAGATATATAGTACTTTATAACTTTAAACATTATGGCCTGGTTCCACAGATAGAGTTTAGATTAAGCCAAGATTAGGCCTTAGTTCAATTAGGACATTTAAGTAGCTTTTATAAACGTACCATAGAAAAAAAATATTACTGGTGTGTTTTAAGATATGTCAGTGTAAGTTGCTTTCAGTTAAAACGGCTCAAACATGCATTTTAGTCTGTGACTAGCTTAAGCTGTGTCTGTGAAACCGGGGCTATATAATACATTTTTCACACTTTGTCCGCCACTATGGTTTTATTTACAAATTCTCTTAGAAAGTAGCAGTAAGTTGCATAGTGTTTTGTATAGCCTTCATGTCTGGAGCACACCTTAAATGATACCTTAATGTTTCCTCCATAGGCGGCTCACTAGGTTTTGAAACGGAGCCAATATGTCTTAGTTTTACTGGGTGAAAAGCACCTCTTGGCCCATTTCATGCCTAAGAAAATTTCCATTAATGTAAATGTCAAGTAAGATCCTTCATCCTGAAGCACACGCAACTCGTGCACAAAATGGTAATCTGCGTTCATTAAAATGACTAATAGAGAAACAAGCTTTTTATGAAATAAGCACTCACATCTCTCCGCAGATGGGAAATGACTCGTATTACAGCGTGCAGATTAGTGCGGCTCTATAATTTCATCACAATTAAAGACGACGACTACTCCCTCCCTCCTTTGTGGGATTTATTTTATCCCTCTCCCCTCCTACCCACCCCTCCGCTATCTCCACTTGTTTACCGCCCCTCTCCGCTCTCTTTTGCTAGCGTGATAAATATGTATGAGCACAGGCGCGGGAATTGTTTTCCTCCCTCTCATCTCTGTGCCCTTGTAAAAGGCATTTATTAGACGGGGCTTAAATCTCTCTGATGGCTGATTGTGGCCGTGAGATTGGGTTTCTGCTGGCCCGGCGAGGCCTGAATGGGTGCAGTCATGTCTGAAGGAAGGGGAGCTCCTCTGGCGGTTAGCAGTCCAGGCGCTGTTGTGTGTTCGCTGCTGCCGTTGTCTAAGGTCATCTGATAGCATGCTGGTGACTCTCCTTAATGAGTCACGCTAAGCATCTCTTTAGAAGGTCAGACATCATGCAAAGAGAGCTAGAGAAACAGAGACTATTGGGCGTTCGGCCCAGTCTGCTACTTCATCTTCTCAGCTGAATCCTTTTAGGCTTCCTGTGATCTGGCCACATTTTCCCCTGTGAATCTTGTTGCCTCACACTGAGTGAAGGCTCTTGGGACGGGATGAGTAAAGCTCTAGGAGAGGAATTGTTTTGAGAAAGTGCCCAGAGTGCACTCAAAGTCCTGTTGCGTATGGAGCATGCTTGCTAAATCATATGAATTCATGAAATATTTTTACAGCACATTATTGTGAGTATGGACAGTGGCCACAGGCAGAGTCATCCACCATTTCCTAAGGATGTAAGTCCCTTTTTCCATTTTTCCACCCTGTAGTCATTGTCTGCTGGGACCGCAAGCCCACAGTGTTCTGAGGGAAGGGTACTGGGTGATGTCTAAACGCGTTACAGGGATCAATGGCTATTACATGCTCCCACACACACAGTCCGAGTTGGACTTCTCACAGATAATGGGCCGTCGTTTGACACTAACGTTCTGCTCATGTCTTCCTGAAGCTGTTTGTTGTCTCTTTTAGAAGATGGAGGGAGTGAGATGGGGAAGGAAGGGAGGGCAGTGGGGCAGTGAAAACAAGCCCCTCTTTGCTCTGGTTAACTGTGTCTACTCTGTAGTGCAGCCAGCACATTTTTCTGTGTTTAGTCTACTGTGGGTTGTTAGATACGGCTTGGCGAGTCTCACTATATTATGTTAGGCCTGTTTTGGGTTTTCGAGTCGGATAGCTGGAATAGATAAATCGCTTTTGGCTTTTTAAGTGTGTGGTTTTGGAGTGATAAGAGCTCTGTCCTTTTTTTTTATTTTTTTTATTTATTTATTTTTCTTTCTTTTTGCTGTTGATTTCCCAGCTTGGATCTCTTTCAGATCCGACAGCTGTGAAGTACCTGTCATTGTAATGGTAATAGTTTTTGACTCTGAGCTCAAATAATTTATTTGTCACATTACATCAAACCAGAAATAAACTGGAATCAGGTTTGGATAAAAACGATTGTGTGCTGAAAGGGGTTGATGGGTGCTACGGACTATTTTCAAAGCAATTTGGCGGTATTGTGGAACAAAACAGCGAAAATCACCTGCAGCTCTGCATGTACAGATAAATGAGTTGAGTTAAAGTCTGCAGTCTGATGGTGCATTTTCATATTTCCCCTCTTTCTCCTCCTCAGAACAATTCCATCTCTCCATCAGACAGTCTGCGCACAACCAGCGAGAAACACCGCGGCTCCTCCGATTACAGCTTGGACTCCAAGAAACGCAAAGTGGAGGACAAGGACAGCATGAGCCGATATGTGAGTGATGTGACGTGAACCTGTAATAAAAGATTCTTTGTAACAAAATGCTAGGGATGCTAACTAGTTGACACATTGTGTTTTCAGGACAGTGACGGAGACAAAAGTGATGATCTGGTGGTTGATGTTTCCAACGAGGTGAGAAACATACTTTGTTGACAAGTTGAATGCAAAATTTAAAATTGAATTTGTGCTTTTATTTTCATTAATTCAACTGAAATGTCAGTTATTCCTTGCATATATGGTCTTATGTTTAACTCCTTCCTGTTATATATTTGTGCTGTAGGACCCTGCCACACCCAGAGGCAGCCCTGCCCACTCCCCTCCCGAGAATGGCATAGATAAGCCCCGCCCAGCAAAGAAGGATACGCCCAACAGCCCCGCCTCTGTGGCCTCTTCCGGCAGCACCCCCTCCTCTAAAAACAAGGAGCACGGCCATGTACGGATCTCTCTCTCACACACACATACACAAGCTGGCTACATTTAATACAGAATGCTGCATTTATGTGTATCAGCTCTATTTATCCAGATTTTTATACTGTAATAATCAGTGGCAAAGCATATAAGATTTGATAGAATATGGGTCTGTGCCACTGAAGCAGAATTATAGGATATGTTTGATGGGAGGGGGCAGCTAGGGAAGCCTGAACACCCTGTGATCTTCCGCTCTCTCTAATGGCTCAGGAGTGAATGTCTGTTTCCCAGCCTCAGCTTTAAATACATCTGTAAATGTCAGGGATAATGCATTCCCATAGCTGGATCAGTCGTGTCTTCCCTGCTAATAACTCAATGCGTTTAACCATTCTGGGCCTCTGCATCAAAAAAAAAGATTAGAGGGAGAAGCGAGGGAAGGATAAAACGAGCCTCATCTCCATTGTAGCAGTAATGGGTTTGGGGATAAATAGCAGGGTTTATAGTTTCGTAGGAGTAGTGAGTTTGTCAGAATTGGATTGGATTAGGTTCTGGCGGCACTTAAATCTTCTGCCTGGATGCTGCCTCGTTTGGGGGGATTTTAACTCTGTTTTCTCTATCTCTCTTTCTCCCTTCTCCTCCCTCTCTTCTCTCACATCTGCAGAATGACAAATCCTCAACTCCCGGTCTCAAGTCCAACACCCCAACGCCTCGTAACGATGCCCCCACCCCGGGAACCAGCACCACCCCTGGGCTGCGGCCCATCCTGGGCAAGCCTCCGATGGAAGTTCTAAGTGAGTTCATAATCAACATCTGCAGAGGTGTACTGTCGCCTCCTGCATCGTACAGCACAAACGCAGCCAATATTGTAACCAAAAGAGAGGAGTTTGCATATGGAAATAATCCAAAGCTTCAGCAAATTTTTAAGCTCGCCTTTTTAGCAGAGCTTAAAGCAGCTTTTGGAAAACTACTCTTTGAAGCAGCTCAGTGTAGGCAGGTCTTTGATTGAGATTTATCTTCCTGTTCCCGAGTTCAGCTCCTTTCCCCTCGGTTGACTGATGGTGATTTATGATTGGCTGTGTGTCTATGTGTTTGCAGCCGCCCCTGCTCTGCGCACCCCCCTCTCTTACCCAACTCCCTTTGCCATGATGAGCCACCATGAGATGAATGGTTCTCTGACCAGCCCTGGAGTCTATGCCGGCCTTCACATCTCTCCTCAGATGAGTGCGGCCGCTGCTGCTGCCTACGGACGCTCGCCCATGGTATGAATGTGAATAAACGCCTTTTAAAGTAGAGGTGCAGGAAAAAAAATGATACAATTAAATAAAATGTAAGGTTTCTTTAATGTAGAATTGCCATATGTATACAAATGAAAGCTGAACAAGAGTTAGTGTATCTGCTTATTCTGTTTTATTGGTGTGTCAGAGCAGGCCTATGTTTTATACATGATATTTACACAGAATTTGGCAATAGGCCACCTTAACTCCCCAAAGATTTGTGCTGCTGCTGAAAAATTGAGATGTATTGAGAATTATTTTGCAATCGGATTGTGACTCCCTGAAACAAAATCAAATCAAATTCTGAGGATTCCCACCCCTACTCCAAAGTTGGCCCATTCCCCACCTTACCTTTCTCTTCCAATTTCTTCCTCTCATTTCTTTTTATTTTCTTGCTCGATTTCAATCTCTCTCTCTCTCTGTCACCCAAAGCCCCCAACCTAAAAGTGGAGGGACTGCATGAGGTGATGTAGTGTGTGTGACTGGGTGTGAAATGAGCGTTACATTGACTGGGCTCTCAGGCTACCTGACTGCCTGCCGTCTGATTGCTTCATCCTTTCGGTTAAATGAAGGTGCAGGGCACAAATCATTCCTCTGTGGTTGCATGGTTGTTTTTGCAGTTTACATTGATCTAGTCTAGTTAAAGGAATATCACACTCCACAAAAATCTAAACGGTCATCATTTTCTCACCCTTATTGTTCCAAACCTGTAAAATGCGATTGATACATTTTGAAGAATGTTTTTTTTTTTCTGTGCATAAACAATGAATGGGCTTTCAAGCTTAAAAAAATGCAAAAAAATATATAAATAATGGTACAGTTGACTTCTGAAACCAGAAGTAACACTATATCAGTTCAGTTCAGCATATCATTCAGACTGGTCCTGTGAACTGAATTAACTGATTCATTGAAAAATAATGATTTGTTTACAAATTTTGGACATTTTTCACACAGTTATTGTAATAAGCAAGTAATATGTACCACTTTTTTGATAAATACAGGCCTTAGAGGTTTTAAAAATTCACGAGTGAGTAAAATAAAGTGAATCTATGCACAGGTCTGTACTGTGTAAGGCTTTGCTTGTGGTGTTTGTAATGTGTGTTTTAATATAAATCCTTGTTGTAATGCAGCATGTTCTGTTTTGTCTCTTTAGGCAGGTTTCGAGCATCCTCATATGAGAGCTCCTGGCCTCCCTGCCAGCCTCACCTCAATCTCTGGAGGAAAACCGTAAGTGTCCGTCAAAGATTAAATGATCGTAAATAACTCGTAGCTGCACTAGACCGTTTTCTTTCCCCACACTATTTATGTAACGGTTCCGTGAGAGTGCTTAAGAGCACAACCTTTTCCACCTCTTAATACCTCATTTGAAAGTACTTACTCGTATTGCTGTAATTGATTTAATTAACCTACTTCAATCAGTGCGCTGTTGACTACTAGATTACTAAGGAGTTCTCTCTCTCCCTGTCTTGTCTGTCTCTCTCAGAGCCTACTCTTTCCACGTTAGCGCTGACGGACAGATGCAACCCGTGCCCTTCCCTCCAGATGCTCTCATTGGTCCAGGGATCCCACGCCATGCCCGTCAGATTAACACACTCAGTCATGGGGAGGTTGTGTGTGCCGTGACTATCAGCAACCCCACTCGCCACGTCTACACTGGTGGCAAGGGCTGTGTTAAAATCTGGGACATCAGTCAGCCTGGAAGCAAGAGTCCAGTGTCTCAACTTGACTGCCTGGTAAGGGCCAAAATCATACTTACTAGAACTATTGCTCCTACTCTTATTGTTTATATTATATTAATAAAGCTATACATGCTTTTAGTACCTTTTTGGTTGCTTCTAAAAAGTAACATCTCTTAACATTGATGTACTTGTGAGTATAATGTGGGAAGCTCAAACTATTTTGCCCTAATTGCTTGGAATATTTTTTTGTCCCTCTACAGAACAGGGATAACTACATTCGGTCCTGTAAGCTGTTGCCTGATGGCCGCACTCTTATTGTCGGAGGGGAGGCTAGCACTTTGACCATTTGGGATCTTGCCTCCCAGACACCGCGCATCAAAGCCGAGCTGACCTCCTCCGCTCCGGCCTGCTACGCGCTGGCCATCAGCCCCGACGCCAAGGTGTGCTTCTCCTGTTGCAGCGATGGTAACATCGCCGTCTGGGACCTCCACAACCAGACCCTCGTCAGGTGGGTCTATTTCAGGATTTTTCACATTTTCTTCTATGTTTTTAAGATTAAAAGCAAGGCCATTTTTTAAACCCTTCACTTTTTGCAATTTGCAGGCAATTCCAAGGCCACACAGATGGTGCCAGCTGCATTGACATCTCTCATGATGGCACCAAGCTCTGGACAGGTGGCCTTGATAACACAGTCCGCTCCTGGGACCTGAGAGAGGGCCGGCAACTCCAACAGCACGACTTCACGTCTCAGGTTAGGCCACGGCACAATTACACTTCTTCATGGAGTTTTGAAGTCATGATGAAACGGAAACAGTGACGCAACTCTATTTCTCCTGTATTGTGACATACATTTGAGTATATCAACACTGAAAAAGAAAAAATGTAGGGTGGGGTTCTAAAAAAAAAAAGCCCTCAAAAATGTAGGCAAATGAACGTGAGCATGCAGGGGCAGGTATAAGCTGACTAAATGATCTGAGAAGTCCTGCATATGTCATGAGAACAGAAAGATGAGAACATATGTACGAAAATGAAATGAACGTGGATCAATAGTTCGTAATATGACCTATAACATACATTTTCATTTCATGCTGACTTCAAGTGCAAAGCTATGGTGCTCAACATGTGTCTGTTCCCCCAAACGCAGATCTTCTCCCTAGGCTACTGTCCTACGGGCGAGTGGCTGGCTGTTGGCATGGAAAGCAGCAATGTGGAGGTGCTCCACCACACCAAGCCTGACAAGTACCAGCTGCACCTTCATGAGAGCTGTGTTCTCTCTCTCAAGTTTGCCTACTGTGGTAAGAGACTTATTCAAGTGTCACAGATTGAGTGCAGGCACTCTATACATATCTTCACTAGAGCTTTTGCATCTTGAAGTTATACGGCGGCACTTTTATAAAGCACAACGACAGAACCTTGACTGTCCTTTTCTGCTAGGCTTTCCATTTTTTGGCTTTCTATGCATATCTCCATTTTGCCTGTATTCTGAACAGAGCTCTAATTATGTTTGATTTCCCTTGACAAGGTAAATGGTTTGTGAGCACTGGGAAGGACAATCTGTTGAATGCATGGAGGACTCCCTACGGCGCCAGCATATTCCAGGTACAGAGATCAATACAGACTGTCTGCAGGAAATGTGTGGGTTGCCTGAATCAGTAGAAAGGGCACGGTGACCGCTGGCTGACAGGCCGGGCCTCGATCAGCGGAAATAGGCTGGAGTATGTCATTAACGCTGGGTTCTGACCACTTAGTGCGGATGTGGGTCCGCGTGTGTAGCTCGCATCTACCAGCTTAAGAGTAAATAATGATAACCCTTCAAGTGTTTATGACTGAGGGGCTCGGCATGGATGCTAATGCATCATTTGGTGGGGGGAGAGAAGTGCTTATGTATACAGCTGTCAGCACTTTCTTTGAGTAATAGAGGATGTCTGAAGAGTTTTATGCAGGCCCTTTGTGGCACATTTGAAGTTAAAATTCCAGTCTTTTTATTTCATCAGATTTATTGTGGCTTTTTCTTTTCTTTTCTTTTTTTCTCGCAGTCAAAGGAATCATCCTCGGTCCTGAGCTGTGACATATCAGCCGATGACAAGTACATTGTTACAGGCTCTGGAGACAAGAAGGCCACGGTGTATGAAGTGATCTACTAGACTGAGAGGTAACAGACTGGAGCACTCAGGCCTCTGGAGGAGGAAAAGGGGACATACAACTTCTCACTCCAGTGACTCTCCTAGTCAAACAGACAGGAACAGCCCTTGTCTGTCTGTCTGACTGTCTGTCTCACACTCACTGACTTTTTACTGACTGACCACGGAGGTGGACGAGTGGATACTGGGGTGACCCTGGACTGAGCTGCCTGGACTAAGACACGAATGTGCAGCCCTACAGACCCCAAACACTCGGCCCAGTTCATATGGCACTAGAGAACACTCAATGTTTCCTTTCTCGCTGTTTTTTTTTTTTTTTGGGCTTAAAATCTTTTCTTTTTTTTTTTCTCACTGTGCAGTGAGAACGTTCCATAATGCATCGTGAAGCAGCGCTTCGTTCTGAAACTTCATCTGTGTGGAGGGTATGTGAAAAGTGTACATAATGGAGTATTAAAATGCCTTTTATAGATTTATATTTTGGTGTCCTGTTACACTTGTGATGGTTCTCTTTCTCCCTCTCTCTCATTCTCTCCTTGATGCTTCGTTTCCCCTTCGAGGTTTGGAAATTAGATTAAGACGTTTTTTCTATGAGGATATTCTATTCCGTTTTCCCCTCCCTTTGAGAAGTTCATTTTCCAAGCTGACCTTTTATGGAAATCTAATTTACTTTTTTTCCCTCCCTCCTGAAAAACAATTTTGAGCTAAATCGCATTACAGAGGCGTTTTTGTAAAATGTCCTGTGGATTTTTTTTTTTTTTGAGTGGCTTAAAACCGATGCAAGGCACCTGAGACTGCAGTTGAGACTCCGCGGGGAGGGGCGTTTCAGTTCTCAAACAAACTCGCTGACTGCTCCGCCTTCCTGTGAAAACAGAAACCCTGCCTCGTACAAGCAGAGAGTTCCTCAGTGGTGCCATCGGTCCTGGATTTTGATATTTACCGATTAGTAGAGGACTACTCTCAAACCTGTGACTTCATTGTGCTGTTGTATGACCAGGACATGACATCTTCTCTTGTAGTGGAAGACTTGGAATTTGGATCAATTGGTTATTTTTCCCCCTTTCTTGAGTCCCAAGTGACATACACTGTGTTTTGTGTGCATAGTGTTCCATATACAGGAAGCACAGAGTAAAATGTCTGCCGATAAGCCAAATGGACTGTAACACCCTAGCCTAATGCACAGGCATTTACTTACTGTCCAGCTTGTTTATAGCATCACACTGTTAGTATGCCCCCTCCTGAAAATAAAGAGAAAAGAACTGCAAGAAATGGACACGTCTCAAAATACACACCAAAGTATGTAGCAAACTGTGTTGTCACTGAAGATATGTACAGTTGTTGATAATTCAATAAACTGTTTTTTGTAAAAAATGAAATATTTAAGAATGTCTTAGTGTTGTAATCTAGTCTCACCGTTGGCCTGTTCAGTGGGTATTGTAATGGTGCATCAATGGAGAGTTGAACTTCAAGGCACTTGAGGGGAAGCATGACGCAAACCCTGCTCTTCGGCCTCTCTGAATGTTCTGTTGGTAGTGGAGCACTCTTATTAGGCAGTCAGCTGAGATGAATGCCCTCTCCAGCCCTTATTTTCTGTCTGTTCCTCTTTATAGCGAGGGGCTCTCTTTGAGAGCTCCATCCCCTCGCCTCTTTAGTGATGTTTTTGTAAGACTATAAAAGCAGAGACGGATGGTTTTGGCTCTGAAACGCTCTCTGTCTCTGCTTGGTTCCCTCTCTGTAATGCCCCCCCATATAGACACAAGTGTGCATTTCCTGAGTGCATCTATATAGCAACCCCTCTGCTCTTCTGGAACTTTCTTCCTCTCAATCAAGAGGTTGAGGGGCCGTACAGGGATGAAAGCTTTTGCTCCCTCTGAGTGCCTGACACTGGACGAGTGGATTGGGCTGTCAGTCGTTTCCGTCCCTTTTCATGTTTTCAACAGATCTGCTGGAGATGGAGACGGCTTTTCATTTACATCTTGTATTTCTTATTGACAATGAAATCAGGTAAGCCTTCAGAGAGCTGTGATCTTGCTTTCAAGAGAGGCTTGATCTTTGTAGGAGCAGCTTTCATCTGATTGGTACATGGGAAAGAACATCCGTTTTCAATACTTTTGCCCTGATTAGACTCGAGCTCTGTTTCAAAACTTGGTGAGCTGCCTCTGTAGGTAAAGGGGCGTTCCAGAAATGACTGTTTCAAAAACATCCTAATATGGATAATTATGAGAATATTTTAAATAATTAAAAACAGACTATTTTATCCAAAATTTGCGCCCTATAGTCTATATATTTATAGTGCTTTTTTGTGCAGTTAATGCCTACACTACTGTTCAAAAAATAATAATTTGGTCAGTAAGATTTGTTTTTTTTTCTGTTTTTTAAAGAAGTCTCTCATGCTAACCAAAGGTGCATTTATTTTTAGTAATTTATTACTGTGATGCAAAGCTGAATATCCAGCAGCCATTACTCAGTATCACATGATTCTTCAGAAATTGTTTTGTGCTACATTTCTTATTATTATCAATGTTGAAAACAGTTGTTTCTTAATATTATTGTGGAAACCGTGATGAATAAAAGTTTGAAAGAACAGCATTTGTTAAAATATTTTTTTTGTAAAAAATAATGTGTAAGTTTTTACTGTCACTTTTGATAAATTTAATGAATTTTTGCTGCCTAAAAATATACTATATAGATGGTTTCATTAGGCGCACACGCGTTGCCACAGTTACGCGCCTGGCCCGAAGTTAACTTACGGTCTTGTGTTTATTGAACGGGTCTGGTAGTAACTTTTTCATATTTAAGTTTGGCCAGGTAACCAAAAATAATACTGGCTAGCTAATGTAATTTACTTATTTATTTTGCTTGTTATCAGAAATAATCTACTCTGGAAGGGACTTTGTGGAGGTCTACCGGAAGTTAAGTTTGGGCCACAAAACGTTTATGTTGTTGCCGTTGAAACCGTCTATACTGATACATGTATTTAGTAAATTAATATAGTATATTTATATATTTCAAACAAATCTTACTGATCCAAAACTATTGAACAGTAGTGTATGTAGAGTGTTCCAAATCAGTCACTTATGAAGTTCCATTCTGCTTAGGATGCTACCGATGTAGGCAGCAAGGCACCTCGCTAGGTTTTGGAACAGAGCTTCGGTTTCTAAATGACAGACATCTTGTTCTGGAATTAATCACATTTTGATCATGCAATAAAGGACACTTTTTTCTTTTTCTTTTTTTTCATGTGTATATATACCTTTACTGGTAACATGATTGCCAATGCCAAACTGGATTTTCCCTGTCTATTTTGTGGTTATGGTGCTCCTCATACCATATTTCTCAGCTTACAGTTGCAGCTTTTATGGATATGGATCAACGGCAATGTGCTTCTGCTGGTGTGAAGTTACCTTCCCCTCTAGCCGGTGGAGATGGACGATGTTTCGACTGGCAAGGTCCTGGCACGGGGCTGAAAGACTGTAATAATGGCCTAATCACCTGAGCATTGCCAGGCTTTGGCTTTATCTGGCGTGGATGCGAAAGCCCCTTCGGTGCTGTGATTACAGCGTTTGATCTGGGTAATAATGTCTTTACTGTGGCCCTGTCTGAGCCCTGCGGGCACTGCTCTGCACTAATCCACACAGTGCATTCTAGTGGAATCGCGTTACACAAAGACCACCAGAGTTCTCTGCAGAGGAGTGGGAAAACGGGTGGGGGGTGGACGACTGTGGTTGCCATGGAGACAGATCCCTTTTCTCTGCTTTTCAATCTCCCCTCCTCCTTTTCTCTCAACTCTGCCACCTCCTCGCTCTTTTTCCCCTCTATCCCTCTCCTCTCTGGCTGTCTCTCTCTCCCAGGACAGATAAGCATGAGGACAGGTTTCTGTGTTTACTTGACACAGTAGGGCCCTCCAATCCCCGAGCAGGGCTGACCCTGATAACACCGACTGTTACAGCAGCAAACCACTGACAGTTGATAAGCTGCGGTGCAGGCATCTCCCTTCCCCTTTCTCCCTACCCGGGATAACCACAGCTACGCACGCTGTGTTCATTTGGATTAGTGTGGATTCAATTGGATTATTCCTCCTGTGTTCAGAATGTTGATGTCCGAAAGCATGGCACTGTTGCTTCCTTTTTTGGAAGGCTGGAAGGATGAGCTAAATGTCATAGCCAAGAATCTGCAGTGAAGTTATCGGCCAACTTTTCCTCATTTGGATTGTGTGGTCACTTACACAATCGGATGAGAACAAAACTTGAACTGAATTGAGCTGGATGATGACACTGTTGGCTTCTGTAGAGCTGCTTTATTGCTGAATCGAATTTGTTTCATAATTGACGAATTGTGCAACATCAACTGTTATTGAACTGAATTGAATCAACATTGAACTGACTCAAATAACAATTTGAATATCTACTCAAATAGATATTTGAGTAGATATTAGCTAAATTGAACTGGTTTCATAATTGATGAACTTTACACAGTTATTGAACTCTAAACTGACTTGAACAGAATGACGCTTTTGTCTTTTTAGAAAAGATTTACAGCAAAATTCTTATTTGAGGAAGTTTGCATCAGTGATTCTTTTATTACCATTAAGCTGCTTTGAAACAGTCTGCATTGTTTAAAGCTCTATATAAATACAGATAACTTGACTTTAAAAAGCGGCATTTCACAGACACCTTGAAGTTCTTGTGAATAGCCTGCATTCCTGAGTGTTTATCTCTTTAACTGCTGGCCTGTGATCGTAGTCATATGATGGTCCTTTCCATCCTCTTGACATGGGGCTAATATGCCTTGATCAGAATCACACAGTGTGGCTGTAAAAGATGAGGTATTTTAAGGCTGGGCTGTCAGACTCAGGCTTTGTATTCCTTCCAAGTAAGCATTGAATTCCAGGCAGTAATTAGATGTTGTCTGTAATGAGATTTGTGTGATACGTTTGCTGTGAGAAGGTACCGGCACTCACTCACTTTGATGTCGAGATTAAGACACGCACAAGAGTGCTTTTATGGTGCATATTAAGCCTACACGGTAATTACGTTCTCACACAAATGTTGAGGTTTTAGGCCCAGCTGGGGGTTAAAAAAAAGAACATGCTTAATTATTGAAGCGAGAAACAGATTATTTTGTGAAACAAATGCTCTGTTTTTATTTTAAAACCCTTGCTTCCTGGTGTACATGCAGACTGATTTGATTTGTGAAATAATTGCTTATACAGTATTTACATCTAGATGTGTACAAATTAAGAGTTATTTGATGAACTATAGGCTGTCTTTGCCATTCCACCAATTATAGCGAGACTATGCAGTTTCTTGGTCTTTAAATAT
>RJVU01048406.1:4675418-4703857 GCA_003731715.1 Anabarilius grahami | reverse complement strand
ATCACAGGAAACATTCTGCATTTTTACATTTTCAAAAAAACATCATTTAGTATGTTTATTAATCCATTTCCCTCGTGGGGACCGCTGGCTGGTCCCCACGATGTAGGTGATCTCAGGTTTTTATTACATCGTGGGGACATTTTTTCACACACATATTTTCTAAATGTTTTTATATATATATATATATAATATAAAACCTTTTCAAAATGCCCTGCCTAAGCTTCCTGTTTAGCAAAAAGTCAAAACAGGAAAGTAAACTGTACTCATTTGAGTAGGTTTAAGTTGTAGTTTTAAATGCTCTGCATTATTTTAGCATAAAGACTTTAACTTTACTCCGTTCCTCTTTCAGACACACCCAGGCTTCCCAGGATGCCACTGCCTGCCTGCTGGTTCTCTAATCGATTGCTAATGGCTTCAGTTCCATCACTGCGGAGCAGCTTGGAATCTGGCCCTGGGACTGAATGGAGCGGAAACACCATTTTCAGCTCTATGAGCCGTTATACTGCATTGAGAAGCCCATTCTGCATGCTCCATAGCCCTGCTGATGGCGAGTGCATGGCTGCTAGATGGCTTTTGACTCTGACTCGCTCTCTAATGCTCTTTTTCATTCTGTCGATTTCTTTACAAGTCGTAATGGTGAGGGCGCGGATCGCTTCGACATACAGCAAAGTAATCTCTGCTGATCTGTCAGTGATTGCAAATGTCCTTGTTGTTTTCTCTGTTGTGTTTTCAATAATGTTATCAATATTCATAACTGCATTACTGAGTGCTTTTTAAGTTCATCCTTGATGTGTTCTATGATTTTAGATGACGCGATTGTTGGGTCATACAGACTGTCAGTGTTTACACGCATCAGTTGGCTCAGTGTAAGGTCATGCTGGCATTAGAGCTGCAGGCTCTATAGGATGTTATTCAGCAGAGTGTGTCAGTAACCCAGGCCTGTGTTAATCTGGGATTTCTGCAATCCGGGCTCGCTGTTAATGAGCACCTGTGGATTATGGCCGCAGGCGCCCCTGTGGACCACTAACAGGCCTCCAACCACAACACCACATGCTGATGATCAACTCTGCTCTGCATGCATTTTAAGTTGGGTTTGTGGTTTGACACAGCCATGGGCAACTTATGATAGTGTTCACTTATTTTAAGAATGTTTTGGCCTGTCAAGAACCAGAAGATTTTACAAAGCCAAGGGCAATTAATGTTTGTTTATTATGTTCTTGCATTTTCATAATGCATGTTTATTTATTATCTTGTATGTTCATATTTGTTGTCTGCTTTATCATCATGATTTTTATTTATAATATCTTTTTATTTATCGTCCTGTATCTTCCACCATTTAATGTAATATTTTTTTCAAATCGTATTTACATATTTTATGATGGTAGTGAATGGGGGGGCGTGATTTTGAAACCCCAAAAGAATGCATCCATCCATCATAAAAATAATCCATACAGCTCCAGGGGGTTAATAAACGCCATCTGAAGAGAACAATGGGTATTTGTAAGAAAAATATCCATATTTAAAACTTTAACTATAATAACTAGCTTCCAGCAGATGGCCGTTTGTCAGAATTATGTCAGATGTCTAATTCAAAGTAAAATGGGCTGTAAACAGCAATTAAAGTTGTTTTTAAAGTATATGTTTGATGAAAATATAAAGATGCAAAATGATAATCATGGTTATCCATTCATTGACAAATCATGATCCCCTTTCATGACCCCCCCTGCTGTTAAACGCGCCTTTAGATTTTCCCTCCGAGCCGCAGGGTGGCCGCAGGCTTGCTTTTCCCTCTTAAAACACCCGTTTGTACTTACAGTACCTTGTGGGGGAAAACACATTAACATCCCAGACTTCCTCTTGGGAGGCAGCCAGAGGATGCTGAGTGTTCAGAAAAGAGAGAGTCATGCTGGAAGAGAGAACAGTGTGTGTGTGTGTGTGTGGCACAGTGACGTTTCAGACGACATCCAAACGTGATGGGCTTCTTTGAAAAAACAACTGTTCGCACTCTCTTGCAGAGAGCATCTGAATAAAGGATTTGTGCTTATGAATATCATTTGTCAGAACTTTGGATGGGATTGTAATCAAATGTATGTTTGTTGTGATTATGGCTGTAGATACTGCATCTTTCTACTGCCTTGCATTTATTTGCTTTTATATCTGATGGCTCTTGTGTATCTTCTGATCCCATGATTTGCATTAATTTTATGTTTGTTTATATATTCAATGCCTAGATCTTTCCTTGGAATGTATGAACACTGTGGAGTGCATTATGAATTCATGCTGCATATTTCTTTACATTGGAAAAGCATAATCGATGAGTCGGTAAATACGCAAATCTAGCATGAGTTGTTGATTTTCATTCTCTGCTTTTATTTCTGCTTTTTACATTTTAAACCTTTTGAAATCATTTTTAATTGTTTTTTTATTACTTTTTAAACCTATAGGCCTACCACAAACCAGATTTATTATACTTTTTAATTTCATATTTTATTTTCAGTTTGTTCTTTCAGATCAGTGTTGATAGTTTTCACTGTCAGTTATTAGTTTTAGTTTTTTTTTTTTTAGTTTTCATCNTTGTTCTTTCAGATCAGTGTTGATAGTTTTCACTGTCAGTTATTAGTTTTAGTTTTTTTTTTTTTGTTTTCATCTGAATAAAAACAAAGTTAATGTGCTAACTAGGAATGCATCGGTCTATCGGCCAGTAATCGGTATCAGCCGATAAAAGCTTTTGGCGGCACTTAACTATATTAGCAATAGGCCGATTGTTTAAAAACAGCATATTATCAGGGCCAAATTATTATATCCTGTCAATCAAAAAAGGGTGGAAAAATGTGTCAGATTGCAACTCATCTTGAAGAAAATGTTTCTTGTGTTGAATTTAGGACTGTGGAACAGTTAAAAATAGCGACGTTAAAGCAGGCTCTATTTGACCCTATGAATCACTTCTAATTCAAGACAGGGTTGCCAGGTCCACGGATTTCCCTACACCAAACATTATTTGTTGCGTGCCTCCCATCGAATAATTACAAAGTGCTTTGTTACTTCTAAAAATAAAGTCTCAGGTTTCAAATTCTGTTTTATTTTTATTACGGAATGCAAACTAAATAAAAGGCTAAATAAATGGCATTTTGATGTTCTAAAATGTGACGTGACAGATCGCTGTACCGCCTCATTTCAAGCGGCAGTCTTTTCTTCCCCTTGAATTCAAGTTATATCACAAAAAAAACATGCATGAACATCAAAAGGTATGTTGAAAGATAAAGTACAACTTAATGAAATGTATCATGTATCAACTGCGAAAAAACGTCAATAAAACAGCTTGTTTGAATACATTTGTCTTGAAGACAAGTGTTTATAAAAACTACCTTATGTGCAACTGGTATTTATACAAACATTTCAGTTTTTATTTGAGTCTAATTATATCTGAAAATAAATAACAGTTAAATATAACAGTTTGGGCTCTGTTGTTAACCTCTAATATTATAGTAATGTACCAAACGAGAGGGTTCCCTGTATAGTTTATAACATTAGTTGGGTCTGTCTGTATCAGCAGATATCATTCTGAATAATCGGCTAATGGATTTGGTGGAGAAATATAGTATCCATGCATCTAGTATCTAGTATTTAAAAATGTTTCATGGCATTTAAGTTCTCTGCACAATCTAGTGGCATGTTCATGTTTAATGAAGGCAAACTGTAAAGGTTTCAAGATTTTATGATACACCATGCATCAAATGTTCGAAATGGATTTCCTGGCATTTGTGATGTGTTAGGTTTAGTTTTGGAGTCACAAAAATGTATTTTATTTTAATGTGTTTTTATTTTTATTTCAGGTAATGAAAAGTGTATTTGTTTTGAGAGAGGATGCAGTCATTACAGTCCCAGGTCAGTCCTCAGGCATGGTTAAAAGTAAAAACAACATGGGTGAGTTGATGATGAAAGTATTTTGAGTAAAATAAAGAAAAGCAAATTAAGTTTGAACGCATGACATCGATTTGGAATAAAATTTGTTTCACATCGAGGTGGCATGATGCTTATGTTTGAAATACAATTTTACTTTTTTACAATTTCATCATCATTCAGCATTATTCATCATCAAAGTGTTGTGTATATTACTGCTCACCTACAGCTGTGAAGCTAGTAAGAAGCACAGAGGAGGAGTTCTGGACCACAGACAGAAAATAAGAGGGAAGAAAGGCAAAAAGAGCATCATGTTATATGAGCAATTCTGGGAAAAGCCACATAAGAAAGCATACATTAATATATTGCCCTGCTGTGTATGTGTGTACCAGGGGGAGAGAGAGAGAGAGAGAGCGAGAGCGAAAGCGAGAGCTCATCCTTTTAGAGCCCTGGTTACATGGGCCTGTATGCTCGACGAGAGATCTGCATGGGGCTCAGAACCGGGAGCTTTGTTGAAATGCAAAGCTAAGCAGTCAACACTGCTCTACATTTCTGAAGCATTCCCAACAGACTTTGTGGTCTTTGAAGCATTTCTAGGCCAGGGATACAGCCTTGTTTATTCAGTGCATCTGGAAAAAAAAGGAAAACAGCACGAGAGAGAAGAAAAACGCAGGCTATTTTTTGTTCCCTCGATACAGTGAAGTGTAACTCTCTTTGACGTCTCAACAGAAGGCCTTGTACTACAGCACTTACTGCCAGATGCCTTGATAGAAACACCCTTGTCAAACAGGAAAAGAAATAAATGCTTCATTGAACTAAAGCTTGGTTGGAGGGGGTGCCCGGGTGTTAGTTCCCACCTTGTGTGTTTTCACCACCACGTTGCGTGTGTGAGAGAGAGTTGCTTTAAACAGGAGAGGAATAATTGGACTGCATCTTTAAAGGGGTGGTTGATTATGATTTCATTTTTTTTTACTTTAGTTAGTGTGTAATGTTCCCGTTAGAGCATAAACGTCTGCAAAGTTACGCCGCTCAAAGTTCAGCGTGAGATTCTCCAGCTTTGTTGTTGTTGAGCAACCGAAGCGCGAGCTGTTAAAGCTCCGCCCTCTTCTGGAAAGCGGCCGGGAGCAGCAGCTCATTTGCATTTAAAGAGACACACACAAAAACTGCGTGTTTTTGCTCACACCCAAATAGGGGCAAATTTGACAAGCTATAATAAATGATCTGTGGGGTATTTTGAGCTGAAACTTCACAGACACATTCTGGGGACACCAACTTATATTACATCTTGTAAAAGGGGCATTAAAGGTCCCCTTTACAGTTTTCATTAATAGTTTGTAGTTCTTAGACTTCTTAGAACATTAAATGCAGTTCGACCTTTTTTACTTTTCTTTTTTTTTTCATGCCACTATTTCGAAAGCAGATGTTTGTGTTTGTTCTTTCAGGCACATCCTCTGCAGCGCCAAGTAGAGTATGAGAGGATTTACATTCGGGCTTCTTAATCTGTGTAAGCGAACCTGTTTCAGGATGTAATTCACATGGTATGTCTTTTGATTTGGATTAGTTTGGGCAATCCTCTTACCCGCTGGCTCAGTATAACTTATCACTGACAGGGCTGTCTCGTGGAACACAGCAAATCCACATATCCATCCCGCCCAGACTTCCAGCCCCTAATTCTAATCTGTCTAAATCTGATCGGAGACTTTAACTTCCAAATACCTCTTGAAAGCCACAGCTTGCTGTGTGAGGGCTTTATTTTGATGAGAAATAGTGGTCGAGGATCGGCGTGTACTCTTTGTGCGCAAGCTCAGGGGAACTTTTGTAATTTTAAGGATATTAATCGGAACTTTAATCTGCCTTGATGTTGCAAGGTATTGTCAAACCTTCTAGTGTTTTGTGTGTGTGTGTGGTTTAAACTGTTTTCGATTAACAATTGTGACTGCGTTCCATAAGTGCTGCAACGCCTGACCGTAAAGCATCGGTTATAAGCGTGAAGACATGCATTAGTCCCTTTTACGCTGACACGGCTGGCAATGACACCTAAATTGCAGTCTTAAGGCCAGCAGCCCACTCATATCCGTGTTACTTTCGTGTGCCTCCTTCATCTTTGTTGGTAATACATCTTGTTGAGATAGATTTAAAATCAGGGCATGGCTTAAAAAGCTTGAGGCCAATGTTCTGTCACTGGCCATTTCTCTACTTTCTTTTTTCTCTTCATTTTTTCCTCAGTGCTTTGACTTAGAAATACCATGAAATATTTAAATCCTTGAGTCATATTCTTTATCCTTTAAGGTTCTTTATAATTCAATAAACAGGATTAAAGGCAGAGCAGGCATGCTCCACTTTTCTGTGTCAGCCGCCAGGCCACAAACAGGCTCTTATTAAACGTTGTAAGATTACGCCTTAATCTCGCTGAACACATGTTGGGAGGAATAAAACCAATTTTATTTCAGAAACGGGAGTCCGTGGCTCTCTCCGTAATCTCATCGTCGTGCCGTCAAAAGGAAAAGACGCTGTTATGTGTCAAAGGCAATGTGAGGGTGTCGAAGGAGGGTGGAAGACAAAAGATGTGACATGCGGGGTGATTCTTGTTCTCTCTCTCTTTCCCTCTGCCTCCCACATGTGCACACAAACACACACACACCTGTTTTCCAATCGGGCCTCCTCCCTCTCCCCTAGCATGAGCCTGCTTACTTTAATTTGCTTCCCAATCATGCAGGATTTGGTGCTGTGGTCCCTGCGCCCAGTGCGAGGTTGGTGTGAAGATGACGATAAGCTAAAGCCGTAAATCCCTGCCTCAGCTGTCTTATCAGGAGCTGCTGGGGCGAGTGGCATGCTTTAATGGAGGCGGCTCTCTGTCTGGGCTTTAACTCCAATCGCATTAAGACTCGCCTTCACCACTGTGCCTGATTTCTTTCTTTTTTTCCCCCCACCTTCTTTTTCGTCATCATCATCATCTGTTTCTTTTTTCCCTTCCCTACTCTTTTCTGTTTTCCTGTTTTTTTTCTTTTCTAAATTCAAGTTGCAGCATGGATGTAGGGAAATTCAACTCATAAGCTCCCGCAGTTAATTCTCTACATAGTCATTTGTCTTCCTGGCGTTTTTCTGGCTGCTGTTCGGCAATGATTGCGAAGAGGCGATTTAATAGCAAATTACTTTGCTTGCTTTTGTGCTGATATGGTTCCTTAATGGACTGAAAGGGAATTTGGAACAGCCATTACGATGAGATTGTTAAAACTGACACTGTAAAAGATATTGGACTTGTCATAATGCTTTTAAGACATTGTTAAAGCACATTTTAATGTCTGTACTGCTGTTCCGCTGCTTCTACGGATTAATGTGCCTTTTGTCTAAAAGTTTAGTACCTTAGGCTATGTTCACACTGTCAATGTTTGGGATTGACAATTGCATTTACTTACAGGTGTGAGTCTTGAAAGGTTTTGTTCACACAGCAGCTTACAATAGTGTCTCGAAATGCTGTCTGTATGAATATTCAACCAAAGTCAAGCCTGTATTCAATTTCTGTAACCACAGCAACAGTTAAGACAAGTTTTTCACAATTTCACAAAGTTCTTCATGCCTTATTGTCCCATTTAGCAGGTGATAATTTTGCAATGATACAAGCAATCAAGCAGTTGGAATGTGCTATAGTATATATATTGCTCTTTGTGAGTATATTGTATATATGCAAAAAAAGTGGGACATACTTATATATCCAACTTTATATAAGAAGCTGCGTGTTAATATAGTTAAATTTTGCGACCAAAAAAAATAGGCAGTTTAGATTTGCTTTAAAGTATATATCGCTTTACATGAGCAGTGTTGGGGTAACGCATTACAAGTAACGCATTACTTTTGAATATACAACAAAATATCTGAGATACTTTTTCAAATAAGTAACACAAGTTACTTTGTTTTCCCATTTATTGACTGGCAGCCCTCCTGTCCCTATGTTGAGAGAATCGTGAGTAAGTGCAGAGTTGTTGTGCTTATTGTAGTTCTATTGCAATAATTAAATATTAAAATAACACAAATATACTTTATGTATTTAATCTCAGTTTATTAACCAATGTCTTTGCTGCTGACATTTGATGGTCCAATTCAAGCAAAAGCAAGCAAAAATGACTTTAGTTCAACATCACATTTGTGTTTTTTTTTATTGCTAAAGTAAGAGCATTGAACTTTCTTCTTCTGCATCCATTCTTCTGCAATCCAAAATGGCAGCACAGCTGTTAGGTTTGTTTGAGCTGCGCCCTCTACTGTACAGGAGTGAATTTGCATTTCCTTCAGCCTGAGGCTTAATCATTTCACTTTTGGTTTGAAAGGGCCTTTAAATTTGCCAAAAATAGATCTTTTGTTATTAAAAAACACAAGTAAGCCAAGCCCAGGTGAGAAAAAGTAACGCAAAAATAAGGTAACGCATTACTTTCCATAAAAAGTAACTAACACAATTAGTTACTTTTTTAGGGTGTCACGCATTACTTTTAAAAGTAACTTTCCTCAACACTGTACATTAGTGCACTGTATGCAAATAAAGTTGGATATAATATATGTCCAACTTTATATAGAGAGCTGTGCGATAATATAAACAACCGGAAAGTACACAGCCAAGATTTTCTGTTTAGTGTATAATGCGTCAAATGAGACAGTAAATAAAGTTATCTCAAACTGGATCTAAAACCTTCAAATGACTGGGGATTTGTAAATTAACAAAATCACGCATGAAAACGTGACCGGTGCTTAAATGCACATGTTTTTGGCTTTTACTACTAGTTCTCCATTAGTGAAGCATCTAGAGCAAAGCTCCGCTAGGTTCCAATTCTGAAACGCTGTGGTATCAGCCTTGTCTCATCAGGTAATTAGCTTGTAGGCCTAGCTTACGTTACCCTTGACCTGACATAGCGGGCTTACCGAGTGCTGAAGGCTTAGCACAGCTCTAGCATCCTTGGCCTGACACTAATAAGGTCCCGTAGCTCAGTCACACAACAACAACCTGGCCTATGTGGCGCTCCAATGCCCGAGGTTGCACATAGCTGGCGGAAGTCTGGCCAAAATGACAGTGAGGGCTTTAGGGAGAGCACAACTGCTTTTGGTGTTATCTCCCGTCACACACGCTGGGACTGTCTCTGTGTTGATTCAGGTGCACCGCACTCCGCTCAGCTCTAAACTCCTGGGCCAACTCGAACTCTCCGCTGCCTCTCAGGCAAATGCCAAAACAAATCTTATCATAATTAGCAGTAATCCAGCTCATTACCGTCTGCCTAATTATCCTATTAATAGCACTTCCTGGGAGAGCTTGTTTGCCACGCAGGCAAATGTTTGTTCCCAAATTAGCAGACAAGAAGACAGCTCCATTGTTCAAACACGGGGCTTTGACAATGCAGAGCAGGCTAGATTAGTGACACGGGGAGGGAGGAGTTCTCTGAGGTACAGGAGCTCTGTGCTCACTCAAAGCCAGCTGCACTAGTGTGATGCTAAATATGTGTCATCACGTGCATCAGTTCTGATTTAATGTAAACATGAAACCAAAACTTTGACCTCATGTACTTTCTTAATGCATGGTTGTAGTCTAAACACAAAGTATTTGTCATTGTAAACTTTTATAGCGACATTCCTTTACAGGTATCTTCTTACTTTCCAGCTCTTCCTCTTAAACCGCATGACTACATTTTGGTATGTAACACCGACTTTACACAATCCAGTCAATTCCCAATGCATAAATCGGCCTACATTTATCTGGGTGAATATCCTGTTTTACTCTGAAAAGATTGTCAGATATGTCATCATTTACTCAACCTCATGTCATTCCAAACCTGTGTGACTTTTTTCTTCTGCAGAATACAATTTTTATTTTTATTAAAGATAAATTTTTTGCCGGTTTTTTTAGCCTTTATTGTGATAGGACAGTGAAAGGTCCCAAGCGGGGACTCAAACTCTGGTCGCCCGAAGCGCAACGGCACTATATGTCGGTGTGCTGCCCACAAGGCTATCGGCGCCAACCAAAATAAGTTATTTTGAAGAATGTTTCAAGTGTTTTGTCGATACAGTAAAAGTCAATGGGGTCCAAAACAATATTGGTAACACTTTACAATAAGTTATCATTAGTTAACATTAGTTATCATGAACCAACAATGAACAGTACTTCTACAGCATTCACTAATCTTAGCTAATGTAAATTTCAACATTTACTAATACAAGAATTGTATTTTTATGAACTAACATTAACAAAGATCATAAAATACTGTTAAAAAAAAAATGTATATATATATATATAGCTAATTGAAAGTTCATTAACTAATTTTAACAAATGAGACCTTATTGTAAAGTGTAATCACTGCATTGACTTACATTTGAATGGACAAAAAACACTTTTTTAGAAATATCTTTTGTTCCACAGAAGACAATAATGTAAACAGGTTTGAAACGACATGAGGGTAAGCAAATGGTGACTTCATGAGTATATTTTTGGTTGAACTGTCCCTTTACCAATGCAGAGTGTGTAATTAGTAAGGCAACGTCATTATTGTACTCTGACTGTACCACTTGTGGTGGTGAGTCAGACGGGGATTTGTGATTTCAACTTAGAGAAGCCTTTATTTGCAATATGACTAAATGATCATGGAAAGTGTTCATAAAAGTAGTTTTTTTTTTGTCCCCTTTCAGGTTGAAGTAAAGGTCAGGCTGTGCCAGGTTCAGAGGAGTTGGACCAGGTGGTCTTCATCTTAGTAACTGATGCATGCACAAAGAAGACTGATCTTACTGAAGGAGTTCTGCACAATTAGCTTCAGGTAAGCCTCAATCCACACTGTCGGCAGTGTTCTGTTTTCATTTCAGCTCTTCTTGGTTACTTGTTTCTGGCATAACTCTGGACCTGAGCCAGAGAAAAGTTTGCCTGGAAAATCCAGCCTCACCACTGTACCAGCGGATGAGTTTGGTCGGCCATTGAATCAATTCGATTTCTAGGGCGGAGCAAATCCGAGCAAACAGGAAGCGGAGTAAACCAATCAGAGAAGGGCGGATATGACGTTAGCAAAGCGACAGGAGAGTCAACAGCGAAAAGTAAATAACGAATGTGTTTTTGGTCATTTAAAACTGAATTCACGGCTGAATAGAGCAAACTCTCGGGTCTCCCGTGCGCAATCTTTGTTGATATTGAAGGGACTTTCGCCGCACTAGACTGATGCTGTTTGCGTCACTTAAATAAACGAATCTGATTGCACGGTACGGTTTGGAGTTGACTCAAATCGCAACGGAGGGCGGACTGACCAGACTGATATATCTTGTAGAAGATATATCAGTCTGGCCTTGCCACGCAAGAGAAAAGTAGCTTTAGGTCAGTACGTTTGGCAGCCATCTTAGAAACACCACTTATTAGCTATTTTCAATGAAGGTAATACTAGATTACACATTTCATAGTTCACATCAATAGATAAAATCTGATAACAAGGTATCAGTGAAATCATGTTCACCAACCGGATCTCATACATGTAGCTTCTTTTTGCTTCTTTAGCTGAAATCACACAAAGCTATACTATGCTATAAAATAAGACTATTAAAAATCATTTTGAGTAATTAAAATAAAGCTGAAATAAAATAAAATATTAGATGAAAAATGTAAACAGAAAAAAATCCTAACTGAAATAACTTGAAGTACTGAAATTACTAAAACTGAAATAAAAATAAAGCTATAAAGAAATATATATAAAAATAAAACAAAAAATTAAATATAAGTACTATCCACCTTATTTTTTAACATGGACGTATGTTATTTTCTGTGAATGTGCAGAGACTTTTGCTAGAGGAATAACAAAATGCTGTGAATGGTAAAATAATTTGTGCTACAAACCTGTGTTTATGGTTACGATAATACAATAATATAAGTAACAGTTTGCAATATCAAGCAGCATAATGGACAGTTTTTGTACAGCTAAAATAACTGGAAGCAAATGAGACCAGAAGTGTCGACACATTTAAGTTACAATGGCCGTGCCTGCTCTTATGTGAAAAATAGTATAGATAATAGTATATAAATAATACTGAAACAACACTGTTATGTCCACCTACTGTGGGTTATTTTGTTTTTGAGTGAAGGTGAATCATTCAACACATTACTTTCAACTGTTCATCCATCAATTGATTCAGATTTGATTGATTATAATATTATGTAATATTATTAAATAATATTTTCAGTAATCTATATTTGAGTAATATTTTGGGTATTAGAGTACTGCATATTTAAGTTAGATATGCTGGCAAAAATACAGATAGTATTCGTAAGCTCAACTAACGATTGTTGTGATTCTTTAATAAGAGAATTGTTCCTTGTATAAGCTGTGCAAAATTAGTGTTTTCCTCAGAATATAAAATGTGTGTGAATTTTAAAGCCTGAAAGCAATTACTTGACCAACTCTTTCCGTTCTCCAGAGTTTCTTTAATGAGTTTACTGAAAACCACTCTTTGTAAACTAACACGCACATTGCAGACCACGAACATGCTCCACCAGCTCTATATATAATAAATGACTCTCTTTCCTCACACACCCTACCCTCCCTACACACACACACACACACACTCAAACCCTGTCACGGTATGAATAAGCAGTTCTTGGCCCGTGGAGCCAGCAGTGCTGTCAAGCCATTGATGTACAACACTCTGGCCTTTGTTCCCCTGTACACAAACACGGTTGCCACATTAATATTTCACAGGAAATGTACTCTCTGCTCCTGATTTAAAGCCCTTTCTTGTTAACAGCGCTGTTTGCCTCATTCGGCAGTTCTGACGTATGCGGCTTACAGGCCCACATTTGTCCCTGGCTGCGCACTGTCGTTTAGGATCATACCATATTTATTTTTCATAGCAAAGCATTTTGGGTAAGAGACAAGAAGAATGAAGTCTCTTTATGGTTATGTCCCATAAGTACCCTAATTGATTGTAATTAGAAATCATTATGCTCATCTGCGGTTTGCAAATAAGATTCATAATTTGTGTTTCGTTGTTTGTTAATGCATGCGAGTGCGATCGCTTGTAAATGGCCTGTTTTTCTGTTGGCCATGTGTCTGTGTTTGTGTTGCGATAAAGTCAGTGTAGTGTGATCATTTGTTATAAAGGGAACGGAAGCACTGTAGAGCCCTAATAAAAAAAAAAAACAAGGGATCAATAGATTCTCTCCGCAAGAGTGAAACATAACAGAAGCAACTAAAGCCTTTTATGAGAGAAACAATACATTATTCATGGCAAACTCTCTTTTGTTCTGCTTTGTTGTGTCTTATACAGATGGGATTACAGAAGGCTAGATCTTGGAAACATATGAAAGATTAATACGTGAATGGGGACATGGTTTGCTTACGAAAGGACTAAATAATTATTCTTTCACAGTGAGTGGTGGAAGAGCTCCAGAGATGGAGAACTGGGAGCGCACTTTGACTGCAGAATGAGACGGTGAAGTCAAAGCAGCCCCAACCGAGAGTGACCTTGATCTGACAGACACCGCTGAGTCTGTATCTGGAACTTAAGACTTTTTTAGTTATCTGTAGATGTGAAAGGTAATCACAGATTGATGGTCTTCTTAAAGGGGACCTATAATGCCCCTTTTACAAGATGTAATATGAATCTCTGGTGTCCCCAGAATGTGTCTGTGAAGTTTCAGTTCAAAATACCCCACAGATAATTATTATAGCTGGTCAAATTTGCACCTATTTGGAAGTTAGCAAAAACACGCTGTTTTTGTGAGTCCCTTTAAATGCAAATGAGCTGCTGCTCTCGGCCCCCTTTCCAGAAGAGGGTGGAGCTTTAACAGCTCGCGCTTTGGTTGCTTAACAACAACAAAGCTGGAGAATCTCACGCAGCCAAAATGACGATTGTCAGTAACAGTGTTCAGCCTTACATTGTTCAAACCGGAGTCAGACACTGATGGAGAGACTCAGGAAGACGTTACAACGTTTAGAATGCAACTAGATGTTTCTGAACGGTTAGTGGATACATTTTATGTAGTTGTTGTGGAGTTGATTCAATTCATTGACTATCACGTGCCGTTATGTTAATCTTTTATGCAAATCCAGCATTGAATTGACCCTTGTTTGTGAAGCAGTCCGGTGTAAAATGACAGCATGGTAACAACACTCTACTACAACAACTCTCTCTTCTCTAGAGCAGATCAACATGGCCTCACCCACTTTGTTGCGTGTTTTTGGGGGCAAGGTTTGTAGTGCCTACCAGCCGTTTGTTGTAGTCCTTATACAGAGAATTCTTTAAAGGTGCCCTAGAACTTATTTTTAAAAGATGTAATATAAGTCTAAGGTGTCCCCTGAATGTGTCTGTGAAGTTTCAGCTCAAAATACCCCATAGATTTTTTTTTTATTAATTTTTTTAACTGCCTATTTTGGGGCATTATTAACTATGCACCGATATATAGGTTGCGGCCCCTTTAAATTCTCGTGCTCTCCACCCACGGAGCTCGCGCTTGCCTTAAACAGCATAAACACAGTTTACACAGCTAATATAACCCTCAAAATGGATCTTTACAAGATGTTCGTCATGCATGCTGCATGCATGCTTCGGATCATGTGAGTAGAGTATTTATTTGGACGTTTACATTTATTTCTGAATGAGTTTGAGGCTATGCTCCGTGGCTAACGGGCTAATGCTACACTGTTGGAGAGATTTATAAAGAATGAAGTTGTGTTTATGAATTATACAGACTGCAAGTGTTTAAAAATGAAAATAGCGACGGCTCTTGTCTCCGTGAATACAGTAAGAAACGATGGTAACTTTAACCACATTTAACAGTACATTAGCAACATGCTAACGAAACATTTAGAAAGACAATTTACAAATATCACTAAAAATATCATGTTATCATGGATCATGTCAGTTATTATTGCTCCATCTGCCATTTTTCGCTGTTGTTATTGCTTGCTTACCTAGTCTGATGATTCAGCTGTGCACAGATCCAGACGTTATACTGGCTGCCCTTGTCTAATGCCTTTCATAATTTTGGGAACATGGGCTGGCATATGCAAATATTGGGGGTGTACACCCCGACTGTTACGTAACAGTCGGTGTTATGTTGAGATTCGCCTGTTCTTCGGAGGTCTTTTAAACAAATGAGATTTATATAAGAAGGAGGAAACAATGGAGTTTGAAACTCAATGTATGTCTTTTCCATGTACTGAACTCTTGTTATTCAACTATGCCAAGGTAAATTCAATATTTAATTCTAGGGCACCTTTAAAAGAAAATATCTCCTTTTGCATTGTAACTTTGCAGATGTTGTTTATGCTCTAACAGCAACATTACACACTAACTAAAGTTAATAAAGTGAAATCATAATCAACCACCCCTTTAAAGAAACCATGTTAAGTGAATTTTTATTGGATGTTTCAGTGCTGTGTTAATGTTTACTAGGCCTGGGCTGCCTGCAACCGGAGCAGACTGTAACACAAGATGATCATTGACGGGGTCACATGAGGACTGTTATCTCTGAGTTTGTCCACACAGGCCAACCTTTTCCACTCAGTCCAGCCTTTTATAATCGTACCACAATATTCTGAGCACCATAGCCCTGCTCTATGAATAAATAACAACCCGAGATGTGAAGCATCCATTTAAAAAGCTTACTGCGGTTCGTTCTCGTTGGTCACTGAGCGTTTGTAAACAGATTGATATCCCATCGACTTCATTAAGGGGCTCTGCTGGAGCGTAATTGGCGTGTCCCGAGGAGCAAGGTTAACAAATCCTTCCGCTGTCCTTGTCCATCATCAGACTGGCACATTAATTGATATGAATGCACAGGCACAGATCCATATGCCGCAGAGACGCGCTGATGAGGCGTTGAGTGAACAAAAAAAACACAGGCGAACTGGGATAAATACAGTCGTTAAGGAATCCCGGCATAAATGAAAATGAATTGATTTATTTTAATTGATTGAATAAAACACAACGCGTCCGTAATCTTTGCCGAGACGTTCGAAGGAGGACTAAACATTTGTCAGTCTTTATCTATTTTCAATTAGCTGGCTATAATGATTAATTGAGTGCTCAGAGTTATGGATGAGTTAATTAGTGTAGAGAGCTCATCTCATTAGAGCAGAGTGGCATACTCACCACATGCTGCAAATGCTGCTCAGGGTGGCACCGCTCTTTCTATCTGCACGTGTCCACCATTCTTGAAACCCGCTCATTATTGACATACTGCTGCTAGTCTTCGTCATCATCATCATCGTCACCATCAAGGGCACAGAGTGCAATGGCTGAGGTTGAGTTTGTGTTTCTAAATTATATATATCTAATATAGATATAGATAGATAGATAGATAGATATAGATAGATAGATAGATAGATAGATATAGATAGATAGATAGATAGATAGATAGATAGATAGATAGATAGATAGATAGATAGATAGATAGNGCACAGAGTGCAATGGCTGAGGTTGAGTTTGTGTTTCTAAATTATATATATCTAATATAGATATATATATATAGATAGATAGATAGATAGATAGATAGATAGATGCTCCATACAACTCTTCCTGTACATTCCAGTTCATAACTACCTGCGTGACCTTGAGACACATGTTGCTTCAGATAAGGTTTCATATACTTGTTCAAGGTTTATTTTACAATTTTCTTCCACTTTTAATAAATTTTCACCAGGGCTGTGTTAGTTTTAGTTTTTAATTAATTCAATTTCTTTAGTTCTTTATTTTTATTATATTTATTTCTTAGGGGCTGCCAAAATTAATGTGCTAACTGGGATAATTTGAATATATTTAGCTGTGTTAATTCTCTCACCAAAGTCTAGTGCTAATGCTATTTAGTGGAATTTCCATGTTTAATATACAGTCAAACCAAAATTTATTCAGACACCTTGAACATTTAATTCATTAATACAGTTTATTCACTATAGTTTAAAAAAAATGGTAATAAAATATGACAAGATCTCAGAGTTAAACTGTGTCAGATAAAATGTATCTTAATTATTTCAGATAACACTTTAGCAAAACATTGTCAGGTCAAAGTGTCTGAATAATTTTTGGTTCCAAATTTTTATTAATTTTATTGGTAGTCCACTGTATGTAGAATTTTTGGGTATAATATGTCACAGTTTACTTTGTTTTGCTATCCTCACTTACATATGTCACGTGTCACATGATCCTTCACAAATCATTCTAATATGCTGATTTGGTGCTCAAGAAAAAAATTATTTTTATTATCAATGTTGAAAAGAGTTATGCTGCTTAATATTTTTGTTGAAATCGAGATAAATTCTTTGATGAAAAAAAAAAACAGCATTTATTCAAAATAGAAATCTTTTATAACATTATACGTCTTTACTGTCACTTATAATCAGTTTAATGTGTCCTTATTGAATAAAAGTATTAATTTATTTCAAATAAAAAAAGTTTTAATGCCCTCAAACTTTTGAATAGTAGTGTAAATGAGATGGGTAAAATCAATTTGAGGCCATTCTTAAATTATTTTAGTTTTAGTGTCATGAAACTTTTTGTGTTTGTGTTTTAATTTAGTTTACATATTCCCAGTATGTTTTTTTTCTCATTAATTATAATAACTAACCTATACTAAAGTGTTTTCGGTAACACTTCAGTATAGGTAACAATTGTCACTTTTAACTAGTTGCTTATTAGCCTGCATATTGGCTGTTTGTTAGTACTTATTAAGCACATATTAATGCCTTATTCTGCTTGACCATATTCTACATCCCTTAATCCTACCAATACCTAAACTTAAACGCTACAACAACTACCTTACTAACTATTAATAAGCAGTAAATTAGGAGTTTATTGAGGGAAAAGTCATAGTTAATAGTGAAAATGTGTTACCCTGTTTTCTACCCTCCCTTTCTAGGGTTCTTTTATTCCCATTGCTGTGAATGCCACTGTCCAAGCGACTGCAGTAGATCTGGAAGCATATGCCCTTTAAATCTGAGAGCGGTTTTGCAATTTCTCTTAAAATTATTAAATGGAACTCATGGAATACTCTCAGCTGCCCCAAACCACAAATAACAACACCTATGCATTTGTGAGGGTTTCATATCTCTCAGGACTGAGTTGGCATTTAACACACTCCTTTATTAACGTCTGGCCATGTGCCATTAGCTTTTCTTCTCATTCTGTACCTCATTCACCTACTTGTTTGCTGTCTAGCGATGTTTTTACACATGAGTGATTAGATATTTGTAAGCAAGTGCATCGCTTCATTTTAACTGTAATTAAGCTCGATGAGAGTGATCTGCCTGAGATGAGAGGGAGTGTGAATCGCTGCTCTTTGTCTCCTTCTCCCCGCCTGTCTCAACTCACCTTTGCGTAATTCCCTCCAACTACACCGAGCACGCCGACCACTTCTTAACTCTTTGCTAAGTGTTAATTAAACACACAAGAGCTCAATAATTGAGATAACATGGCAATTGGGTGGCGGATTCCTTTTTATTTTTTAATTATCAAGCCCTCAGGGTGTTACTCCATCTTAATGAAATATGGACAATTTGACAAATCAGTCTCTCCTAACGGCGTTAATGCCTGCTGCATATTCATGGCTTTTTAGAAGTCTAATCAAAGTCGTTGTTGGGCCTCCCGCGTGAGCGCTGCATGGATGTGTGAGCTTGTGTGTGTGTTTACGTCTCTCGCCTATGAATGATTCATGCTGTTTAGCTCGCAGTTGCTTGGGTGCATCTGGCTCGGGGAGGTGTGAGTCTGGCCAAATGGAGGGGCCACATGGCAGCTCCAGATGTTCAGCTTTTGTATATGCACAGCTCATCAAAAACAACAACCCGTGCCACCCCTGGGTCTCTGCCATCTGGGGGAGAACCTAACTACAGCTTCCCGCCAGCTTGCCGGTGCATTGTGGGGGGAGGTTTGCTGCAGCACTTTTGGAGGAACAGCGATAGCACTGTCAGACGAATCTCCAAACTCTACTTTTTCATCTTCTCAAAATCGCGGGTCACGGTGCACAACTGATTGGTATCCATAGATACGCATATCCATGTAAAATCCCAAAGCACTCAGGGAGGATATTTCATGGCCTGCCTCTCTTATCTTCTCTTTGATACATTTTTTATCCACCTCGATTGAAGATTCAGCTCTTTCATTTCCTGTGATATGTGTCCTGGCTTTTCCCTCTCAGCAGTGAGGAACAGATAAAGCCCCCAATAACCAATTCAAAACTACAGCGCTCCTCAGCTGCCCTTCTTCCCACCTTAACCCTGATAATGAATTCATTAGACTTTACAATAGCATCTGCTTGGGGACCAAATGGAGCAGCCCCTAATAAATGCTTTATGGATTGATGTGGCTTTCGTAGTCAACTTTTGGTAATGTGAAAGGCTCGACGCATGCTAGGTGATCCGCTGAATGCGTGATGACATTATAGGGTTCGTGTTCAAGAGGTGGATGGAACAGACATGGTGATGTTGTGTGACTGGTTAGCGTTTATGAGTCACTTGCTACAAAAGTTTTATGTCATTATCTGTCTGTCTAATTTCAGCCAATCTCATTTTCATTGGCCGTGCAGCTTGTTGGCACTTATTTATTATCCAATTACAAATCAGAGCTTCTTAAAAGAGGGGAAAAGTGGATATGAAGTGGATTGTTCACCCAAAAATGAAAATTCTGTCATTTACGCAAAAGAAGATATTTTGAAGAATGCCGGGCCCCATCAACTTCCATGGAAGTCAATGGGGCCCATCAACTGTTTGGTTACCCATATTCAGGGCCTAAAATGAACACTCGCCAAGCGCCAAATGTGAGTAAAAATCGTTGTTGGCGAGTATATAAAACTGTAACATTTTTATAAATTCTAACAATGCAATGTTATGAGAACATGATAGTGAACAAACATGAATGACGCTCTGTACAGTTGACGGGTCATTGCTGAATCATCACAAAGCCTTTCCAAAGTAAATATTCAAGCGCTAGAACACGCGAAAAGGCGCGCCATGTGGGAAGTTCAACATCCGAATCGCGCACCCTGAAAGCCGCTTCAGAAGGCGCGCAAATACTAACTTGAGCTCTCTGTCATGCCTTCTGTGCTTGAACGGATAAATTCACACAAATTTCTGTCAAAAAATCCCTGTCTCGGCAAGTATACATAGTCAACATAGTCAGTTATGTCTTCAGTTGAGAAAAAAATGCATCATTCGTGCGTGCATTTGGTCTTAAAGTGACAGCATCCTAATGCTAATGTATTTTTAATATAAAAAAAAAATGCAGTGTTATTTATTTGATTAGAATAATGTTTTACATTTCTGTACCTTAAAACTACTGTTAGACCTGCCTGAAAAGCACTGTTTAATTTATTTGCAACTTTGTTACTTTGTATTTATTTGTGCTTTTGCTTGTAAGTTGATTATTTGTTCTTATTTACTGTTTACTTGTCTTTAAAAATGTAGGCTATTAAAATTATATTAGTTAAGCTAGTAGATTTAGCCGTGGTATCGAAATTGGAATAGAGGATTGTGAATTTTCACTAGTAACTAAAATATTTGTCATAACTGCCTGTTTTTGTTTCATCACTGGTAAAAAATTGTTTTGGCCGGTAAAGTCACCGGCCATTGGCAAAAGTTAGTTTTAGGCCCTGCCCATATTTTTCTAAATATCTTTTTTTGTGTGTTCAGGAGAAGAAAGAAATTCATACAGGTTTGGAACAACTTGGGGGTGAGTAAATGATTTTTGGGTGAACTATCCCTTTAATAGCATCAGTTTACTGTGTGTTTTTTAAACACTCAGTATTAAATTGGTTTTAAATCTGTTCCAGTAATGAATGATTCAAATATTGTTTTATAGGTTGGCCTAATAAAAATAAAGCAATTTTTAAAAAAGGTCCTAAAAAATCGTTTTGGTACTTATTTTAAAAAGTGGCAAAATAATTAGAAAACAATATTTTCAGATTGTGGTGAGCTAATTTGTCAGTCTTTACCAGTGGTAACCTCTGTTTATCACATGACATATTGGAACTAGATGGTCTTCTTTTTAAACATCAATTTTCTGCCCTCTGGCTCCCTTCCTGTGATGTGCATCTATTTGATATGACCCGAGCTCATTTCTTTGACCTCCCTGTTGAGTCTCTTGTAAGTCATTGATCGTTTTTTTTCTTCCTTACAGTCCATACTGATCTGCTGACAAATTGCAAATTCACACTTTGAACGATTGTGGCTACAATGTCAGATAAATTGGCTATACTCCAACAGATATTCATTATGTGTAGTTATCTAGCTATATATTAAGATGAACAAAACAGATACAACATTTGCCGTTTTATACTAACTGTATTATGAATGGCAGCTACTTTAAATGTAACACGTGTATATAAAACACCTATTATGTGAAGTAAATTGAAAATATGCTTAAATTTCCAAAATGTTTATGTTGTATTTAAATAGTACTAAAAGATTCTACAATGTCCACTTGTGAAAGATGTACTAAAATTAAATAATAATAATAATAATGCTTGAATAGCAATGACTAGAAATTATATTGGTACATTTCCACAGTAGCAATTCCCAATTTTACTAATTGAAGATGATTCAGAAGGCATGAAATGTCAGCATGGCGATGGCACAAAGAGAAAAAGTGAGCATATATGTGAGATTGTGAAAATTATGTGAGAATTTTAATATATTTATATCATTTTCATGCAAATCCACATATATAGTAGAATATGCTGTTGTAATATAATGTTTGAAATACCAAAGACATTGGGTGTTTGGTGTATATAAATACTGTGTGTTCTGAATCCACAATCCTAATAAGAATAATAACAGACTTCTACCATCATCCATAGTCTTTCTTTGCATTGTTCAGTATATGTTTGTCACAATAACATATTCCATCAACAATAGCTTTCATCATTCGGCCCTGCTGTCGCCCTGTTTTCCATCCAGGCTCTGAGCCGCCCGACGCAGAGAGAGGATTATAGGGGAGTTCTATGAGTGAGTCATCACTTTAAACTACAGATGGAATTTACAGTTCAAAAGAGATTATGAATATTAAAGAGGGATTTTTAATGATTGGGTTTTGTTCTAGCAGGCCGCACAGTAAAAGAGCACACACAAACTCAAAGGATTAGATAAACACAAAGCTTCAAGGTCTTTGCCTGGGAGAGAGCTGTATTTATTAAATCGCCTCTTTGTAATTTCCTTTAAATAATGTATTATTGCTGAGACTAACCGCTCATCACTGAAACATAGTAGAAGCACTGGGGAGTCAGACTGGAGAGATGTGTTCGGGGTTTTGATTGGCATGGGGAAACACAGATTCTGCTGATTTTTGGTTAGCGTGTGTGTGTATTTGTGCATGCATATATTATCGTGTTTGCGTTGTAAGGACTGGTGCGTTGAATTTTACATTATCCAAATGCTTTTGATGATAATCCCCTACTTGTTTTGTGAATAATTCACTTTATATTAAATAGAAGGGCTTTGAAATTCAAACACACACTTTTATAAGGCACTCTAGGGTGGAATAAATAGATGTCAAAATGCAGCCTTACTTTGGTTTAAGTGCTGGCAGAATAGAGGTACATATTTAAGGCAGTTAATAATCAAGACATTTGAGATATCTAACCAGATGAGAACACAACAGAAAAGCATATAGCATATGATTAAACACAGAAAACTGTCTTTTTTTTAATCGTTGTCGCCACTCTCACGAGAGAATCAGATGCACTTGTACCCTGTAGCAGTGATGAGAGGATCGGTATGAGCTCATATATCGTCTCTGCTGTAATCATGTTTCTCAGTGAGTCTCACTGCTGGTAATTAATGTGCATTGCCTGCTGAGTAAGACAGTAATAATAGTGGAGAGCCATTATTGTAGCACACCCCCATACTTCACATATGTTTGGAAGCAAATTACTGACCCGGTCGATACCCAGTGGGCACAGGCGTAGATCAATACCTGCTCTCCCAGGGAACAATCTTCAGCTTTAATGACAATACATTGATTTTTAAATAACTGCTCATGTTTCAGAAACGTTAATCACTTCGCTTTCTCAGGGGACTGAGAGTCTGTCTTTTCCCTTTCTCTTTTTTCATCCCTGCTTCTTTCTCCCTCTCTCTTTTATATGTGAGGAAGAATTTGTAAGTGTCCTGAGTTTAATATTTTGGTAGTTTAGTTTTTATAGATTTTATTTGTATCTTTTGCAGTTTGTTTGTTTCCCAAACTGTAAGCTTTGTGTATTTAAAAAAAAATTTAAATTAATTTTTTGGCAGTTTTGCCTTTTATTATGATAAGACAGCATGTAGACAGGAAGCGAATTGGAAGAGAGAAAGGGGGACGGAATCGAGAAAGGTCCATGAGCTGAGACTCAAACTTGTGTCGCCCAAAGCACAACGGCGCTATGTGCAGCGCGCTGCCCACGAGGCTATTGGCGCCGACAACATTGTGTATTTTGACCATGGTAAATGTAGTTCTGTGACGAACTGTTGTATAATGTACTCTTATACTGCTCAAAATTATATTTAGTCATCAGTGCATACTTGAATGAATTATAAACTAATGCTTGTGAACTTATGATCAGTGCGCATGCAAAACAATGCCTGAGTACTGATAGTTACCACACTGAAATGAAATAAAATTGATAATAATCTTGTTAATAATGCATCATAAAAATAATAATTTTGCCATTACATGTTTAAATAAATAAATATATATATAGATATATATAGCTGCTGAATAGATAGGTAACACTTCAGAGGTAAAGTTGATTGTGTTTAATGGTTTAATTAATTGGTTTTCCTTTTAAATGGAAAATAAAGATGACATTGAAATTACAAACTGAATGTGATGATAATGTTTTTTTTTAACAATGTGCAGTATTTCTCACAATAAGTGTTATTTCATTTTGTGAGCTGTTTTGAATGTGCAGTAAAAAGCATGGATATTGCCAAGGACGTATTCCAGAAAACAAGGATGTCTGGTCACCCAACTCAAAGTTCATGTGGTCTGTATTTGTCATGAGCATAAACTCTATGCTAACATAACACCCTGACCCAGGTCACAGCAGTAGCTCTGAGGCCAGCTGGCACAACTTTACAGGTAAAGATGTTGTGTTACTGTCTTGACTGACTGAACTGAGTGACTGCACAACATGAATAAATGATTAGAGAGTAGAGGTGAGCCGGGCGACAGCAGGCTAGGCTGGATGGGGTATGACAGACACAATCTCACGTCTTTATTTTTTTTTTCTCTCTCTAAGGAGACTGACTCACCAGCAAACAAGCCCCGCTGTCGGAAAAAGACAGACAGCAGTGTTAATTAGAGGAGCAGGAAGATAGAAGCGGCAGGGGCAGGTAAAAAAGACTCACACACATACACACACACGCACACACACACACACACAGAGAGAGAGAGAGATAGGATGTCTTGGAGGAATGTGATAGGCAGGTATTCGTGCCATTTTTTCAGACGGGATAAATAATTCTGAACTGTTACCTATTAGTGAAGTGGGTATTTTGTTTTGTTTGTTGAGTAGTTTTTGAGTTTGCAGATGTTTTTTTTGACAGACTATTGTGATTAACAGAATATTGTTATACTTTACAATAAGGTTCGATTTGTTAACAATAAACTCTTAAAAATGAAAGTTCCAAAAAAAGGGTTTTGCCACTGCAGGGTTATGGTACTTACAATGAAAGTCAATGAAACCACTTTTTAGAGGATTTTATAATTTATAAATAACATTACACAGAAAAACTAAGCATTTTTTTACTCACTAAAACCATGTTAACACATTTTTTCATGATACCAAATGCATTATCAAATTGAACCTTATTGTACAGTGTCACTTGGTTATGGAAGGCATTTTAAAATGGCAGACAGGCATTTTGAGCCATGTGTCTGGGCCGCAGACAAAACTTTCCCTGACAGGTATCACAATGCAGCCGAACACTGATGTGGGCAGACGGCACCAAAGCCCAGCAAAGCCTCTGCTATTTCTGATGCCACAGATTTACTGACAAATGCACCCACAGACTGAATAGCAAATCCCCCTCTCACAGCCTGGTCTAGACAGAGAGAGAGAGAGGTGTGAGAGAATGAGGGGTAGTGTTAAGTGTCTTATTAAAGGAGGATGATTACGGCGGCGGCTATAGAGCCGGACCTGCCACATGGCAGTCATCATTAGAATGATCACAAGAACCTCTTGTCATGGATGGAATCGTATTTTAATCCACAACACATTATTACCACAGCGAAGGGCAGGTCAGCTCTCAGACACATTTAAGTAGTGACTAAACTCTCCAGAGAGCTTATAATATTCCTCCACCCAACCTCAAACCAACCTCCACGGTGAAAAAATTGGTCATATTTTACATTAAAGCGACTTTTTTCAGTATTATACAGCCGCAGTAATGAAGAGTCTAATGTAATGCAGCTGCCGAACCCTCCGTGGGGACGATGAATAATGCAAACCTACTTGTTCTTCAGTTCGGCTGATCTCTGGAGGTTTTTCTCTCTGTATTGTCCATTATGACAGCCTATTATCTGGCCTTCAGACTGCTATCTCTCAGACGTTGTGCCCGGTCCATTTGTTACCCCTCTTGCCCCTGGTAACCTTCAACCAACTGAGGAGAATGATTGAGACAGTATTGTTATATAAACATAAGAGCCACAAGCGAAGAGAAATGGGGAGGTGTCACATATAAACCTTCCATCTCACAATGCATTCGTGCGGAGTACATTGCTCACTTCTCTTCCTCTCTTGCTCTCTCTCTCAATACACTTTTTCATTAAGAGCCATTTAGGCTTTACTGCTTGCTTGGTCATGCTAAGGCCGAGCACCAACTTATGCTCTCAGTGGTGATTAAAGATTCTTAAGAGGTAAAATCAATTTTAAAATTAGTGGATGGATGGGCATAGAATAAGTTGCAGTGATGTTATATACTTATGGAGGATAATGGTGATGTTGTGTTACTGACCCATCAAATCACTGCTACACTGTTACATGCACTTTAAAAGTTTGATTGCAGTTGGATTAAACCAGGACTGTCCAATCCTGCTCCTGGAGGGCCACTGTCCAACCTCAATTAAACACACCTTAAACCAGATAATCAAGGTCTGACTAGGCGTACTAGAAACTTCCATGCTGGTGTGTTGAGGCAAGTTGGAGCTAAATTCTGCAGGATAGAGAGCATCATTCATTTGTCTTTTTAAAGTGTGATGTAAATGCTTTAGTCTACATAATGCAATTGTAGCTCGGCTTTGTTTACATGTTAAGCAAACTACAGTTGGACTCTGCGTTCTGCAATTACTATGAAATTACAGATTTTACACTGTAATGTGTAAAATCAGCATGAAATGAAAATTCACCCTATATTTTCTAAATTCGTAGCTTACAGTAGTCTCCATCCAATCAACAACCGATAGATCGAACCAAGTCCCGCCCTACATTTTTCTTTATTGATCATTCGTTACACTTCGATGTGCTACAATACAGAAGAAAATACTTCTGTTACACTTCAATTAGGTTTTGTGTTATGTATACTTACGAGGCTGTAGCGCGACTACATTAAACCCCTCTGTATCACAATAATAACCGCACATGTAAATATACTTACTGTACATAAATGAAAAAACATGCATAACATTTTAATTTACTAACACATTTGTTAGTTTACCCAAACTAAATGTTATCATTCACTCGTTGTTTCAAACCTGTATGATTTTCTTACGTGTAACTCAAAAGGAGATGTTTTGATGAATGTTTATGCTGCTGTTTTTCTATACAATAAAAGTGGATAGGGACCATGGTCTCTCAAGCTGCAAAAATAACTAAAAGAACCATAAAAATATCATATAAGTGGCCTCTTATGACACTATATAAGCCATATGATTGCTTTGTGTGACAAACAGATAAATATTTTTAGTCACTGTTTACTTAAACTCTGCTTTTGGATAAGAGCAGATTGGATGCTCTGCTATAAATATCTCCATTTGTGTTCCACAGAATAAAGAAATTACTTCATGTGGATTTTGAAAGACATGAAGGTTTTTTGATTGAACCGTCCCTTTAAGATAAAATTAAGTCATCTTCTATCAATACCTGCTCTGACACTATGTGTCAAACGCTATATATCTGAGGTGAAGTGTGTCCGAGATGTATATCTGATATGTATACAGACAGGTCACTGCTTTGATCGGTCATTGGCTTTACGGAGGGTGTGTGTTAGTGTGTGTGTGTGCATGTCTGTTGCACTTGATTGTGTCATTAGGTGAGCAGAGCGGTTCCCCCTTGGGGTGACACCTCAGCCATCTTGGATCAATGCCGGTAGCGGTTCTTAAATCAATGTAGCTTTAGCATTGCAGGGATTTATCTATAGACTCAACCTGAGACCAGAGAGAGAGAGAGAGAGCAAGAGCCTTATCTACTGACCTCAGTAATTACCCTGTCCTGCAGCTCTAATTCAAATGTGTTCTGACTGAGATAATTGCTTATTGGAAAGCCCAGTTGAATCTCACAATAATCACCAGCAACCCCCGCAGCCTTTGCCGCGCGTGTGTGTATACATGCCGTGTGTGTGTGTGTGTGTGTGTGTGTGTGTGTGTGTGTGTGTGTTTGTCCAGGCGCGCTCCAGTTAATGCATGTGTGACACCAGTGTGCTTCCCAGGTCTTTCTCCTCTGGTTAGTGTCCCACTGTTTTACGTGACAGAGAGAATCGAAAGTGCAGTTTGCGTTGTGTGCGCCACCCAGCTGGTAACCCTGCTGCTGTCCCGCAGGGCTAAGGCCGGCTAATCAGAGCGCTGATAATATCAAGGCAGAAACAGAGAAAGAGAATAAGGAGGGGGAGGTGAAGGGATGGATATATTTATCTAGTTAATGAGAGGCCAAACATGGCTGTGCTCCACAGGGAAAGGGTAGGGCTGAGGAACCATGAGGGGATGATGGTCTGCACGCTGGACAGAGCCGCTTCTGGGGCGAACACGGTCCCTGCGCCGCTCATTATATCAGCATCATCCTGGCCACCCGGTGCTCACAAACACACAAACACCCGCATCCTCTGATTAATTCATGAGAACGGGGAAAGAGTGTGTCTACTGAGAGACCTGGCTACTGGCTTCAAAACAGAAAAACAGACGTGGGCTTTCTCCCCCCCTGCTTCATCTATTTGGCAATGAGATGGGCTGAAAAATATCAGCGATACAGATGTGTTGTGAAACATTAATGGCTACTGCAGCATTTCCCCTACAGTATTAAAGAAGCCCAGCTAATTCCACACTGTGCGTATGTGTGTGTGTGTGTTTGTGTGTTCACTTTTATTTTAATGCAGCGCTTTTCATTGTTATCTAGATGAGGCGGCGTAAACACGCCAGGCGGTCTCGCACGCTCGTTGGTGCGTTGCCCACGCGTGTGCGCCTTTATCGAGACTCCACAGACGCGCTCTCTAAAGCCGCCCGAGGGAGGGGCTCGCTGGCACAGCCAAACAGGAAATGGGCCTGGATATGGATTGCTCCAATTGAATTAAAAACATTAGCTCTAGAACGATGGGGGTTCCTCGGGAAAATGTGGGGAATTAATTTGATTGCAGGAGCATGGA
>RJVU01048406.1:4642136-4671373 GCA_003731715.1 Anabarilius grahami | reverse complement strand
TATATATATATATATATATATATATATATGCACACACACACACACATTATTAAAAAAATACATTATAAATTATTATTTAAAAATATTAGCTTTTATTACTTCATGTAATCATTTATTACTTCACTCCTATGCATCTATATGATGGGCCTACATATGCACTGGCACAACTTACCCCACAATCCCCTGCATCTTGGTTACAAAAGCTTATATACAGTACATATACAGTACATACAAGTCAGGCACAAGTACAGCTTCATTTAAAACCTATTTGTGATTTTGTGCTTCATAAGGCATGTCACAATCCACAATCCAGCTTAATGCAAAACCGCACAATGCAGGACAAAGGATCTGCAATCATCCACTATTATCCAACATCAATGCACTGTAATGACTCTCAAACAATGGTAGAAACAGTTAGGGGTTGGTTTCAAGTGTACACACTCACACACATGAGCACTCTCTAATGGACGCCAATTGCAGTAGATCTGGACCGCTCTGCTCATCTATTGCTGGGTATGTGCTTTGATCAGCAGTGTGGCACGAACTGAAAATCCTGCACAGAGAATGACCAACAACAGACCCATTTAGGATGACATATTGGTCTAGGCTGTCCAAGTCTTGGCTCACCGAGATGAATTGTGGTGGGTAGATATTTTTATGTGTCTTCCGCTGTACTACGCTATTCAAGTTTGTTTTCTGTATTTATAGGTTATGAGCAGTACTGTTCTCAGTGGTGGTTTGTGGATTTGGTGTGCAGTGGCTCTCTGTGTCATTTGAGTGATTTGCAGTGAGATTTGTAGTGATAGCCATCAGATAAGTTCAGCCTCCCCCTGCAGATTATGGGCCGCTATAACTGCCGATTATGATGGCAGGTTGCTGTTGGGGAGAGATAAGAGATTACACATGAGGCACAAAACTTGATAAAGGATTTTCTGTGTGTGTGTGTGTGTGTGTGTGTGTGTATGTGTATGAGTGAGTGGGTGGTTGAATACTCCTGAAGTTTTATTGGATGGTGCCAGTGATTCACGTCTGGCATCTTATTCTTAATCAAACCTGCAGGGTCTGACTAAAGACCAACTACGTGATCAGTCACAGAACAACCTCTGAGGTCTTGTATTCTGTGTTTTTACTATTATATATTATATATAATATCACTAAATATATTATAAAATATGATAACATTGCCATTATTATTATTATTATTAACTCTTTCTTGAGTCAAATTCAAGTCAAAATTTGGAGGAAAACCTCTGAATCAACTTTGCTGAAGTGCAAATTGCTCTGAAGTGCAAAAAGTGCAGCACAAAAACAAAAATTTGTCATTTAAAACCTACAAAAGACAAATAGCAGTTATGCGAAGTTCATTATAAAATGTTAGCTGAGAACTGCATTAGTTTGTTGTTCCTAGCATGATATTTTATAATTTTACAAATCAAATGTTACAGCTGTTGACTCCATGAATCCACATATAAATTTAAAACTGATAGTTGCAGTGTGTAGCAACTGGCTCCAGGTTTTTCTCACTTAAAACTTTATTTCAGATTTTGCAAAGGTGAAATGGTAATTAGATCCTAAATTTTTCCTCTTGTTTATTATATTATGTACATTATATTTTTATTATTATTGTATTGTACTCTGCCTCTGGTTTATTATTTCTTTGTTTTGTTTTTATTTTATATTTGTTTTGTACATGTAGATGGCTTTAATTATTATAATAATACATTGCAGTATATGGGTCATTGATGTGACAGGTCTTTTTTTTTGTCCAAAGGCCTTAATAATAATAATAATAAACAAAGATATGACATCCAAAGTATGTGAGGTAGTACAACAAGATCTCTTTTATTGAATCCAAAAGGTTTTAATTATATTTTGCTACATATAAATGTATTTTAAAGATTTTGAAGTTTCACAAGGTCATTCGGTTTAACCGTCCAAAGGCCAATACAGCCATTCCATCTGTGATTAAAATATCTTAAAATGTAATAAATGTATATATTTTTTATTCTGGCATGATTTTATAACATCATATATCAACATAGTGCAAAATTATGTGTTGAAGTCATTGCTTTGTTATGAGAAAGAATGTCCGAAAAAATTGATTTCATTGATGTCATTCGGAGGAACCAATATAAAAGGACCATTTTAGATCAAGTCATGCGGTCAGTATCATGTGACAGGATGTGACATCATTCAGACACCTGAAGCAAAGGACCACATGGTCATGAAGCAAAGAAACTAACTCTTTCTTAACTATTTGAAGAATTCATGTTTTCACTTGCTCATACGCATGTCTCGAAACATCAGGTCATTCGGTACAACCGCTATAAAACATGGAAAATGTTGTAAAATTTTAAAAACTATAAAATGTTTGATTGTCCTTTTGCTAGCTAGTTAGATATCAGCCAGTTAGCATTTTTTTTAAATATCGTCATTCGATATAAAACAACATGTCATTCGGTAAAACCGAAATTTTGGTTAAACCGAATGACTTTTTGGTGAAAAATTTTGTCCATCTTGTAAAAAATGACAAAAGCAGAGTTAATTGATTATAAAAACAACAATCTCATTGTTAACACTAAATAAAACTTCAACATTAATTATATCTCCTCTATGTTTTTACACTTTTAAAAACCTTATTTGTCAATGACCCATATAGCAATTACTTACTTTTGGGGGGGAAGTTCATCCAAAAAATGAAATTTCTGTCATCCTTTACTCACACAGTTCATTGCAAACCTGTATGACTAAAAGAAGATATCCTGAAAAATGTTTAAAATCTTTTTGTCCATACAACGAAAGTAAAAGTGGTTCACCAGAAGAAAGAAGGTTATACAGGTTTGAAACAAAAGTGATGTTAAAAATCTATATATTTGGGTGAACTATCTCTAAATATAATACTAGTATGTGCTATTTAACCATCTTAGTATTGTCCTATGGCCAGCATAAAGATATGAATTGCATAATATAATGAATTAGTTTTGTAATTTGATATTGTATTATTCGGCCTAGAAGCATAGGTTAAGGCTTTAGGATTGTAAACAATGACCTGGACCCATGTCTGATGATCAGTTGTCCCCTGAGCCCCACACAGGAAGTATCTCTCATACATACAGGTGCATCATTAGAGTAGAAATCAGCAGAGCAATGGAGGACAGTGTCACCTTTTCTTGCAACCATATTATTTTACCTCAGGCGAAAAGTTGCCCAGCAGACTCCCTGCCAGGCCCCCTAGGGAGACCACTCTCCTTGTCTCCACTCTCTCTTTCTTCCCTGACTACTTGCGTCTCCCCTGAGAGTGCTTTCTTGCCTAACCTCCTGAGTGAGACTCACATTAGCTGACATTTCCAGCAGCTCTGAGCCGAGGCTGCTCCCTGCCGCAGAAGAGCAGATTTATCACACCCAAATGTGCGCCACCTGTCTGCCTCCCTCCCCCGTGCCACCTCGCCACTGCCACCACCAGTCACCATTATGGCACGTTGCTCAGCAGGTTGCGGTAATACCCCCTCCGTCTCTCTTATCATAAACAGTCAATGTGTCATTTTTATTAAGGCTGAGACATGAGACTCTGGCTTACAGATCATACTGCCTTGGCAGATTTCATGCTTGACATATGCGCATACGCCACGAAGTCAAAATGAAACCTGACATATCAGAAGGTATCATTTTAAATCTATTACTTGAACAGATTCGGGACTAAAGAGCTTTGCTGCGTGTAATATCTTGTCCTGAAGGTGGCCGTATATAATAAAAAGCAAAGCGCAATATTAAACACTCACGTCTGGCTTGCATTAATAAAAGCAGGTTGGAATAAGTAATTGAATTTGCTTTGACGTCCCCAGCACCTTGACAGCGAATCCCTTAGGTGTGAAAACCTTCATAATTCTTGTGGTTTTCTTCTATTGCACCTGCATAAACCCCGGCTCGAGATTTCTACTTCTACTATAAAGCGCTATAAATAAAGATGACTTGACTTGCATAAAATCGTATTTGAGAAATAAGTAAGGGTGACGCCTTCGACGCTTCGCCTTCGTCCGGTTGAGCGCTGACGGCAGGTTAGGAGCGTGTGCAGAACGTGTGCACACAGGGAGACAGATGGCCTGGCACTCAAACAGAAAGGTCACGGAGGCAACAGTGTCCATGCTGGCTGTGCACATTCATTAGGAGGGCAAGAGAGCTGCGGGAACCTCCAGAGCACAAATTAATCAGCTCTGCATGGGATATATGGGGCCTTTAATCCATCACACTCTGCATTCCACTGATATATTAAGGTTATTAATAAAGACAAATTTGGATTGCGTTTCAAACCATGATATATGCACCCGTGAGTAATGTGCCACAATTGGGAGCTATTTATAAATTAATGAAAACTGAGATATATGGGAAAAGATGTAATATTCACATTACTTCAGGAGTAAGTGCTAGCCACTGTCAATGTTAACACATTCTGAAACATTGGTAAAGGTTTGTGTTAGGGGCTGACAGTTGATTAAAATTGTAATTGTTCATACATTATTTATAATAATATTATTCACACATTATTATTAATCAAGGTTAATTTTAATTGATAAACATACATTCATTGCTAAGCTTGTTTACATATTATTTCATGTTTATTTATAACTATTATCATTAATAAAATGTTAGTTATTGCATTAACGGGATAGTTCACCCAAAAATGAAAATTACCCCATGATTTACTCACCCTCAAGCCATCCTTCTTTCAGACGAACACAATCAGAGTTATAATAAATAATATACTGGCTCTTCCAAGCTTTATAATGGCAGTGAATAGAGGATGAGATTTTGAAGCCCAAAAAAGTGCAACCATCTTCTAAAGCGAAGCAATGTGTTTGTGTAAGAACAATATCCATATTTAAAACTTTAAGGGCCAGATTTACTAACAGTTAGCGCCAGCGCAAACCCTCTTCTGGTGTTAAAAAACTACTGTCGGAATTTACTAAAGACACGCAGTACAAAATTAGTGCTGAAAAGGCGTGAACTGAGTTGTTTTTGCGGCTGACCTTATTGCATATGCATTTGTAGGAGTTTCTCTTTCAGGCACAAAATTTATGGGAGGAGAGTATTTACATGAATCATGCAACGCGATTTACTAATGTTTAAGCTAGTCAGTTTTCTGGTATTTGCAGAATTATTTAACACCCAAAAAAGCATGTCTTAACCCATTTTTTGCGACAAACAGAGAGCGTGTGGTAGAAGGGAGAAACAATTTTCCACTTGTATTAATTTCTTTGGAATGCCAGAGGAAGATGTTTTCCGAACGTATCGTTTGCCAAGCCATGTTGACCTATATATATGTGTATACATGTGTGTCAGATTACATATTACCCCGTTTAGTAAATCTGGCCCTAAAAAGTACAAAAACTAGCTTCCAGCAAACGACCGTAGACATGTCGACTTACGCCAAAAGAGTAACCCCTGACACGATGTAGGAGTTAGTGTAAGCTTTTTGACGCCTCTCGCTGTTGTTGCTGGCTGGGCAACAAACCCAAGCTCCTCTTCTCTTATATCAAAATCCTCTGACATTTCTCTTTAAAAATTCTCGTTTTAGACTTCTAATTCATGACCAGTGTTTTGTTTTGCTCTAGCCTCTGTGCTTCTGTGTTCGTCAATACGTCATGAGTCAGGTCAGAGTTCACTCTTTCACCATAAATCGATGCGTACGGCCGTCTGTCGGAAGCTAGTTATTTTTGTTTTTAAAGTTTTAAATATGGGTATTTTTCTTACACAAATGCATCGCTTCACTTACAGAAGGCCTTTGTTAACCCCCCGGAGCCATGTGGATATCTTTTATGATGGATGGTTGCACTTTTTTGGGCTTCAAAATCTCATCCTCTATTCACTGCCATTATAAGGCTTGAAAGAGCCAGGACATTATTTAATATAACACCGGTTGTATTCGTCTGAAAGAAGAAAGTCATATACACTTAGGATTGCTTGAGGGTGAGTAAATCATGGAGTAATTTTCATTTTTGGGTGAACTATCCCTTTAACTAATGATAAAGTATAGAACCTTATTGTAAAGTGACATTGCTTTAAAAGTCAGTGTATGATTGTTTTGTTTCCATAAAGTTCAGAACCTTCTTGTAAACTGACATAGCTTTCAGTATATTGTTGTTTTATTTCCATATCTTTGAACATATCACTGCATATCACTGGCGAGCAGTCCGTTATGCAAGTTGTCAATTTGTCTGAGAATAAATTTAAAGGCCATTTTTTGTAATTTTTGGTCTATGAACACGTCTTTGGCTGTTGCATTACATCTTGTTGCTTTTTTGGCACTCCATAAGCGATACGTATTTAAGACACTGTCAATTGAAAATCATTTTTCGAGATTCCGTTTCATTCCGTTACACTCCATCCAGCTGGTTTTGAATGAGAAAACACATCCAGCTGACAATTGACAGTCCTAATTTGTATATAATTTGAATATTACACATCACTACACATTATTAATTGTCTGGTTGTACATCATTTTTTTTATCGTATGAATGTGAAATTTCATTAAAAAAGACAGTCTCAAAACAAAACTAGGCTGTAAGCCTGGAAGAGCAAAAAAAAGAATTCATATTAAAAAATACGAGGGATGGTAATATCATAGCTTATTCTCGCTTTTTTCTCATCTCTTTCTATATCCTTTGTGAGTGTGTCTGCAGGCTGTGGCAGGTGAGAATTGGGGGTGAGGGTTCTAAGAATTCATTATAGACAAATGATTACAAATCTCTCTCCAATGAGCTTTTTTAATCAGAGGTGGCAGCGGAGGGTGTTAATTCATTCTGTGGGAGGGAAAAAAGGAAGAGGAGATTGGAAGGGTAGTCTCTGTTCTCATGGGCTCCTCGTCTATAATTTAACCACCACGTGCAGGAAGAGAGAAATCACGCTCATCTCTCCCGCAGCCCGCTGCACTTAAGTCCACCGCGTACAGGAGAGCGTTTATAGGCTGATTATGTTTTTGGATCAGAGAGAGAAACTAATTAGATTTGCTGTAGACTTTTCAAGGCCTGATTTGATCTCAGGTTGGAAGATCACCAGAGACTAAAGTGCATTTGTAAATCAGGATTTTGTTGATTTGTTGTGTAAGAAACTCAATCTCGTCACGCATTCTGTCGCAAAGCCCATACGCTAAGTCCACATCTTATTTGTTGTTGCAAATGTAAATGTAAGATGTTAATGACACTCAAGCTGTTTACTTAAGCCGAAAATAAGCCCAAAAGATTCTTTCTCCCCCTTTCCGTCCCCGCGTTCCCTTTATTTCTCGGCTAAAATCTGGGCTTTGGAGCTCAGTGCTGGAATGAGCAGCTCCCAGATGCCATCCATGCTTAATAGTGTCTCTGAGCTCCCCTCACCACCCAGGTTGGCACCCACTACAAAGAGTGAGGTTGGCAGTAGCTGTGAGAGACTGGAGGAGATTACCACACATGCTGCTTAGACTCAGTCCATACTGCATTCACTGAGGATTAGTCCTCATCACAACCTACAGCCCTGGTTCATGGCCCGCAGCGGCACTCTGTAAAAGCCGGCTGCCTACCTGGTGCCATCCGTCTGCCTGGTCCATTTATCTGGCTTTATCTGATACGCATGGCCCACTGTTTAGGCCCCAGGGGTGGAAGACACATTAGCAGATAAAAGACGAAGGGTATTGCTTTCATATACGGCTATGGGAGGGGCCGGCCTGTTTAGTGGAAATGGATTTCGAATGGACGTGTATATATTGTTTTTCTTTTTCACATAGCATGATTGGATTATAAATGAGAGCGACTTTATGGTAATTCTCTTGCATTAAGTTGTTAAACGTTTCCATCTGCAGCGAGTAGGTCACATTGCCGTTATGATCATGTGCTGTTACACCACAGATTCCATGCAAAGCCGTTTACCTCTTTAGTTAAAGGGATAGTTCACCCAAAAAATTAAACGTCTTGTCATTATTTACTTGTTTAAAACCTGCATGACTTTCTTTTTTTCTGTGGAACATATCTAACTATCCATCCATCTGGCTTTTAAAACTACTAAACTTTCAAACTGCTAAAACACGTTAGCAACATGCTAATTCATGCTAACAACATGCTAATTCATGCTAACAACATGCAAAATCATGACTGTAGCATTTTTTTTTTACTTTATCTGAGTAAAACCTTCAAACATCAAGCTGTTCAAAGTTATTTTGAACTTTCAGACCTGGCTTTGTCAAGCCAGCGATCCCAGCCGAGGAAAAATGGTTGGAAAGTTACGTGTGACGTAGGCGGAAGTACCGCAGTAGGGCGAAATCGTCCAACATTGTTGTTTTACTTTTCTTTTTTTTTTTTGTAAAGGCCGTTTGACTTAATCTTCGCTTGTTCACTTTGTAAACACTTGCTCTGTACTTCTGCCTACGTCACGTGTGTCTTTTCCAATGTCATTACGTAATGCATGGCGCATCACAGAGCTAGTGCAAGACAAGCATTTGAGTGAAGTGACATGTGGCCAAGTATGGTGACCCATACTAGGAATTTGTGCTCTGCATTTAACCCATCCAAGTGCACACACACAGCAGTGAACACACACACCGTGAACACACACCCGGAGCAGTGGGCAGCCATTGCTGCGGCGCCCGGGGAGCAGTTGGGGGTACGGTGCCTTGCTCAAGGGTCTCACCTCAGTCGTGGTATTGAAGGTGGGGAGAGCTCTGGACATTCACTCCCCTCACCGTCAATCCCTGCCGGACCTGAGACTCGAACCCATGACCTTTGGGTTACAAGTCCGACTCTCTATCCATTAGGCCACGACTGCCCCAGTCGTGGTTAAAATGTAAATAATTTAAAACTTTTTTAGAAAATGACAGATCGTTTCGCTAGATAAGACCCTTATTCCTCGGCTGGGATCGTGTAGAGTCCTTTGAAGCTCCTTTGAAACTGCAGTTTGGACCTTCAACCCTTTAAAGTCCACTATTTGGAGAAAAATCCTGGAATGTTTCCCTCAAAAACTATAATTTCTTTTCGACTGAAGAAAGAAAGATATAAACATCTGGGATGGCATGGGGGTGAGTAAATGATGAAATAATTTTCATTTTTGGGTGAACTATCTCTTTAACAGAAACAGAGTGCACCCTAATTCACTTTCTCTGCCATTTCGGGCTGAGTATATTTTAAAACTCCACTCCAGACAGAGTGCATTCTAGCAAAACTTTCCGGTGCATCATTGTAATGTACCCCTCCTCTCTGTAAATAGCTTGCTTTAGACAGATTATTACGAGTGTTTAATGCCACGTGAATGGAGAGTTTAAAAAAACAGAAAACCGAGCCAGATGAAATGGTCCAGCGCGTGAATTGGCAGCCGTCCACGTTGTAAGTGTAAATATAAACAGCATTAAACTAGGGTTGCAAATATTGAGTCCCTTGATACTAATGAGAGTGCTTTGCAGAGAGTGGGCCAGGATTACTGAGAGGCCTTTCACTGGTCCGCTCACTAAATGCTACGTATTGTAACGGGAATCTTGTTTTCATTCTGGATGCAGTCCGCCTTCAGCTGCCTTTCATTCTGACAGATGCAAGCAGATTTTTGCTGAAACTGGATCTCTGTCCAGCAGCATCCCAGTGCGTTATTTTTCCTTTCATTTGGGAGCAAGGCCAGCCTCCTGTGGATAGGGGTCCTGCACTCACACACTCTCAGGCCTGTTATTTCTATCTGTTGCGGTCTGTTCTAATGACCCCGCCTACTCAATCTCATGCTCAGGAGGGCAGCACGACCGTAAATGTGTTGATGTGAAATCATCATAGCGTGTCAGCATGTGGGCTGCGGTTCTGTCAGAGCTCACGGCTTCTGAAAGAGCCAGAGTTCACTACACATTAATTAATGTGCTGAACTTTCCAGTGAGATTGCACAATTTTCCTGGCAATGGCTATATTTGCATCTGCTGTGTGGGCTAAGGAGGGTATTTATAGGTAAAAAATATTAGCCGAGGTGTCATGCAACTGATTTTGATATCCAGTTACATAAGTGTTAACAGAGGGTCAGGGAACTTTGAACTCCATTAACACATGTGCAACTAACTTTCTTAGGTTAACAGAGAGATGCATTTTCAGATTGCAAATTGCAATTACATTCCAATTACGTCATCACTGCTTTTGTGTTGCTTAGAATAGAGTGCATTAGTGTCCGTCCACTTTTTCATTGGCGTTGTTTTTTTTTCAGTGGCAAATTTTTCCATTCATTTTTTCAGTAGGGATTTTTAAAAACTGTTTAAGAGTTATAAGATATTGAACCAAGCCAACCAGCTACGAGGTGAATCACAACTTTACAAACTTTGATTTAATTCATAAAAGTATTTGAAAATCGGACAAAAACACAAATAAGACTGCGTACTTGACGGCTTTACTGTGGGAAAGAACTACAATCCCATGAAGCATTGCAAATTATGTAATCAAATAAAAATGATGGTGAAATATAAAAGAGTTCATTTAAAGTTGGTGATCATATGTATTGACGCAATACATTTTAAAGGGTTAGTTCACCCAAAAAAAAAACCTCACCCTCGTGTCGTTCCAAACCTGTAAGACTTTTGTTAATCTTTGGAACACAAATTAAGATATTTTTGATGAAATCCGAGAGTTTTTTTTATCCCCCATAGAAAGTAACATAATTACCATCATTCAAGGTCCAGAAAGGTATTAAAGACAGTTCAAATAGTACATGTGACTACAGTGGTTTAACCTTAATGTTATGAAGCGACGAGAATACTTTTTGTGCGCAAAAACAAAACAAAAATAACGACTCTATTCAACAATTTCTTCTCTTCCCTGTCAGTCTTGTACGCAGTTGACGCAGTGAACGCAATTCAGCGCTTCTGTGTTTACGTCAGAACGCCGGCTCAGTATTGGCCGACACTGTTCACGTGAGCGCGGGTTTGGAACGACTTGAAGGTGAGTAATTAATGACAGAAATTTCATTTTTGGGTGAACTAACCCTTTAAGTTTATTGCAAAATATAGGTTTATTTTCCCTACAGTGCTCTTTTGGCGGTGGACTCTCCAATTGGTGGAATTTATAGGGTAATGTAGTTTTTCACCACAAATTCCTCTGTTAAACATGATTATTTTAAAAATAAGTTGAAATAATGTGAACAGATGGCTTCAACATAAGCATACACCATCAATTTACGACCTCTGAGCTCACAACAAGTTTGTTTTTTAAAGTTTATAAGTTTTCCTATGGAGAAAATGAATGGCGTTTTTACTTCTGGAACTTGACTGTTTCAATCTATAAATAGTCATACAGGTTTGTAATGGCATGAGGGTGAGTAAAAAAAGGATGGTTTATCCAAAAATGAACAATCTGTGTCATTTACATTATCAATGTAATGATTTACCACATTCACTTTCTGAAGTTGACACGGTCAGGCAAAGCGAATACTATAGTAAACTATACAGCATCTTTTGTTGGCCCATCTAGAGACAGTCCCAAGTGCTATCTGCTCATCTCTGTCTGCCATCGTATGAGTAATCGAGTCTTGCTGAGCTGTAGAGGGTGGCATGAGGACGAAGGGGCAGGGCTTGAGGGTGCTGAAAACCAAGCTCTCAGGGTACATGGGGAGTCCTTGTCTTTCACAGCAGGGCACTGTTGTCACCTCTTCTTCTCTCCCTCTCTCTGTGTGTGATAGCAGAGGACTCTGAGCAGCTGAAGTCAGTGCTGGTCATCAGCGAGGGGATTGTGTGTCTGGTCTGCCTGCCTGTGTGACCCGTAAAAGAAGCCTGCATTGGCAGGAACAGCCTTCACCCTTTATATTTAGGTAGTTGACGCAAAAACGATTGCATAGACCTGTTTTGTCAACAGATTTTAGATTTAGAAATATAAATGATTGTATAAGGAAAAGTGTATATTAGGTGCTGCTTCTAGAGCATTTATTAATCATGATTCATGTTCAATTCTACGTACACTACAGTTGAAAATGTTTAGGGTTTTTTTTTAGGTTTTTTTTTTTTTTAAGAAAAATTCAGCCTTGCTATTAATGGCATTTTAAAATTTATTAAAATAAAAAACTGTTTATTTTAAATTGTAATAATATTTCACAATATTTCTACTTTTACTGTATTTTTTTAAATCAAATAAAGCAGTGTTGGTGAGCATAATGCATTTATAAAATATAAAAACATTTTAAAGTTATAATTAAGTATAATTTAATAAATAATATGCTTACAAGTAAGTATAAATTAATAAATATTTGTATTAATAAAATATAAACTAACATTAATAATGAAAAATCGTGAATTAACAATAAACAATAGTATATAAAGAATAAAAATAAAAAACAAATTGGTTCATGAGACCTAGTTCATTAACTAATGTTAATAAACCTCAATGTAAAGTGTTATGAAAAGTATAATAAAAAAAAACTTTTTCTTAAAAGTACATATATTCTACTTCGACTCGGTTTAATATGATGCCATGAAAACAGCTCAATGATTTACTTTTAATAATTATATTTTTAGATGGAGTACAGCAGGTCACATGTGGGACATGTCAACACTGTTTCTAGCTTGCAGTTCTAAATGTTTGCTTTAGTGAACGTTTCAGCTTCACATTGATTCCGTTCCACTTTGACATGCGACCGCATTTAAAAAGGCAACACTCGATATTACAAACTTCTTGAAAATGCCAACATGCGAATTTGCAAGTAGCTTCAGAGCTAAGCGTTTTTTCGCCCCCCTCCCTTGTGGTCCAGAGCAGTGTTTGTGTATTTTAAGTGCCTCTGAGAGTATAAAACTAGCAGCCGTTCTAGCAGGCCAGGGCAGACTGCGGGTGTCTGGTATCATGTTGAATTAAAGCACTGTCAACACATTGAGAATGGCAGGGTCACATTTCGTCTCGCTCCCAGCCTGCAGTTATGTGGGCAGATGAACATAGCTGCCTACTGCACATTAGACACACACAATTAGAACCCTGTGATCTGCAGTGGGATTGCACTATTCTTTTTACTTGTCGTTTGCTTTTGTACAGTTTTGTACAGTTCGGTTCAATACACGACAACCGGAGATTATTTTCGATCCAAATTCCCCTTGTCACCGACTGTCAAGCTTTGTTTACCGAATATTCCCCGTAAAGACGTAAAGTAGGATTGAATGCCATTTCTTATTGATGACATCAAATGAGAAAGGATGACATCTTTTGTCCCGCTGCATTACCGTCAGGATGAATTATTAAGGATCTGGGGGGTGGTTGGCGGCTGTTGCACTGTGGTGCAGCGTTTTAGTATTGATGTATTACGACACCATGTCATGTCTATAAAGGGGTGTTTCTGCTTCAAGGGCGAGAAGAGCGGCCCTCCTCTTTCTCTCTCTCACTGTCTTCCACTGTTTCCATATCTCTCTCGAGCACTCCGGGTACCATTCCTCTTTATCGCTTTACTGCAGGGTTGTGCTTAGAGGAGCAACTATGGAAGATTGTTTCTACTAGGGTATAAAAAAAAAAGAAAAGCAATCACAACTTTTTATCTCACAGTTCAGATGTTTTTCCTCACAGTTGCGAGTTTATTTGTTGCAATTGCATATAATAAACTTGTAATTGCAAGTTTACATCTAGCAATTCTGACTTTTTTCTCGGAATTCTAAGTTTACATTTTGCAATTCTGACTTTTTTTTCTTGGAATTCTGAGTTTACATTTTGCAGTTCTAATAATAATAGTAATCGTAATCACAATTGCAAGTTTATATCTCACAATTCAGACGTTTTTAGAATTTCCAAGACAAAAAATGTCTGAATTGCTAGTTTACATTTCGCAGTTCTGACTTTTTTCTCTCGGAATTCTGAGTTTACATTTTTTGTGCATGTGTCCACCATGGAATACAAAAAATAAATAAAAGTAATCAACTTTTTATCTCACAATTGCAAGTTTATATCTCACAATTCAGATGTTTTTCCTCACGATTGCAAGTTTATGTCTTGCAATTGCAAATTATAAACTCGTCATTGCTAGTTTACATCTAGAAATTCTGACTTTTTTCTTGGAAATTCTAAGTTTACATTTTGCAGTTCTGTTTTTTTTGTGTGCATGTGCCCACCATGGAATACAAAAAATAAATAAAAGTAATCAACTTTTTATCTCACAATTGCATGTTTATATCTCACAATTCAAACGTTTTTCCTCACAATTACGAGTTTATATCTTGCAATTGCAAATTATAAACTTGTCATTGCAAGTTTACATCTAGCAATTCGGATTTTCTTTCTTGGAAATTCTAAGTTTACATTTTGCAATTCTGACTTTTTTTCCTCTGAATTCTGAATTTACATTTTACAGTTCTGTTTATATATTTATATATTTTTCTGAATATAAAATTAAAAGTAATCACATCTTTATCTCACAATTGCAAGTTTTTATCTCGCAACTGCAAGTTATAATCTCGTAATTCTGTTTTTTGATGCCGTTGTTGTTGTTTCCGCCACTGAAAAAAAAAAGATTATTGTGACTTTTTTACCCCTTTTTTCAGTCTCATAATTACAAGTTATAAACTAACAATTGTGATTTAACGTCTTGCAATTCTGAGTAATAGTAAGACAATTACTTTTTTTTTTTTTTTTATTCTGTGGCATCAATAAGCTTCCATACACAACAGCACAAGAGTTAGTGAAAATCACTCCCAGAGCCCCCACCCCCCTTCCCCTGTGTGGATGGATAAATTTCAGCCTTCATCTTATTAGGCCTGACAGCTCTACCACTGTCCCCGGTCACTCATACATTATAAACAAAAAAAATCTCTCACTGGAGAGAGAACCGCTGGCCTTAAAGCATCCATGCGTGTTTATCTGAGCCTTACAGGCACAATCAAGCTGAATTATATGTGGGTTGAATTAGTTCTCACGTTCTGATTTGTTTGTTGTCTGCACAATCTGCAGTTTGCTGGTGAGCTGTATATGTGTGCACACGTTGTTCTTTCCCCCTGGAGATTGTTGCTTGAAGGTGACATCTGTCTGCAGCTCTGTCTGTGCACTATAAATATGCCTGTGTAGTAGGTGTGTGTGAAAGTGCACGCGTTTGTGTATGTGTGTGACAGAAAGCACAGTTGATCAGATGGTTTGGGCTGAGTTCAACAGCATACCTGCTACCCATTCTGTCACCTCCATAGAGCTCTTTATTATTCCGCTGTGGCAGCTCCCTCCTGTATGCAGGTCCAGACATGGCTGAGCCCCAGGCAAAACACAATATACACATAAACACACAGGCACACACAGGGGAAGAAACAAACTTTGGCCCGTGTAAGCAAATAAAGTGACTGTGTTTGGTAGGCTGGATGTGGAACAAATGGCACACTTCAATTGCAGTGAAAATCATATATCATCTGGCAGCTTTATTTGACAAAGTACAAAATCTTAAAGGGTTAGTTTACCTAAAAATGAAAATTCTGTCATTAATTACTCACCCTCACAAACCCGTAAGACCTTCATTCATCTTCAGAACACAAATTAAGATATTTTTGATGAAATCCAAGAGCTCTCTGTCTCCTCCATAGACAGCAATTTAATTACCAATTTTTAAGGCCCAGAGTAGAAAAGACATCGTTACAAACAGTTCATGTGACTACAGTGGTTCAACCTTAATTTTATGAAATGACGAGAATACTTTTTGTGTGCAAAAACAAAACAAAAATAACGACTTTATTCAGTCACTTTATAAAATTAAGGTTGAACCACTGTAGTCACATTGACTATTTTAATGATGTCTTTACTACTTTCTGGGCCTTGAAAGTGGTAATTAAATCGCTGTCTATAGAGGAGTCATATACCTCTCGGATTTCATCATAAATATCTTAATTTGTGTTCTGAAGATGAACGAAGGTCTTATGGGTTTGGAATAACATGAGGGTGAGTAATAAATGACAGAATTTTCATTTATGGGTAAACAAGCCCTTTAAGCATTTGTTGATTTGTCTGCTAAGTAATTGTGAAATTGTGTCTTCAACTTTTTTACTTTAAATAGCCCCCAAAAAAGGAAAAAGAAGATTTTGTGGCTTTTAGTCAATGTTGATGGCTACTCCTAAATGCTGACAAAATAAACTTTTAGCTAATGTACGCAATGTGGTCATACGAAATGAATACTTTTATTCAGCAAGGATGGATTAAATTGATCAAAAGTGACAGTGAAGACATTTATAATGTTACATTTTTATATTTCAAATAAATGCTGTGCTTTTTAACTTTCTATTCATCAAACAATCCTGAAAAAAATGTATAAGTTTCCACAACAATATTAAGCAGCACAACCATTTTCAACATTGATAATAATAAGAAATGTGAGCACCAAATCAGCATATTATAATGATTTCTGAAGGATCATGTGACACTAAAGACTGTAGTAATGATGCTGAAAATTCAGCTTTTCCATCACAAGAAAAAAAATTACTTTTTAAAATCTAATAAAATATAAAACACAGCCTTGGTAAACATAAACATAAGAATCTCCTTTCAAAAACCTTACCAAAAACCAATGCATTACCGAATCGTACTGACCACAAACTTTTTGAACTGTTGTGCCATAGTGTGCACAACATTGTTTTTAAAATACAAAATGTTCATAAAGGGAACACAAGACTGATTGTTACAGAGCAACATTCTTACATCTTCAGCATATTATGAATTTCATCATCACACTGAATATTATCATCATGAATACATTCCTTAGACTGCATCGTTTGGCTTCCCAGACGTCTTTACTGGCCCTGTGAGGAATGTGAGGACAACCACAATGGCTGTTTTGTCTGTCAGAAAGAACTGTTTGGGGTTAAGATGTGGTCTGTTAGGTCTTGTTGACTGGTTAATGTTTGCACTATTTGAAATGAGGCTGTTTCAGTATGTTCAGCATATGTATTTATACGTGTGTGGCAGAGTAAAAAGACATTGAGACAAATTGCATGTTTCCATTAAGTAAGTCAAGAGCGTGAGTGAAATGAATGCACTGAGGTTCTCTTCTAAAGAGGGCCGCACTTTCAGTCTACAGCATGTTTGTCAGCAGGTTGCTATACTTATGACCCTCACAATGTGTGTCAGTGTGGCTTTTGCCCCAGCTCGACTTTATACGGAAGAAAAAAAAGGGCTTTCTTCATGTAAACATNTGGTTGAGTTTACTTGATTGAAACATGTTATTTTAATATGAAAACAGTAAGTTAAGTTGAAAAGTAATCGTTTTAAGTCAGTTTAACATGAAGCAATTAAATTTGAACCAGAAACCTAATACAATGGTGTTGAATCAAAATAAGTTGTTTAAATAAAGTGAACAGCATCAACAAATCATTTTTTTGAGTGTGAATGCACCGAGGTTCTCTTCTAAAGAGGGCTGCACTTTCAGTCTACAGCATGTTTGTCGGCAGGTTTGCTATACTTATGACCCTCACAATGTGTGTCAGTGTGGCTTTTGCCCCAGCTCGACTTTATACGGAAGAAAAAAAAGGGCTTTCTTCATGTAAACATTTTCATTGGAAAGATTTCTCCAACCACCTAAGGCCAGCTGTGGTTTTTGGCATAAGAGCTGGGCTTTTGGCATTTTTAGGATATGAGAGGTTTGTCTTGGCTAACTCAACTGGTCTTATGTCTACAAATGTTCTCTCTGTCTCATTGAGAGAAAGATTAATGTTGATGTTTCGGCCCAGCGTCGAGGGGAAAAGGTAAATTTACCATACGTCTCCAGGGAGGACACATGTTTATACTGCCATTTCTGCATAAACAAAAGTGGCACATGCGTCACAGGTGTCAAGCACTCACGGAGATCACAGCGGGCTTGACTCTGTTTGATGGGCAGGGCTATTAAACCAGCACTGTGCAATTTCCATCCAGATTTCTTTTTTTATTTACACTTCAACCGATTTTTATGTCATGTTTATGGTGGGGGTTTTTTATGCGTAATAGCTCTAATTCAGAGGAACTGTTTAAAGTGTTGCTGTTCATGTATGAATAACTGTTTATAGTCTACTTACTTTTTGGTTGGTCTTATGAAAATATTGTGTCTAAAAATCTTGCAAGAAGAGGGGCAAATAGTATGATTTAATGGATTAACACAACACTGGGTCTGCCTTTTATCAGATAGCCTTATTTATTTTTTTTAAATACGCTGGTGAGGGTGCCCGCTTTTGGGGTCATGAGCCCTGCTCAGGGTTGAAGGAAATGAAAACAATCCCATAGTCACTAAAAAAAATGATGCATTTGGACATCCTGAGTTTCTAAAGGCCCTTCTTAAGAGAATAAATGTCCTCACTCCAGATATTTTTGATTCCTTTAGTCATTGAAGGGAGAGAATGAGGTAATTTGAGGGCAGGTGTTGGGTTTTGCACTCACAGGCAAATAAAAATCTGAAATTGTGTGGCCATCAAAGGCCCTCGCTCTCTCCCAGTTCCCCAGATTCCACTTGGATGTGGGCATGACATTTATCACTAGCATCAAAGCAGAGTAGCTGAATACCAGTCAGTAAAATAGAGGAACAATTTCCCATCTAATCCCCATCTTCATATTCTTCATCATTTTCAACCTTGACACATCATACTCGCAGAGAACCATTGAGCAGTCAAACATTTTTTTCTGCGTTCGATTTTTTCCCCCCGCTCTCTGAGTCCTTTGATACTTCTGTGGCAGTGCAATATCTTTTATGTTTGTAAATTAGATTCAGAAGGTCACCGTGCCTCATGTCTCTGTCAGTGAGACTGCGTGGAAATGGCGAACCTTTCTTTAATCTCTTTTATCTGGAATCATTTATGTCGCATGTTGGCTTCTCTAAAATGATGCTTAGATATGGATGAAGGCCTTTGGCACTTTGGCATATACAATGATGTCTCTAATGGCTCTCACTTCCCGGTGAAAGAGAACTGCTGTCACACTGGATTTAAATGCAAGTCTTTGTTTCAGCATTTTTATAGCAGTAAATGCAACTCAGAAAATATTGTTTTTCTGGTATTTATATTTTCAGTGTGTGTTTGAATTTAATTGGTTTGAATTGTAGGGGTCACTTATGTCAATGCAAAATATATTTTGTCACGTCTAAAAATATATCATGCATATAGATAAATTGCAGATGTATAATGTAATTCATTCATCTAAAAACTAGTAATAAATTATTGAATGAAGCATTTTCCCCCCCAAAACAGTAGCTATGGGGTAAAGTGTGCCATAAGCTTTGGGGTAAGCTGTGTCAGTGATTCAATTAATGGTGATAGTGAGCTTTGCCTATAAAAATTCAGAAAATACTATTACAAATGCTATAACAGATCATTGACGATAGTGTCAATACATTCAAATAATCTGAATATTAAACATTTTATGTAAATGTGAATAATGTGCAGCAACTGAACTGGGATAGTACTTAATCATCAGATATCCTTAAGTATAATTTGGCATATTAGGTTCTCTCAACAAGTGACATCTTATTCCACTGTTGTCTGTACTTTTTATATATGGGTCATTGACAAATAAGGTTTTTAAAAGTGTAAAAAAAAAACATAATGGAGAAATAATTAATTTAGAAGTTTTATTAAGTGTTAACAATGAGATTGTGGTTTTTATAATCAATTAATACTGCTTTTGTCATTTTTTACAAGATGGACAAAATTTGTCACCAATAAAGTCATTCGGTTTAACCAAAAATTCAGTTTTACCGAATGATACTTTTGGTTATACCGAATGACAATATTTTCAAACAATGGAAATAGCAGGCTGATATCTAGCTAGCTAGCAAAAGGACAATCAAACATTTTATGTTTAGTACAAATTTTTAAAATATTACAACATTTTCCATGTTTTATAGCTGTTGTACCAAATGACCTGATGTTTCAGGACATTCGTATGAGCAAGTGAAAACATGAATTTTTCAAATAGTTAAAAGAGAGTTAGTTCCTTTCCTTTGCACGATTATGTGGTCATTTGCAGGTGTCTGAATTATGTCACATCCTGTCACATGATACTGACCAGATGACTTGATCAAAAATGGTCCCTTTAAATTGGTTACTCTGAATGACATCAGTGAAATTAATTTTTCCAGATATTCTTTCTCATAACAAAGCAACGACTTCTACACATAACTTTAATTCCATTTTTCACTGTTAATATATGATGTTATAAAATCATGCCAGAATAAAAAATATATACATTTATTACATTTTTAGATATTTTAATCACAAATGTAATGGCTGTATTGGCCTCTGGACAGTTATAGGTAAAAAAATTAATAAATAGGTTTGTGTGTCTGAAATGCTGTGGCAAAATGTCACACAGAAAATGCATAATGATCAACATCAAAGACACACTTTTACTGTTTATAACGGCAGATTGTTTTAACTAACAGTTGCCAGCAGTTGTCTTACTGTGAGCCCAAAGGAGAATAACATGGCCATCATGCTCACTGTCAGCTCTGGAAGATGACCAACAAACCATAGCTCTGTGTGCGTGTGCGTGTGCGTGCGTGTGTGTGTGAGAGAGAGAAAGAACGAGGGCACATGAAAAATAGAGTGAGCAATGGCATTGGATAGATGACCAAATATGGCCTGACCATGTGATTAGACCCCAGGGTCGCTGGCTAAGTCACTTCAAGTTCTATGTCTGGCCTTTTAATTATTCATCAAGGAATTGCTTGGGATGTAACCTCATTTAGAGCAGGCTCCAGGGCCAGGCCATGTGTTGTTAACACTGCACTGTGATCAGATTAACCACAGAGATGACTGCCAAGGGGAAGCGATACTTCTCGGCCTGGCGCAGGTCTGGAGACTTCAATTGGCTCGCATTAGCAGGGCTTCAAGTGTGCTTTGGATGTCTATTTGATGTCGAGGGACTGCGGTTAAGGCTGCAGGGGCTTGAGGCCATTTTAACTGCGAACTCGCTCCTGTCATCGAACCGAGCTTAGCACAGGTATTTAAAGGAGCGAAAGCACAAGTGGTGGAGAAAGAGGGTAACAGACGAGCACTTTAATGAGCTTAAAGAAAGAATGGAGCACGATGTACCTGCCCGGAATGTATTGGCTGCACTCCCACATTCTCTGACCTCTGAGGTGGCAACAGTAAATAACAGGTGAGGTGTCACTGAAACAGATCCAAAATCAGCAGAGAACTATAATTTCCTTCTTCATCAATTCAGTAACAGCAATGGAGATGTCAAAATGTACAGAAATGGCAAACAGCTACATGCTAATTGTGATTTGCTAACAAATGATTCTACAGTGGAAGGAAAAATGGGAGATAAAAGCAGATAAATTCTCACAAGGTCGTTATGCTGCTCTGCCTCACTGCCAAAGTCACCTGCTGGGAGTACATTCATCGGTGGGTTAACATGAACTCAGACTAATTAAAGCTGACTGACACTAACATGACGCTAGCAGAAGGTGCTTTGGCATAATGCAGCGCCTCCCTGCTAATATTTGTCCAACACGGACTGTTGAGCTGATGCCCCTGCGTATGAACTCCTGCGAGGTGGTGGATGTTGATATTTTTGGTAATTTACGATCGCTCTCTTCTGCCCCCATCTGATACCTTAAAGGGTTAGTTCACCCAAAAATGAAATTTCTGTCATTAATCACTCACCTTCATGTTGTTCCAAACCCGTGATTTTTGATAAAATACAAGGTTTCTTGTTTTTTTTTATCCAAGAAAGCAACATAATTACCGTCATTCAAGGTGCAGAAAGGTATTAAAGACAGTTAAAATAGTCCATGTGACTACAGTGGTTCAACCTTAATGTTATGAAGTGACAAGAATACTTTTTGCGTGCAAAAACTAATCAAAAATAACAACTTTATTCAACAATTTCTTTTCTACCCTGTCAGTCTTGTACGCAGTTGATTCAGTGAACGCAGTTCAGAGCTTCTGTGTTTACGTCCGAAAGCCGGCTCAGTATTGGCCGACTCCTGCGTCAGCATCACACAGGGGTCGGCCAATACTGAGTCGGCGTTCTGACGTGGAACCTGGAAGCGCTGCAGCGAAAACAGCGTAGGAGAATGACAGGGGAGAGACAAATTTGTTGAATAAAGTTATTTTTTGTTTTTGCGCACAAAAAGTATTCTCGTCGCTTCATAACATTAAACTATTTTAACAATGTTTTTACTACTTTTCTGGATCTTGACTGTGGTGATTTCATTACTTTCTTGAAATTAAAATTCCCATTGCCTCTTGGATTTCATCAAAAATATCTTTATTTGTGTTCCGAAGATAAACGAAGTTCTACAGGTTTGGAACGACACAAGGACATGAGGGTGAGTAATTAATGACAGAAATTTCATTTTGGGGTGAACTAACCTTTTAATCACTGATCTGATAAGATCAACCTGTGAGGGATAATTCATCCAAAGATTAAAATTCGGTCATTATTTACTCATCCTTTTGTCGCTCCAAAAATATGTTTTTTTCTTCTTCTTCTTTTAAACACAAAATTTCCGAAGAGTTTTAGTGCAGCTGATTTGACGTTAAGCCCAAAAAATTACTTGAAAAACAAAAAACGTTGAAGTACATATGACTACAGTACCGTCTAAAAGTTTGGGGTAGTGATTTTCTTTTTAAACATTTTTTTTTTTTAAAAAGTCTCTTACCAAGGCTGCATTTTTTTTGACCAAAAATACAGTACAAATAATATTATGCAAATATTATTACAATTTAAAAAGCTGTTTTCCATTTTAATATATTTAAAATGTAATTTATTTCATGAAGGCAAAGCTAAATTTTCAGCATCATTACTCCAGTCTTCAGTGTCACATGATCCTTCAGAAATCATTCTAATATGCTGATTTGCTGCTCAAGAAACCTTATTATGAAAAAAAATTTTTTTGATGAATCGAAAGTTCAAAAGAACAGCATTTACTTGAAATAGAAATCTTTGGTGACATTATAAATGTCTTTACTGTCATTTTTTAGCAATTGAATGTATCGTTGCTGAAAAATAAATGCATCGTACTGACCACAAACTTTTGAATGAAAGTATATGTGGATATTAGGTTTTGAACAACATGAGGGTAAGTAAATAATAACTTTCAATTATTAATTATGTAAATTTTTAAGAGTATTCCATTTTCTAACAGACGGAAGGATTTGGTGTTAGAGTGTTAGTGTGAGATGAATACACATTCAAACTCAAAGCACGTAGACAGGATGTTTACCTTTCACTTCTTTGTCCAGCTTATCTTACCACTTCTTGTTCTTTATCCTTATCTTAGTGTGTGTGTGTATGTCTCTTTGTGTTTGTGCATTCCTGCTTTAACAAAATCCTTGTTTTACTGCCTTCAAATGGATGATATTTGTCATGGTTGGACAAACCCAATGCACAAGTGGAATTCTAAAAATTGAGTGTATCTTCCTATAATAACAGCCTTATAATATAAAATGAATGCTATGTCTATGTTGGCACAGTATCCTCCCCTCTGTCCATCACTTGGTATGTTCCCAATGACGCATAAACGTCCCCTGTTCCCTTTTCGCCCATCAACCCCTATCATGCATATCCAGGTAATGCTAATGAGCGACGCTGCCATGGAAATGTGTGACGAATGGCGCTTTCACGCTGCCTTAGATCTGGCCCTCGGCCGTGCCATTTCCTGTTCCCTGAGCCACTCGCCACTCAAAGCCTGACACTGATATCCACCATCTGCTCCACAACGACGGGACAAATCGCACACAGAGCCCTTCAATTTCCCCCTGCTGCCATTAAAGACAACTGATTCAATAGAGACCGAGAGTGCAGGCATGTGGGACTAATCTGTGAGGCAGTGCAGGAAAAACAACTCTTGCCCTGTAATTGACAAATGTCAGCCCCCAGCACTTATGCTCATTCATTAAAAGAAGGAAACCTTGTGATCCAGAATTTCGTCGTGTACATTGAATGAATTGTGTCTGCTGATAGAGCCGTTTATTTGCACACATTGTCTGTGTTGTTTTAGCACGCAATTTACTAAAAGAATGATGCAAATCCGCTTTTGCTGCACCATGGAACTGTATATACGTACTGGATTATAATGCTGGATGATTTCTGTGCAAAGAGTCAGTGTTTTATAAAATAGTATTTTTTTATTTTTTGCAATAATATTTTATCATTTCAATTGGCTGATGCTGATGCTTTTATCCGAAGCGACTTACCAGAATTTTCATCCATTTCTCATTCATTATGCTGGACCTATAACTAGAACTTTATTCTGACTATAAGAGTCTTTGATTACACACTTCACTAAGAAAAGAACAGCAGTGAGAGCCAAATGTAAACCTAAACAGACAATTACCATGCTATGGAAAGCTCTCACGCAGCATAAGGGGGGGTGGGAGAGTGTAGGGAGACTGTCAACAGACTCTCCAGCATGAACATATAATGGGAAAAGCAGAAGCCCCTTTGAGCTCAGGAAGACGTTCCGTATTACACCCAGAAGTGCCTTACAGATGTCCCAGAGAAGTGTAAGCAGATCCAGGGAGCACATCCTGAAAGAGCCCTTACAGGAAACACGGCCAGATGGAACATCCTGTGTCATAAATAGTGAGTGAACTGTGAGCACAATAAAGCTCCTCATACACCACGTCAGATGACTAGAGTTTCTTTAATTCATGACAACAATGATTAGGGCGTGGACTGAAAATAGCTACATCCTGTTCGTGACTTTTTTTGGAGATGAGCTGTGCAGACAGAAACGTCTTCCTGTGAAACGCCAAAGGATTTATTATAGCGAACACATCAATTGCGGAAAGGCCAAAAAAATAAAGGGGGACATGGATACAAGTGGAAAAAATAATCATATATGTATGATATCAGAAATGTACACTTCTACATTCAAACAGTGCATCGGAAGGGTCATGAATAGGCCCTGAATTCCAGCAGAATTCATAAGAAAACTGCAGAATTGAAACGCCAGTCGTTCATAAAATTCTACACATTCATTGTTCCATGTTTTTACTAATTTGATAGTGCTTGCATTATCAAATATTAGTTATTACAGAATTTTTAATTTAAAAAAAATTCTATTTAATTATGCATCAAAATCTGAACCTCATGACCAAAATGTCCCAAATGTATTTATAATGAATTACTACTTGTGTTAATGTTCTGTTCTGTTACATCACCAGTGTAGAAAAGAAAGTTACACTTTTTTTTGTTGAAAAATAATAATTTTATTTAGCAAGGATCAAAAGTAACAGTAAAGACATTTTTTATATATATATATATATATAAAAGATTTCTATTTCAAATGTTTTTTTGTTTTTGTTTTTTTACTTTCTATTCATCAAAGAATCCTGAAAAAAAATAGTTTCCACAAAAATATTAAGCAGCGCAACCGTTTTCAATGTTGATAATAATAATAAATGTTCCTTGAGCACCAAATCAGCATATTAGAATGATTTCTGAAGGATCATGTGACACTGAAGACTGGAGACATGGCTGCTGAGAATTCAGCTTTACTGTCACAGGAAATTACATTTATTTTAAATTGTCTGTACTTTTTGATCAAATTAATGTAGCCTTGGAGAGCATACATTAAAAACATTAAAAAACGAAAATTTTGAGCGATAGTGTAACTGTACACTATCATATATTATGGCCCTCGGGTACATTTTAAATGGTAATGGTTTGACCCCATGATTGTGAAAATGAAAAAGTAGACATCCAAATTGTATTGTAATTTAACTTTGTGAGTAGATATCTGAAAGTGTGTTTAATTGCTTACAGAGAGCATTTGGTGTTCTGCAGCAGCGGAGTTTGGCATAGCTGTGCAGTGCTCAGTGGTTGGTTCAAACATTGGCCTCTTTTCCAAAGGAGAACTAATTTAGTGCAGGCAGGCTTCACAGCCAGCAGTGCTTCACTTCTAACAAGAGCAGGGTGCCTGCAGTGCTCTGATACAACCATGTGCTTAGCTAAAACAGGAATGGCCATGAAGGTCTTTTAAACTGCAGCAGACAGTCAGAGATGTATTGAAAATGCGGTAAAGGAAATGATGTCATTATAACAGCATACCTAACTTTATATGTACAGAAATATCTCAGTTTTGTGGAATACATGCTAAGCAGTCAATTACCTGACACAAAACTGTATTATAAAGACCTAATAATTTTCATGCAGTGATGTCATTAAAAATGTAAACTGAGATGCTTTAGACACATTAAAGGGTTAGTTCACCCAGAAATGAAAATTCTGTCATTAATTACTCACCCTCATGTCGCTCCACACCCGTAAGACCTTTGTTCATCCTCGGAACACAAATTAAGATATTTTTGATAAAATCCGATGGCTCAGTGAGACCTGCATTGACAGCAAGATAAATTAACACTTTCAATGCCCAGAAAGCTACTAAAGATGTATTTAAAACAGTTCATGTGACTACAGTGGTTCAACCTTAATGTTATGAAGCAACGAGAATACTTTTTGTGCGCCAAAAAAACAAAATAATGACTTTATTCAACAATATCTAGTGATGGGCGATTTCAAAACACTGCTTCATGAAGCTTCGAAGCTTTACGAATCTTTTCTTTCGAATCAGTGGTTCAGAGCGTGTATCAAACTGCCAAATTCATGCCCCCCAGTGGTGAACCATTGAAATTTTGAAACATTTATGATGTAACGAAGCCTCGTTTACTGAAATCACATTACTTTGGCAGTTTGATAAGCGCTCTGAACCACTGATTCGAAAACAAAAGATTCGTAAAGCTTCGAGGTTTCATGAAGCAGTGTTTTGAAATCGCCCATCTCTAGATATTGTTGAATAAAGTCATAATTTTGTTTTCTTTGGCTCACAAAAAGTATTCTCGACGCTTCATAACATTAAGGTTGAACCACTGTAGTCACATGAACTGTTTTAAATATGTCTTTAGTAGCTTTCTGGGCACTGAAAGTGTAAATTATCTTGCTGTCAATGGAGGCCTCACTGAGCCATCAGATTTAAAAAATATCTTATTTTGTGTTCCGAAGATGAACGAAGGTCTTACAGGTGTGGAACGACATGAGGGTGAGTAATTAATGACAGAATTTTCATTTTTGGGTGAACTAACCCTTAAGATTAAGAGTTTGTGTCCAGTCTGCACCATTCCTTGATTCCAAAACCCTCCGAACCTCCCTGGTTTAGTATGGTTAATTAAGTAGCTTCGGGTTGTGCTATCTATCCACATCCCTGTGCAGTGGCTGCTTGCCTTTGTATGGGCATATTTTATCTCCTCCACTGCAACGCTGTAATATTCCCTTTATTGAGTGCATATCGCTTTTGTTCAGAAATATGAAGGTAAGTCGTGCCTTTGTCTGAGAGAGCCGATGATGAATAACTCCCAGGGCCCATTTGGGGCCTGGCTTGTGTTAACGGCTTGTACGCCTAGATTTTCAAGGCGGCGCTGCTCTTTTCAATTGACGCTCGCCGCAATAAAGGAACGAACATTATAATAACCCAGCTGAAAGAGACGTCGGGTTAGCCGTGCGACAGCACTGGCAGCTATGCGCGGGCAGAGTGCCGTGATCCGGCAGGATTATCTGCGGCGGTGGTGTGGCAGGCGCTAAGGGAGAGGGGCTTTTATTATGGAGTGTTTTATTGCTGACGGGGGTAAGACTGGCAGGGGAGGAGATGCAATAAAAGGCAGCTGTAAAATATTGCGCCCTGAGCTTCCAGTTGTCCTGTCGCTTGGTGGAAGAATTACAGTGTGGTTGTGGGGGTGATTGAAGGAGGGTATGTGTATCTTGTCTACGAGTTTAATGTGCATATACAAACAAGTGGGGCTATATATGTGTGTGTGTGTTTGTGTGCTGGGTGTCAGGCAGAAAGCTGAAGTAGGTGTTAATATTGGAGTTAGGCCTCTGGAATATAATAACAATCCTGAAATATCTTTACCTGTGGCGTTGCGAGATATGTGGCAATGACCTAAACCTAATTTCACTTTCACCTCAGACACACACAATATTCCTCACTGTATGTGTGGAAGATACTGAGCTCTGCTGGAAAATAGCTACATCTTTAGCTCATAGTTTTTGCGTTTTAGTGTTTTAGTACAAGGTGGCAGATTTGTAGCTGGCTGACCAGCTAAAGACCTGCTTAGACCACCTAGAAACCAGCTGCTATATTCCAAAACACAGTTACCACTTTAAGCTGGGTTTTCCAGCAGGGCGAACTGGCTGGCATTTTAACACGCTGTCACCTCTGTTTTAGGACTTAAAAAAGGTCTGGCTATAATTAAGTGACCCAAATATCTCACATCAATCTGCAGTGCGAAAGGGCATTAGTGGACCCATGCGTGAAATGTAAGAGAGCAATAAATCAGTCTTATGCTCGTTACATTGAGTTTAAAGCACTGTGACTGAGTAAATCAAAATAATAGTGACACATTTGCTTGCTGGTTAGTTCAAGCTCATCACTGCCAGTCACACTATTGTGTATGTGTGTGTGTACTTGTACAATTATCTTTGTGAGGACCAATTTGAGTTTTACACCTTCGGAGTGAGGACAAAGAGTGTAAAGTGAGGACATTTTGGCCAGGCCTCACTTTCTGAGACCCGTTTTCAGGCCTGTTCCAGGGTCAAGACTTTGTTTTAGGGTGTGTGTGTGTGTGTGTGTTCTTGTTTATATTACATCGTGGGGACCAAATGGCCCCACGATGTAATAAAAACCTGAGATCACCTACATCGTGGGGCCCAGCCAGCGGTCCCCACGAGGGAAATGGATTAATAAACATACTAAATGATGTTTTTTTGAAAATGTAAAAATGCAGAATGTTTCCTGTGATGGTTAGGTTTAGGGATAGGGGTAGTGTAGGGGGATAGAATATACAGTTTGTACAGTATAAAAACCATTAAGCTTATGGAGAGTCCCCACTAAGATAGCAAAACAAACCTGTGTGTGTGTGTGTGTGTGTGTGTGTGTGACTTGGAACTTTTCTAGCTTATAAATATTAATTAGGTAAAGTGACAGGGCAACCGAGGAAGATTATCTTATAGAGTGCAACAGTCAGGCTCTGGAAGTAAAAATTACATTCATTTTCTCCATAGGGGAATTGATTTGAAAAATTAACCATTAAAGACAGCTATCTGTGAGCTCAAAGGTTGTTAATCGATGGTATATGCTTTTTTTTAAAGTGGTATCTGCTCACATTATTTCAACTTATTTTTTAAATAATAATTTTTAACAGCGGAATCCCAGGTTTAAAACTACCATGATTCTGCAAAGAAATCTCCACCAATCAGAGAATCACAACAAACATCAAATCACACCATAAGAAGAATCACCCACTCTCATTAAGCACCACAAATTATGTAATTGAGTCAGTCTCCCTACACTCTCCTTTA
>RJVU01048406.1:4613184-4642075 GCA_003731715.1 Anabarilius grahami | reverse complement strand
TGTAGCTGGTTCTTTGCATTTAACTTTTAAAGGCACAATATGTAAGATTTTGGGATTAAAATATCTTAAAACCACTAGAACAATGTTATATATTTTGTTGACTTACATTGTCCCAAATGTTTCCAAGAATGTTTAAATCCAGAGAAATAAGCAATTTTAAACAGGACATGGACCATGTCCGTGCGTCATCTATCAATGATACCCGCGTAACCCTCGGTTTCCGGTTTTATTTTGTAGAAACTGAAAAGTTTTTTTTTCTTTTGTAGAATGACGCTTTAATATGTTTTATGTGTTTTATTAGACAGGTGAGCAACTGTTTGGATACAATCATTGACAGAAAACGAATCATGTTATATAGCTCAACACAATAAGTCTTATTGTTTAAATCTCGTTTTCTTGATTTACAGCGAGTACCATATTTTACCATGCCTAATATCAATCTAGCTTACTGCAATGTGCAACAAGTGAATGAATGAATGAATGAATGAGGCATTTATATAGCGCTTTCTATGTACAACTGTACACCCAAAGCGCTTTACAATCATATCAGGGGTCTCTCCTCATCCACCACCAGTGTGCAGCATCCACACTGGTGGTGTCTCATAGCAGCCACCGAGTGAACGCAGAGTAGCACTATAATAATTTTCAACACACAAATGTATCTAAAATGATAAAACAGTGCTGCATTACCCCACATACACTTGACCGGAAGAAGCGGAAGCATTGTTTGCGGCATAATAAAAGTACCGCTGTTCTCGAGCCATGTGTCGCACTCGTCTCTCAATAGCATTCGCTCCAGCGGCCTCGTTTCTGCTCGCACAGCACTTGGTCCCTGCTCTGCTTCATACTACAGTAACTTGTGATTTCTGCCCGAGTCACATCCCAATTCTTTTTCACCGGCTGTAGACGTGAAGACAACACCTCCCATGATTCCGCGAAGTCAAGGCGTCATCTTGTTTTGAATAAGCGACCTCTGGTGGCGAAGGTTTACATATTGTGCCTTTAAACAATGACTTTTTAAAAATCTCTATGGGAAAAATGAATGGGAAAAAGACCAAGTGTGTGGGCACTGTCACATTCTATAACGTCACTCTAAGATAATTAATATTAATGAGCTTAATATTTGCCATATAGTGACATAACTACCAGTCCATCTTTGCTGGCCACAAACACTTTTCCAACACCTTACACTAACCGATGAATGTATAACACAGTATTTCTTCTGTCATGAGAGCATAAAAATGAATAGGTAGATTATGGCTGGGATTCTGTCTGTGTGTGTGGCATGGTGTGTGATAGTGAGTTTGCTAGAGAGGGCATGTTTGCCGCTCTCTCTCTCTCTTTCTGTGTCTCTTATTACTGCTGTTTTGGCAGCTGACTGTGGGTAATGGACGCCGAGCTGTCAGGGAAATTTGTAGCTGTCTGCTTTACAGGGGCTCTCCATTCCAATCAGCAGCTGTCAGCCTGGGCCCGGGTGGATATTAATGACGGCCACTAACTGCCTCGCAAATTCTCCACACTATTTGGGAGCTGGCATGAAATAGGGTTGTGCTTTCTCAGTGCGCTGCGGTAGACTAATGGAGAGGGCTCAGATATCTCACTGCACCAGAGACACAAGCTCTAAAAACTCCAGCCAGCCACAGTCTCGCTCTTTCTGAAGGATTAGCACTGCCGCTGAAGGCTAAGGTGCCTCTTTAGCGGGTATTTACAGGTGAGTCCTGTTGCCCCCATAATTCTGCCCTCATTAATTGTCATGTACGACACAGTATGTAATAGCTATAATTGGGTAATGATCATAAATAAAGCTTGGCTGACTGGGACGTAGGAGGTTGAACTAATAGAAATGTTCAGGCGAGGCAATAAATGTGCGCCTGACGAAGAGAGCATGTGTGGGCTGACTGGAGAACATGGAGCACATTTGCTTTTAAAGGGACTTTTGGGAGCAGCTGACCAATAAATCCTTCAGGCCAGAAGGGTAAGGGTGGGCAGAGGCCGCAGCTCATGTGGTCGGCTGCAGCGTGTGGGAAAAAAAATGGCTGGGAGATGGATTGAGCATGTGATAGGACACCTGAGAATCTACTGATGACGACCAGATATCCCCTGTCTGTCCCAGTCACTTCCTGTTTGGAACTGGCTTGTCACAATTACAAGGAACTACTGAGTTAAGCCATGTAATTTCAGTTATCGCAATGTCAAGGTGAAACCCTACATTATATCTTGAGACCACAAAGGAAAATTATAGGTCACATCAAAATGCAAACCTGTTTCATCTTGCCATAGCATCTCTGTTTTGATTTCATACAACCTCATTTTAACTGTGTTTTCATTTTTGTATTGATTGATCTGCTGCGTGTGTTGTTCAGCTTTGTTCTGCTTTATCTTTCATCTCTAGTCTGTCAGTTTTCACTCATCTGATGCCTTGCGATGTAATTAAGACTAATGCCAGTGGCCATTACACATTCCTGACCTGTGACAGCCACTTATTATACACTTACAAGGTGTAACAAACTGTCTTAAGATTTATTTCCCAGTCTCACTCTGGGGGAAATGCCAGAAGACGTCTTTCACTTTCTTTAGACTAAGACCAAGCCAAATATGTAAATTGAAAGCTTTATTTACAGGCTGTTAGTGTATGTTTAAGCAATATTACACAAACAAGAGTTGTATGCTGCTGAATGGAACACAGCTATGATTTGGCCATAGGTAATTCAGCACTACAACACACTTGCTTTTATACAGTTATATAAAAAGTTCTATTAAAAAAAAAAAAAGTTAATATTGAATACATGCATTTAAGACAAAATTTGGCCAGTTCATTTGTATAATTTTTCTCCACCAAAGTGTTTAAAACACTCCGGTTGTCTTTGCCTGTGTGTTCCAAAGGTTGTCAGTNAAGCTTTATTTACAGGCTGTTAGTGTATGTTTAAGCAATATTACACAAACAAGAGTTGTATGCTGCTGAATGGAACACAGCTATGATTTGGCCATAGGTAATTCAGCACTACAACACACTTGCTTTTATACAGTTATATAAAAAGTTCTATTAAAAAAAAAAAGTTAATATTGAATACATGCATTTAAGACAAAATTTGGCCAGTTCATTTGTATAATTTTTCTCCACCAAAGCGTTTATAACACTCCGGTTGTCTTTGCCTGTGTGTTCCAAACAGGTTGTCAGTTTGTGCGTGGAACTTTTAGTAATCATTCAACTGATTCGTTCAAAAACACTGATTCTTTCAGGAAACTAAATAAGCGACCGGCTGTATCTGAAATTACATACTCTGAGAGTAGGTACTTATTTTGAGTAAGTTACTGCTTTGCGACTGTTAAAAAAGAATGTTCTGTAATAGTATGAATGTGTGTGGTATGAGTGTAATCCAGACATACTACATTCGTCATGTCATTGTCATTTTTTCACTTCCGTTAACATATCCTCCCTTGTGGGATATTAAGGTGTCCATCAGATGCGCATAAAAAATAATTGTTGACTTAAAGTAAGTTGTTGACCTTAAAATTCTGAGTTCTTTGAAATTAAAAATTAGAGTTATTACAATGAAGGCGATTGGTTTAATCAACAGAAACTTAATATTATGTTATCTGAGCCACATTAATTATTGAAGTTGATTTGACAAAGGAAAAAGTGTTGTCATAACAAATCATAAAAATATATTGTTTTTACAGTGTAGGTCATCTGGGTACATTTTTAACCTGTTTTATGCATGAATTCAGGTAAGTATGCTTATTCTGATGCAGCCGCCATCTTTATTAGTGAGTCATTGTTAGTGAGTTTCTGTCAGATACAAGTCACTCACTGCGTCCGATATCGAATACTTTCCTACTATATAGTATTCAAAAAACAGTTGGTGAAAAGTCCCCGCAGGACCTTCTACTTCTGCCGAGATTCTGCAGTGCACATTCAAAGGAGACTTTACTATCCCATGAGGCCACGGGAGAGGATTTATGAAAGGTGAAGCGACTCAACTGGCGCTGGTAGGCCACTTGACAGTAACAACATGCCGGTTGTAGTATGTCCAAATTTCATTCATACTAGTCATATTCATACTATGTACAGCATACTTTTTTAATGGTCCCAAAGTAAATTCAAAATCAAATGTATGCGATTTCAGATGCAGCGACTATCTTTGAATGAGTCATTGAATTATCCGATTTGTTGATCTCTCAACAGATTTGTTCAAAAGAATAATTTAGTAATGCCACTAATGTGTTGCACAGATACACACATCGGTAATTTGTGCTGATGGTGGCGCAAAAAAAGACAAAGAAACATGATATATGTGACCCTGGACCACAAAGCCAGTCATAAGTCACATGGGTATATTTGTAGCAATGGCCAACAATACATTGTATGGGTCAAAATTATACATTTTTCTTTTATACCAAAAATCATTAGGATATTAAGTAACGATCATGTTCCATAGAGATATTTTGTAAATTTCCTACCTAAATATATCAAAAATGTATTTTTTTGAGTGGATATGCATTGCTAAGGACTTAATTTGGACAACTTTAAAGGCGATTTTCTCAATATTTAGATTTTTTTTGCACCCTCAGATTCCAGATTTTCAAATAGTTGTTTCTTGTTCAAATATTGTCCTGTCCTAACAAACCATACATCAGTGGAAAACTTATTTATTCTGTAGCTTTCAGATGATGTGTAAATCTCAATTTCAAAAAATTGACCCTTATGACTGGTTTTGTGGTCCAGGGTCACATATTGTGTCTAAAATGTAAGTTACTCATCAATAAATTCTTGTTAATTGAACTTCTTATAAAAAGCAATATCGATATCCCAAATGTTAGAATAGGAAACAACATCACTCTTGCTCATGTGATATTGCTCAAATTGTTATTCTGGCATACAGTGACAATTAAACAGGAAAAACAATAAGTTATTAAAACTTGTAATATGATACAAAAACAGCCCCAAGCAAATTAATCAGATTATATCTATAGATCTGCTTCCCAATACGTCTAACCAGAGCAAGGGCAGATAAACACGCATGACGCATGTCAGTTTTTGCATGCACGGTAATAGGAGATTTAAAAGAAACTTTTTCTTGGCACAGATCTAGTGATGGGGAGAAAGATATAAGCTGCTGTTTATGAGAGCTACTGAAATGTGGTAAAGCAGGTGAGGTGAATTACTTGTGTTTTTACACAAGGTTTAAATGAAGGGTAGAGAGGTGAAGCCATTCAGCCTGGAGGCTTCCTACACCCTTTCTCTACAACACTAGAGTACACACACCCAACCCTGTCAGACAAGCACTTCATGTAACTGCACATTCGCACGCACACACACAAACAAAGATACACAGAATGTGGGCCTGGACGGATCTCTCATCATAGACTTATTGGTTGTTTTGGCAACAGCCAGAAAAGAAACGCAAAGACAACACACTTGATAACAGACAACAGCTCACAAAGAGACTTGTCATAATGATAAATCCTAGCATAGTGATTTGGCCTCTGCTTCCGACAGCCTCTTGTGTTTGTGTGTGTATCTGTCTGTCTGTCTGAAACGGCTCATTAAGAACTAGACCACATATGAGACACTGCAGAGATGCATTCCATCACACCTGGAGATGGGCAGCACTGAGTTATGAGTTTGTCTGATTATTCAGGCGGTCACAAAAGAGAGTACCGACTGCCCTTGCCTCAATTGGCTTCCTTCAAGAGTGCACTAGAGCGTGTCCGAGCCCGTCCCTGGCACTATATTTAGCAAACTTTGACTACTTATTGTGGTGCTTGCATTCGTTTATAAAAGATCTGTGGAGCAGTACTGATTGTTCAAGTGGAGTTATGAGCCAAAGAGTTGTTTTGAAGGTATTTATTACTCACCTGAGGCATCAGGTGTGTGTGAGAGCTTGAAGCCTCAGTGCTGAGGTTGAGCCAAAGGTCTCCTAAGGAGCTACAGTATAGGGCGTTTCCTCCGAGGAGGCAAGAGAGGCAGTGTCTCCTCAAAAAAAAAAAAAAAAGGATGAGAAAAGAATCGCAAAAAAAGCAAATATTACAAAATGTGACATTAAATAGTGTAAAAGTAACTCGTTTTACTAAAGTAAGTGTCTTACAGCGACACCCGCAGGTGAAGTTACAGTGGGAGGCTTGCCTCCTGTGTCCTCATTGAGATAAAACAGAACCCCTAAAGCGTGCGGTGGGTTTAGTGGGGGTAATTGAGAATGAATGGGGGAAAGTCACGTGAGAGGAGGCAGTGCCTCCTTTGTGCTTTGATTGGATATGATCAGTTATGAGTGGATATTATTGGTTCACGCGATAAATCCTGGCTCTTCTTTTTGTGCGCGTTCTCATCAGCCTGAATGAAGATGCCGTTAAAGGGTTAGTTCACAGAAAAATGACATTTCTGTCATTAATTTGTCACCCTCATGTTATCCCAAAACCCGTAAGACCTTCGTTCATCTTCGGGACACAAATTAAGATATTTTTGATGAAATCCGAGGGTACCTGAACCACAGGGAGCAACGTCATTGCACCTAATAGGGCTTTTCACACTTGAAATAGTTAACCCTGGGTCATTCTGAACCCCGGGTAAACGGAATCCTGGGTTATCTTTATTCACGTTTCACACTGCTCATACTATACCCCGGGTTAACAGTTAATCCTGGGTATTCATAAGCTACCGTTTCACATTGCACATTCCTAAACCAGGGTTAAAGTCCTTATTTGAAACAGTCTCTTCTTCACTCCAATTGTGTTTTCCATAACCATTTGACATTTTTCCTATCATACGCAGAAACGACTGTTTATATACATCGCGCAGTGTTTCCATTACTGTCCAAAGCACGTGAATATAAGGCACGTGATTGGTTGTCAGTTGCTAAGCATCTAGCTGTAACATTCTAACACTGCATCATTTCACACTGTACAAGTTTGGCACCGGAAAGCGGGGTTAACACCACAAAAACGGTGCTGCTCCAGAGCAGGGTTTCATAATCCCAGGTAAAAAGCGGTGCTAACCCCGCATCTAAATTACAAGTGTAAAACGCTTATTAACTTGGGGTTAAAAGCGGTGTTTAGAACGACGATAACCCGGGGTTATGCGCAGTGTGAAAAACGGTAAGAAAGGTATTAAAGATATTGTTAAAATAGTCCATGTGACAACAGTGGTTCAAACTTAATGTTATGAAGCGACGAGAATACTTTATGTGCGCAAAAACAAAACAAAAATAACGACTTTATTTAACTATTTGAACTATTTGAGTGTTTACATCCGAACGCTGGCTCGTTATTGGCTGACGCTGCACACATAAGTAGCAAGATGAATGTGTGTAATGCTGAAGCAGGAGCCGTTCTGTATTTTTTTTCTTCACTCATATTTTTTTTCCCCGTGCACCACCATGTCCTTTAAGGGGCTCCTTAACATTTACTAATATATTATTAAAATCACAGTTGTATCTGTTAATAATATTTAATGTATCTGAGCTAGTATGAACTAACAACAAGGTTGCATTTTTATTAATGTTAAAAAAGAAGATTAAAAAAATAATGTTATTATGTTAACAATGGAAAAATCACCCTGTCCAGATATCATTAGGATGAGAAAAGCCTCATTAAAAGGGTAGTTTGGCATAATCTTTTTGTTGTTATTTTATATATATCTATCTTATTTATGATTGACCCTTAATCTTTGGAGATAATAGCTGCAGACATATTAAAAAGACCTCAATAGATTTTATGGGGGGAAAAAATGTGTCAGGGGCCCTTGGGTGTATAACAAACCTGTAATACAGAGGAATAATAGGGCCGGAGGGACAGAGAACAGAGCTAATGGGCGGGCGTTGATCTGTTGGCCCCAAGAAACCTGCATTTAGTGACGTGTGAGCTACGTGACTGAACAGAACACTGCGACCCAGCTGTACCACGGCATCATTAGTGAGGTATGTAATCTTAGATTTCATCAGATAGCATCGTCTATCTCTCAATAACAGTGTGCCTTTCACACCTGTTTTCCCAGTACACTTTGAGTGAGCAGGCCTGTAAATCACTATCTAAAGGCTTTCATTTGTTCAGGAGTTTAAATGTTGCTGTTTGCTTCGGACTAAGCTGCTGGCTGTCACAATGAAGTTAGTATATATAGCTTTTAGCATGACTTGATGGCTATGTTGTTCTTCAGCCATGGAAGAGATATATAGCAATTTTATTGTGGAAGTGTGGCTGTGATTGTCAGGTGAGAAGGTTGTTCCTCTACCAGACATGTTTTTGCAATGCTGTGGGATTTTTCATGCCTGAATGGCAGAGAAGTGATTTAATCTAATCCTCATTCCAAAGCGAAGTCGTTTTATTGTTTAGAAACTATGCAGAACCATTCTGGGTTCCTGTTAGTTCAGTGAAATTAATGCTCTGTGTCATCCTGCTTTACGCTTTTAAGTTTGCAAGTTACAGCAGAAGTGGTTTGGTTTATTCTAGGCCACAAGCACTAATTCTTATTTGGAAGAAATAAATGTGTCACTTCCCCTTTTTTTTTTTATAGCCGTTTATCATCCATCTGTGGTGAGGATGATGATGCACGCATACACAAATCCACCCAGAATGCTGTTATTTCACACAAACACATTTCACAGGAATCATATTTTATTGGAGGAGACATCTTAACACTTGTATTTAGCTAACAGATCTAATTTCATAAATATGTTTGCCAAATCATATATCATTTTGCAGGTAACATGCAAAAAATAGTGCAATTTTTTCCCACAAACGCCTCTTTATTTCACAGTGGGTCTTTTAATAAACCACCTTGTACAATGATAATGCTGTTTAGATTATTCAGAATAAATTGCACACTAAAATTATTTTCATGATTTATCATAACATTTTTTCTTTTGTCTAATCAACTTAAATAATTAATGTGGTTCAGATAACATAATATTTTTAGTTTCTGTTGATTAAACCAATCGCCTTCATTGCGTTAACTAAATTTTTTTATTTCAATGAACCAGGTAACTTACTTTTTTGAATTGAACCAACAATTCTTTTTTATAGTGGCATCAACGAGGATGCACTGTGGCCTTTACAAATTCTGTAGTGTGCTGTTGATTACCACAGAAAATAATTTATGTGTTCTGCACTAACAGTCGGGGGCAAGAGCAAACATTGTTGTCCCATAGACTTAGATTTATAACTGCATTTCTGTACACATATTTTGTTGTTTGCTTTTTATAAAATGGGTTACAATTTATTTAGAAAACAAATACTTTCTGTAAAAATTTTAATTTATCGATATAAATGAGTGCCTCAGTGGTGCTAACGTTCATCTGTTGTTTCCTGCTGGAATATTTCTTTGAGAAGAATAGTAATATGATCTTGACATCTTAAAAAAACATTTAATTCCAGAACAAGAAGCATTTGATACGTCTACTCAAAGATCAAAAGTAATAGCATGACTGATTTAAATTTTCATTGAAACATGAACGTTGGCACTTTCGTTTCTCACACCACAACACTTCAGATGTTCAGAATCAGATGGCACTGTAATTATTGCTTCTTGATGAGAGGTACAGTCTTTTCCATTAAACTTTGAAACCATCAAGCGAGAGACAACAGCCACTGTTCTCTAAGAATGTGTTGAAGATTAGATTAAAAAACTCTGTTGTCTAGTTTGACATTAGAGAATAAATTGTGGAGAGTCATGTTGGCTCATGGTCAGTGTAAATCCAACCCTATTTTTCCTTCTTAGTGAAGTTCCATTGCTTTGAAGAGGTAGAGAAGCATATTATTCATAGGTTTGCCCAGCCACACCATCTACCAGACCACATCCTGCATATTATACCTCTCCATGGAGCAAATCATTTTGCTTACCCCACTACAGTCTCCTCACACTTAAATTAGTCCTTTGGACATTATTGTACTGTCATAATTCATTGTAATAATTTGTTGAGTTGGCTCGTGCGAAAGCGTAGCTTAATTTGTTATTCAGATGCTTCACCACCTGTTTGCGAGCCTGTGATTCTTGGTGCACTGCCATGCAAGAAAGGCATTTTAGAACACAAAGGGACCTTTCGTCTGTCACAGAGAGCTAGTTATTAGTGTCTCAGGATGGGAACAGACTGAGAGAGGTCTGAGAAGAGGCCAAAGCTAACCGTTTTACCAGGCTGGAAAATATTGTAAACATCAGACACCCGCAGCCAAAAACCATGGTGGCCTATTACTGTATGTGGGCAAGTAATTGATCCAAAATAGTGCCCATCCACAGACAAAACAAGAGGAGGTATGGTATGAATTTAAGATATTTAAGGAACAATTTACCATTCAAAGGATTGTGGTCAGTAACCAATCACGTTGGAAAGGTCACGCATGACTTAGGCGAAAGTACCGACCCAGTGTTTACCAAGCGAGCGTGCAAAGACTAAGTAAACAGCCTTTAAAAAAAAAAGGTAAACCAACAATGTCGGGCGATTTTGAAGTTGGAGAAGAAAATGAGATGAAGTTTTTCGCCCTACCGCGGTACTTCCACCTACTTCGCGCGTGACCTTTCCAATGTGATTACGTAATGCGTGGCACATCACAGAGCAGTGCAAGACGAGCATTTGTGGGGGTTTTTTAGTAAATGACCGATCGTTTCGCTAGATAAGACCCTTATTCCTCGGCTGGAATCATGTAGAGCCCTTTGAAGCTGCACTGAAACTGCAATTTGGACCTTCAACCCGTTGGTAGCTGTTGAAGTCCACTATAAGGAGAATAATCCTAGAATGTTTTCCTCAAAAACCTTAATTTCTTTTCGCCTTAAGAAAGAAATATAATAAATGATCAGGAAATTTAAATTCTGAAGTGAACTAATCCTTTAAATTGATCAGAAGTGACAGTAAAGACACAAAAAATATATACATTAAAAAAAATGCTGTTTTTCTATTCATCAAAGAATCTTGAAAACAAAAATGAATTCACAAATAAAAATCCCCAACCCCAAATGTTTGAATGTTAGTTTATGCAGCTTGAGTGCTGCTGCCATTAAAGAAAAAGGGAAATTGTAAAATTCATTATATATATTTTTTTTAATTAAATTAAACTTTTTAACTCATTGTTATAATAATAATATTTATAAAGGAAAAATTATATAACATTTTAAAAAATTGCAAAACAGAAGCATTATCAACTCAGACTCTATAAAAGTAATGTATGTAATTTCTCAGGATCAGAAATCATCCTGCCCACACAAGCCTTGTTGGTCTCAAACATTCGGTCTCGGTTTGAGGCGAGCCTGTATGTCTGAGGAAGTGGAGCGGATCTATCCGTCCCATCAAAACAAAACACTCAGACAAAAAGCCCTTAAGCATCCGAGCCAGGTATGGCATGGAATTCAAGTTCAACCGCAATGCCACCCACTCGCTTTACCAGCGCAAAGTCTATGGATCAAATGAATTCGGAAATGCGCAGTTTTGTGGCTGAGCTATTAGTGGCTTTCGGAGCTGGCAGTTGTGGAGATAGATGGATTAGCTGACTTTAATAGCTGGCACAGCAGCATTAGAGCCGAGCTGAAGCAGGAGAAGAGGAACAATACGGCACATTAGAGAGCCAGCCAGCAAACACGAAGCTAGTTCTAATTAGCATTCATTAACTGTAGGGGAAAGAGCGATTATGGTCTTTAAGAAGTGCATTAGCTAATGTTGCTTTTTCACATGTCAGCAGATCTGAATTGGGGCCGTGTTGCTACATCAAAAGGTATTTGTGTTACGCTCTCGAGATCGGTTGGGGGGTGTTATCTCAAACAATGCTCAGCCTTTGTTTGTTTGCTTCATAAGCAACTGAAGCTCATCCGGAGCTTTAGGTCTGACCCTCAACCTAAACGTTACGCCTGCTTATCCATATCAAATGACCCAAACCAAATACATATGCAGGGAAAGCAAAAGCGAGAGTCTTTTCAGTACCTGTAATATTCCACACGTCGCACAGCCGAGCCAATTATTTGCTCAAATTAGCCAGTCTGACTTATGCATATCAGCGCAAATTGTTCGCAGTTCGCCCCATGGCAAGAAAATATATTTTCTTTTGCCATCATGTTGACAGTTTCCCAGAGCCTTGAGGAAATTGCTTTGGGTGTATGTGTTGCTGAGTGAGGCCTATTCCCAGACGGTCAATATTTGTCTGTTTGTTTGCCAGCGAGGCCTATAGATTAAATGGGACAGGTTAGCAAGCCTCATCTAAACAGTGAGACACTGTCATTTGAGAAGTTAATCTTTTCCTCTTATTCGCATTCTCTAATGAGACGCAAGTCAAACATTAGTCAGCCGCTTGTTGTTATTAGCGCATTCACCTGCACAATCACTTCTATGTTAGATTATGATTCATGCGGAAAGCTTTCGGTGCGTTTAGGGTCACATGACAGCCACTGTTGATTCTACCAAACGAACTGTTTGCACAGCTCTCAGGGCATAAAAGTGTCTGTGATTACTGAGCAGACGTGTTGATACGGCCGTAGGTGGGGTGGGCGTGGAGCTTATGATTCAGTTACCTTTGTAAAGACAGACAAAGAGCTGACCTTGTGTCTGTTGTTTGTGTCCTTTGACAAATTGACCTTCCCCTGCAACCCTGAGAAGACACAGCCCTCATTAATCCCACAGCGCGCTTATAATAGGTTGTAAATATGTGCGATGTGGATGGAACGACGGGAATCTCTGACCGATCTTTGTTGGATCACCGGCTCCTTCAGCAAGAGCCAGGAGCAAAAGAAGGAGAAGAATGCCTTGCTAAATTCCTGTCATCTCTTTATCCCATGCTTTGTTGCCTCTGTTGTGAACGGTCAAGGTTCACCAAGAGCGCACACTAGGCCCCCTCACGCACACACACACACTTATAGACGGTGCACTCCCCTCCCCCACCTTCCTCTCGCCCTGTTTGCTCAGCTAATATTGACTCTCCTGGCTAACACTGCCTCTATTGAGCTGAGCCATTCACAATAATGTTTGACCAGCATTAGAACATCATTGAGATAACAGGGGAGGCGAAGACCAGGCCTCGCTAAGGTTACACGGCTAATGAAAACCAGAAGGGGAATAAATGACAGGGGAACTGGGGAAAAACCACCTCAAGATGAACGCGGCTTCCAAACCATACCGTATTTACAGTGTTATGTACTGTGCCATTCCATTGAACAATAATGAGGAGGAACAAACGGCTTTACTGCACTTTTTCAATCCCATTCCAAGTACTTTGTAGTCGTGTATTCACATTTCAGCATTTCTACTCATTCTCGGTCTCAGTAAGCTTCCATTACTCTCTTGGACGTATTTCAAAGGGTTTCCTATCTGTAATCTACCTATCATGTTATGTTTTTTGCTAAGAATTCGTAAATAGGATGTTTCTTTTGGGATAATTCACTTTAAGGATGGTTAGTTCACTTGACGGCCATCTTGGTAACGTCTACAGGCGGCTGATTTTCTATGTAATAGGGTAGGAAAAAATATTATTTTAGTATATTATTATATTTATATTAATGTTATTTTAGTATTTTTAAATATGCTATTATAGAATGGACTTTTGAATTATGAAATTGCTTTATTTTTGTAAGTTTTATTTTAGTTTTAGTAATAGTAATTTAGTAATAAGTTATGTACTACTGTAATTTTTTAATATTTCTATTTAGCTTAAATTTATATTTAATTCAATTTTAGTACTTTAACTTATATATTTCAGCTGATTGCCAAGACAGCATTGTTCATTTCNACAACATTTTTCATTTCTTTAAATATTTTTTAAGTTGTTTTTTATATAATATTTATATGTTATTTCAGTTAACAAAATTGATATTTTTATTACATTTTGTTGTTATTTTAGTTTTATTTAACAATAAAATCCCTGGGATAAGTTGAATAAGGAGAGGCTAAAATCTCCAAAACTATGTCAAAATTACATTTCCGTAACTTTTTTGTTTGTTTGTTTGTTTTTCAAATCATGCTAAATTGAATATTTTTCAGGTGGGTTCAGTTAATGCTAAAATAAAGTCTATCCACAAAAAAAAAAAAAAAAGTTCTCTAATAGAATACTACTATTTCGGTCATATGGTAATATGCTGAATTCAGCCTCCCATTCATTTTTATACAAGTGGTCCATCTCCTCCCTGACAATGTTTCTACCCAGCAGAGCGGAAATGAGGAGAGGAGATGGAGGAGACACGGTGAGAGCGGAGGAGAGTGCTGCCATCTTATGGTCGTATGCAGTCCTGCTCCTGAATCCTGCTGAGCCTCAGTTCATGCCTTGTTTGAATGGCTTCAGGTTATATTTCCACTCAGCCATGTAAGCTAAATGAAGCATATATAATGCAAATGAGAGACTGAGTGAGAGAGAGAGAGGGAAAGAAGTGAGGTGTGGAGGAGAGTGATAGCAGAACAGCCCTATAGTGCTGTTAGTTGAGGCAACAGAGGGAGATGAAAGCATGTGTGGAAAACTGCCAATTTTTAGGGGAAGAAAACAGAGAAAACTTTCATTAAAAAAAAGATAATAAAGCAATTTTATTAGGCCATATTAATAAAACCATAGAAGGTTTAACTATAATCTAGTCAATTCTGTAACACGTCTCATTTAGTTAATACATTAACAGTAACACTTTAGTACGTGGAACAATTCTCTCTTTTAACTAGTTGCTTATTAGCTTGCATATTACTAGAATACTGGCTGTTTATGAGTACTTATAAAGCACATATTAATGCCTTATTCTGCATGACCATATTCTACATCCTTTAATCCTACCCAATACCTAAATTTAACAACTACCTTACTAACTATTAATAAGCAGTAAATTAGGAGTTTATTGAGGCAAAAATCATAGTTTATAGTGAATATGTGTTCCCCATACTAAAGTGTTACAGCATTAAGTAACATGAACTAACAATGAGCAATATATTCTTATTTATTAACTTTTGTAAATGATAGTTGATAAAAAACATTAATGTTCATGCTAGTTCACAATGCATTAACTAATGTGAACAGATAAAACTTTAATCTTAAAATGTATTAGTAAATCTTGACATTAACATTAAGATTAATACATTCTGTAGAAGTATTGTTCATTGTTAGTTCCTAATGTAGTTAACTAATGCTAACAAATGAAACCTTATTGTAAAGTGTTACCGTAAATTCTGATGTCGTTTGAGGGAGTTTTATATATGAATAGACAGCATGAAAACATGGGAATAATCTAAAATGGCTGCGTGTCAGCGCAGGTGATTGTTATTTAACTTGACTTGGCAAGGCTGCCTCTGTGATATTTAGAATTAATTATTCTAAATGTCTGTCAGCAGCGATGGCAGACCATATGCGTTCACATGACAGGTAGTATCTTGCATAACAATGCAGATTTAACCTTTGTCAACAAACAAGTTTGTACATTTTTGAGATTTAAGAATTGACTGCAAGATTCTAACATGCGCCATATATATAGTAAGTATAAGTAAGCTGAGCTGCCTATATTCTCAAACTGATTTCATATTTAATATATTTTGCAGTATATGTAGTAATACATAGCAAATAGCTTGTACTAGCTATTTGGAATGTGTCCAGTGGACAAAAAAATCTGGCAGTGGCCTTATATTGGCTTTGACAGAGACGAGAGATAACAGAGAGACATTGGCTGTTCTTCATTAGATTCTCCTCTGCCCCTCAGCAAACAGAAGTAGCTCCGGCCAAACAAGCTCAATCAAAAGGTGGCTTCTCTGGACGATGTTAGCTCAGCAAATCCAGCTCTACACACACGGCTTCAAAGAATAGGCCCATCTCCACCTAACCTTTGATGTATTGTGTATTGATCACGAGGAGAGCCGGGAGAGAGTGATGCGATGGATGCCCTAAGAGGGATTAGTGGAGGCCTGGCCAGGCTCAAATACAAATGTTCCTAAAGAGCAGCTTGGTCTCTGGGGCTTGGCCAGCTGCCCTGTCCACAGAACAACACTATAGGAGTGGATGCTTTAAAAATGGCAGATTAAAATTTTTAACTTTTAATTAAAACAGACATGCTTTGGTGGATAAGAACTAATTCCTTTAAAGTCGGTTGCTCTGAAATAACTTCAAAATCACTCAAAGCACAAAATGACTCCATATTTCACACGATTTTGCTGGTCTACTCCAAAGGGCTTCATAGACTATCATGTATAAAAAGCTCTTGTGAAGTAAAGGCCCAGTGATGTAATCTAGTGCAGTCATGCATGGACAGCGCAGCACTCATCTCCCTTCCGCAGATGTCTTTATACCTTGTTTCCTGTCTTTCGTCAGCTAAGTTAAGTTAGAATGGCATTGCGATTTTTTGCTTCTTTTTTTTTGCCACAACAGACAATTGGAACGGCCCGTCTTGGAACAGTGTGCTCACACCTGTAGCCGACAGCCAATGTGACAGGTCTCTTCAAAGTCTGTGTTTACAGAACGGCTCCTCACGACTATACATGAAAGAATGGAAGAGATGAAAATCCTCTTTGAAAGACAAGAGCTGGGTATCTAAGCAGCAGCCTAGAACATTTCATTGAAATAATATTTTATTGATAAATGCTCACGGGGTAAAGGCACAGTGCATGTCGCAGCCTGCCACCATTTGCTTTCATTTCAATCAAATCAAACAGATTTCAACAGGCAAAAAAAAGCAAGGCATGCAGGACACTCAGTGCCTAATTTTAAGGAATTAAATACTACGTGGTAGTGCGTACAATTAGTATACACAGTGCATATTAGAGGTAGTGCATACAACTTTTGTAGTATGTTATAGAATTTTTTCAGGAGACTCAAGAGCTTTTTTGGACATATTACACCAGTATTAAATTTATTTTGATCAGTAAGTATCCAATGGAAACATGAGGGTTAACATTTAGACTTTATACACGGCTCTGTGGAATACTTGATTCTGATTGGTCAATCGCGCCATCCAGCAGTATGTTATTCCTCGATAACAACCGCTGAAAACAGATAACACAGGCTCATCCAGGTTACTGAAGTCAGCAGTGCTACAGTTGCTAGGAACGTTTTTTCTTTGTTGAAGTTTTGCTTTTGGTGAGCTAATTAAATATTAAAACTCAGTCAAATCAATATTTTGTGTAGAGTTATTTAATTATGTCATCCAGTATCGTGGACTCGCTCTCTCGTTTCATACAAACGCAGCTACTGCCATTATGCGACTATTGTTTTGTACACTACTATAAGATAACAAACAGGTAAAATTTTAAAACAGTTTCATCTCGGATCAATATCCCTTATCCCCATAATTATTTATGTGGCAAAATGCTGTTTAATAAGTGGTGTGACTGTACCGTATCCCTTAAATGTCAGTCTAGTCGGGCTTAGCGTCGGGGTCCTGATCACCCTGTAGGGGTATATTCTGAGATAACAACCGGCTGGATGTACATTATCCCTTACTTATAACAGTGATACTCAACCAGGGGGCCTCAACAAACTTCCAAGGGGGCCTCAAGATGACTTAAAATTATTTAAAATAAGCATCAAAAATTGCATTAAAATAAGGTCAAATTAATATATTTTTCTGTATTTTGTTATCTTTTATTGCGTTCTAGTTATGCCAAGCTTTAAGTAAGCAATAAGGTACGAGAGGCTGTGCTGTATCTGCTTCGCGTCGTGCCTAACAACGCCTTTCCGCCGTGACTTATTTACGATACAGCACTAGCCTCAAGTACCTTATTGCTTTTATAAAACGGTTACCACACAATACAAATATTAAAGCCAAAAAATATGTATCAGTGCAACTTTCATGCAGTAAAATCACTAAACGCCTTCCTTCCGCTGGAAAAAATAGTCCCTGACCGTGAACAGCAACAGAAGTTACATTGTTACGCTATTAGATGGCGGCAAAGACTGTCTTTATGAGTGTGTCAGTCAGTAGCGAAGACTTTTATATTGAAAAGACTGAATTGTTGTGAACACAGAACAAGATGCAACTGACAAATGCTTTGACTAGCGCTGTCAGTCACGGGAAAACCCCTTAACTGTTAANACACAATACAAATATTAAAGCCAAAAAATTTGTATCAGTGCAACTTTCATGAAGTAAAATCACTAAACGCCTTCCTTCCGCTGGAAAAAATAGTCCCTGACCGTTAACAGCAACAGAAGTTACATTGTTACGCTATTAGATGGCGGCAAAGACTGTCTTTATGAGTGTGTCAGTCAGTAGCGAAGACTTTTATATTGAAAAGACTGAATTGTTGTGAACACAGAACAAGACGCAACTGACAAATGCTTTGACTAGCTAGCGCTGTCAGTCATGGGAAAACCCCTTAACTGTTAAAAGGACAAGATATTGCAGCGGACATTTTTTTATTATGAACATAGGACTGACCTGAAGGAAAATGCTAAATCTGAATGCAGGTAATAAACTCGTTCAATCGATCTCTTTCTCACAATACTCTTCTACATAATACAGTAAGCTTCAATGAACAATTTAAATTGAGAACAAACAATTTACGTTGCTAAGAGTGGTTGCCAAGGGTGTTGTGAAGTGATACACAGAACCGTTGAGTGAAGCGGTCATAGCCGTATTGAATAAAACACTATTGACCAATCAGAATCAAGGAAACCATTTTATAAAATATTTTATTGGGTAGAAATTGAGTGTGTGTGTGTGTTGAGATCCACTGAATAACACACTCTTGCTCTCTAATAGCACTGAAAAGTCTGATTCATTTTAGCCGAATTGGTTCATTTAAACAGTTTGTTTTGATGAATCGTTTAAAAAACAAGATTCACTGATTTAGTTGTCATCACTTCAAAGTAAAGTTCCTGTGTGGCATTTTACATCTGAAATACGTTTAAAGTCATGACGTAACAGAAGTAGCAATATTATTTTCTTTCGGATTGCTACATATACATCTGAGTGAAGCGGATGGGCGGGGTTTACGCACAATAAAAGATCTGAGAATTCCAGCATATGTCACCAGAGAGAGAGAAACTGTCATTTCACTGAAAAAATCGATAACATGAATTTAGAAAACAGATCCAACTTCATTATTTTTCTTTCCTTTTTGTATTTTGTGTAGTGGCTGTCACTTTAAGATCCTGATTGTTTGGGCCAGATGAATGAACACTTTTTTTTTTTTTTTTTTTTGTTGTAGATAGCTTGCCTGCAACATTTTCTAAGTCTCTAGCCCAACACTACACAACAGTAACTGGATGAACCCAACAAGCCATGTAACCGTGCAGCTCTCTGAAGGACTCACTGTGGTCACAGCAAAAGTGAGTCAACGGAAATCAGTTCTGGCAGACTGTCACCGCTGCGAGGTCACAGCCTGTTAGAGTGTGGGCAGCACATGCACTAGACTTCAAGAATGAAAACAACTGACAGCTGCAGAGAGTTAAAGCACTGTCAGAAACAAAGACCCTGAGGGGAAAATAATGAACAGTTCATTCATCCTCATATTGTGATACACATGAAAGGATATTTATTCTGTGGAAACTACTTGTTTCTTATGCTGCTTATGCTGGAAGATTTCCATGTTTTTTATTATGAGTTTTTTGGCATTTGCACTAGATCTGTTAATTGTAACATTCCTCTTTTTGGACAAATATCCTTCATAGAGAATCATTGTCTTATTTTTACAAAGATAATTACATTTCAAAATATAATGAAAGTTTCCAAACAGATGTCTGGCAGGCATCCATTAACTCCATTAAAAAATATTTATCAGTATCTGTTAAAGGGATAGTTCCAAAAATGAAAATACTGTTATCATTTATTCACCCTCGTGTCATGAGATATTGAAAGCAGAATATCCTAGCTGCTTTGTTCCCATCTTTTTTTAAGATGAAATTTAGCCTGTTCCTCATGCTATCACTTCTAAATACTTGGAATATGATGCATATGGACCTAGTTTTTGTTGGAGCTTGACAGCCCCTGGTCCCCACGCCAAAGAGCAGCGTCAACATTCTGCTAAACTTGTTCCACATAGGTTTGAGTAAATCAGGGCCGTAACCACCGACGACATTGAGGGGGGCAAATTGTAATATTTGATTCTTTTGATTTGATTTTTTTGATTTGATTATTTATGCTGCTCTGCTGCACTCTTATCACTTGGTTTGTTGTTAGGATGACAAAAAGTTTTTAAACGTTTTTAGGTTGGTCTGCCTCAGCGGTATTAACAGTGCTCATCAAAATGATTGAGATGGCCAATCAAATCAAAGAAGGCAGGGCTCACTGAAATCCAATGCACGCTTTAGCTTTAACAGTGAAAAAAATGTGTGGTAAAATGTAAGTAGCTAGACATTTAATATTTTACAACTGTTTATGATAGAAATGTTCAATGAACGATAGAAAAAGCCTATCCAGTAATGCAAACTACTCAACTTTTTTATGAAATTTCACCGTTTTGAATTGAAAATATTATTTTACATGATTCATGTAATTCATAACTTGAGGTGACAAGACAAGAAATGTTTTGCATTTTCGACATATTAGACATACCAGTAACAGTGAATGCATTCTTATTTTTTTTCTTTATTCCCTTAAATCCCTTTTAATCCCTTAAAGTCGTCATGAAATCAAAATTGACCCTATTTACTTTGTTAGCTGGTTTTGGCCTACAAAAATGTGTCACAGTTCCACCACTCTATAATGACAATTTACATTTTTTGGTGAACTACTCCTTTAATAATCAGTAAAGAGAGTGATTGCCAAGGAGGTAAAATGTGTTAAAATTACACCCTTTTTGTTTCATGAGAAACAAGAAATACAGAGCATTTTAGATGGTCACATGCAGCAGTGGCAGCTCAGGCGATACAGAACACATTTTCAGTCAGTGCTCTGAACACGCCTCAGGGCAAGGCAAAATAGACTAACCCCAGTGTATTAAAATGCAGCTCATATCTCAATTTACCCTGCGTATTGGTATGCGTGATGATGAGCAGAAGCCAAAGAGGAGTGAAGCACCACAGTAAAGCGAGATGAGACCCCGGGGAGGGCACGAGATACGCTGAATGACAATTGCACCCGACTGTCAACACTCATCTGCATTTTAACCTCCCTTTGGACTGACATACTGGCTCACAGACAGCCACGATCCTGACATATCAAGATGTAGAGCGGGAACCCTGCTCTGGGCCTTCATTAGCAAAGCACCGGGCTCATGCAGTATTTACAGAGTCGTCCACTAATTGAGTTTTAATGTCAGTGACTGCTCCCCAGGACACATCTAGATAGGTATATGGGCCTTTAAAGGGCAGGCTCATCTGCGGTTCAACCGCCACCAACACCAACATGCCCTTCTAAACCTCATTGCCCCTGAGGGGATCCTGCCATCATGATATGCAAGAGGAAAAACTCCCCCCTCATCTAATTCAGCTAAAAGGCTGGTAAAAAGCATCCTCAGCTGACCACCATAACCAGCCTTTGTCCCAGTGGTTAAATGATTAATAGAGTCGGCATGGCAGCCTCGTTTACAGCATCTGAAGGAAGGTTTCCACTGCATAATGCCAAACACTAAGTGTTGACAATCTACTCCCTGAGCGTCTACATAATACATAACATCAACCAAACATGGGAAAACAGCAACAGCCCGTGCGCCGGAGACGAATCCACTGACATGACCTGACAGGCCGTGAAGCTCAAGGACACCTGGTTTACATGTCAGATCAAAACGCCGATCAATTCAACAGGCTACACACAGACTATGATGAAAATCTTCCATTTTACCTGCATCTGTGGTGTCGGTTGAAATGGGAGTGGAATGATTAATGGCAAACTGAATATTGAGATTATATTAATGAGAAAATGAACCTAGAGTGCACAGGTTGATTACATATACACATGAAATAAACATGGAGAAATTTGCATCTGTAATGGTTTGGTGTGGTGGGGAAACGTGGTGAGAAGCTCATTAGATGGTCTGCCTTGCTCCAAATTATTTTGTGTCCGTTTCTCCAGCGGCAAGCGATAGACTAACAGAGGACAAAAAAAGAGACTATTTGCAGGAATTAATCATCCAAATAGCAGATAAACCATGCAATCATTTATTTTGAAAAGCCAAGCTGACTAATTAGTGTGAATTCAAGCAGGCAGTTTCTCCAGTATTTTCTCTCTAATTCTTTATTGTGTATTCTGGAGGTTAAGCACTTAAATGGAGAATTACTTTCACTTTGTTAAAAGAACTTCCTTCCTTAGAAAAGAGCCAAAAGACTACTGATGCATTCTGGTAAGTGGTTCTCCCCTGGCTTAGAGAATTTAATTGCTAAATGGCTTTCATTTCCTTTTTTGAAGTCAACAAAAAAATATTTTTTACTTTCTTTTTTCAATTTTAATTCATTTGTGCACATTATTGTCAATAACTTTTTTTGTGCCTGTCATCGACCATGTTTACTTTCTATTTTCTATAGTAAATATTGCAAATAACTGTTTTGTCCATGTAATCTTAAATCAAAATATAATAACTTGCTCCTTTCTGAAATTATTTTTCTTTTCTGCTAAAGTTACTTGGCTAAAAATGATTTCTGCATTGTTTTAATAGCGGCACATTCAGGTCTTAAGGCCAGTTGACACTAAGAACTATAACTATAAAGATAAAGATATAGTTCTAAAAATCGTTCTAAATATAAAAGAATAGCACTGTCCACACCACAGCTATAACGACGACAAACACTGTGACAGCCAATCAGAATCTGTTGTAATATAAGGGCTCGCGCATTTAAAATGGCAGACGACATTGCGGAGAAGTTAATTGCCGAGGTCCAGAGAAATTCACCACTGTTTGACAAATCAAACCCCCTTTTCAAAGATAATTTAAAGAAAATTGATATATGGAAAACAATTGGTCATACCCTATTTTTTCACAGTCTATGGTCATACGCTCATAAAAATTGGTGAGAGAAGTATAACGGAGATGAAATCATTATGCCAGGCTAGCAAACACATAAAATTACCTCAGGTATCCAGCGCTAGTTTCGACAATACTGTCTTAACGTTAATTCCTGTGAAGTTGCAGTGCAAAACACTAGGCATTGTTTTTATTCCACTATATTGACCTCATCAGCTAAATTCACTGTTAGATTAGATCGATTACACTAGCTATTCGCTCGAAACATGGCATGCTGAGGACATCTGCTGGTTAAAGCCGTGTAAATGCAACAAGAACAGCAAAAACATGTTGTTTACATTTTGAAAATGCAGCGTGTGAGCTTAGANCAGAGAAATTCACCACTGTTTGACAAATCAAACCCCCTTTTCAAAGATAATTTAAAGAAAATTGATATATGGAAAACAATTGGTCATACCCTATTTTTTCACAGTCTATGGTCATACGCTCATAAAAATTGGTGAGAGAAGTATAACGGAGATGAAATCATTATGCCAGGCTAGCAAACACATAAAATTACCTCAGGTATCCAGCGCTAGTTTCGACAATACTGTCTTAACGTTAATTCCTTTGAAGTTGCAGTGCAAAATACTAGGCATTGTTTTTATTCCACTATATTGACTTCATCAGCTAAATTCACTGTTAGATTAGATCGATTACACTAGCTATTCGCTCGAAAAAACATGTTGTACACATTTTGAAAATGCAGCGTGTGAGCTTAGAATAAACAGACCGTTATCATTCGATTGGTGTGGACGCAGATAGTTATTGTTCTTGGTGTGAACGGGCCTTATTCTATTCTGGTATATGTAAAGGCCACTTTTAACCATAAAATTAAAAAGAAAAGAAAAAAGCATCACTATACAGAGGTAAACTAACAGGATTTCATGTTGTCTATAAATTAATTAGTAATAATTTTTTTCTTTTTTTAACAGTGGAATTCCATTCAATTCCATTCATTAGCTTAAAAGCTACGTAATTCTAAGTTTTGCTTTTACTGTGGGAAACCTGTCAGATCAAAAAACCCTTTCAGCTAGGTGAAACAACAAAAATAATATTTCAAAAAATATGCAGTCAAAAAATATTTGCATTCAGCCATGTATTTAATGAAAGTAGCTGGTAACGGGGGTTAATGAGATAAAGCGAGTAGTACTTCACTTATCATGTGATCTCAACACATCATCTCCCATGAGGCAACCCGCTTCATTTAAAATACATTGTTTCCTAATGTGTACATTTTTTAATGAAGGAAAAATTACAGTGCAACTGCCCTAAAATTGCTTTTCAAAACTGTTACAACATACATAAATCAATAAGCTCACCATAACAGTTTTACAGTGCTAGCAGTGCTTTTCACTCCAGATCTGCTAGCATAAGTGAGTGATATATGCTTATTAGTTTGAAATTGCTATATTTTCAAGCGAGAAGCTCTCTTAGTGGTAGTTGCTCATGTGTCTCTCTCTTTTTCTTTCTCTCACTTCATTGGATCATAATCCTAATGCAGTAATCTAAAGCTCTATCATAGCATAACATTCTCGCTGGCTCCGGAGCCATTGCCAGCCGAGCCAAATGATTATATTGTAGTGTGGCTCATCAAGCTGTGTATGGTCAAAAAGCAGAGCACTTGATGGCTTGCACAAGTGAGTTTAATGTCTGCTCGTTGCTTGGAGCCCTTGACCCTCTCTTGGAGGCGCTCCATGTTAGTCACTCTCTAGTGCCTCCAAATTGAAATAGAGTCAGAGGAGCAGATGAGATATCCACCATCAGGCTTTGGCTGTGGAGGTAATAGAGAGATAGATACAGGGCCTATAGCTGCTCTCCTTACACAACTGAGACTGAGATGTCATAGAGGACAATTATTGTACAATCCATGGGCGTAGATAGTTTAAAGTGCCCTTATTATGCTTTTTTTAGATATTACCTTTCATGTAATGTGTTGTATAGCTGTTTGTGAATGTAGTAGAAGGACTGTAAAAGTTTCAAAGATCATGTGCATAATAAATTGAGTTATTCAAGGGAAAGAAAAGACTCTTAACAGCCTGAAATGAGTCGTCGGTAAATCCAGCCTTAAGGCCCCGATATACTTCAAACGAAATCGAACTGATGTGACGTCATTTCGAACAAAATCAAGTTTGAAACGGCTTGCTCCAGTTGCAAAACACAACTGTTTTTTGTTACTGAGAGGAAGCACGCAGCACATATTTACATATTCATCTAAATGTCGCTCTCAGCAGTGTGGGCGGCATCAGATGTTCAATAACAGTATATCGCTGGTCACGTAGGCTATTTCAAACTTCGTTTTACCCCTAAATGAAGAACGAAAAAGAACTTCGCCGGCAGGGTTGCCAGGTTTTCTCAACAAAACCCGCCTAACTGCTACTCAAAACTAGCCCAATCACATTTCAGGGTGTACTCACACTAGGCACGATTGCCTTGAACCGAGCCCGAGCGTGATTGTCTGGGCACGGTATGGAGCGATCATACTAGTCAAACGAACCAGGGTTTGGGGGTCAAATGCGCTCGGGCACAGTTCAGAGGATCTAGTGTGAGTACACCCACAGAGGGGGGTATCCCGGTAAAAATCATGTTCTGGGGGGTAAAATCCGGAAATCTGGTAGGGTTCCCCTGGTAAAATTTGCATTCCAGAAGCTAAATATCATGTTATTTTGGGTCGCTTCAACTCCCGGACATGAAAATCACCCCGCTGCAACAGTGTTAAAGAATTCCAATTCTGCGGGAAAACTGCAGACTTGGCAACACTGTTCACCGGGGCCTTTACTTCCTCCATAAACCGTATTGAAACAAATTTGCATAATGCCCTCGAACAACGTCTACTGTACTTTGACCTGCCCTCAAACACTGAAGTTGAAGCTGAGACCTGGAAGAGTTTGGTTCGTTAAGACTATTTTCTGCGCTCCGAAATCAAATCCACGTTGCATGCACTTCTAAAGGATGAGGACTGACGCTGATATTGAGAAGGTAAAACCAACGGCATCGTTACAGTTTGTATCACTGTGTATCAAGCGCTGAGGAAAATGTTTCGTTTTCTAACACATGGTAAGTGGTAGACCAATCAGAACAGACTGGACCATTTGGCGAATCAGAGCAGAGTAGACTCTCTGAAAGGAGGGGTTTAGAGAGACTGGATCCTTGATCTAACGTTTCAAACACTGTGAGAAAAGAGGTGATGCTGCAGTGTATATTATGAAAAAAGTTTGTTTTTGACCTTGGATGCATATAAACCTATTGTAGGAGACCTCCAAAACAAAATTAGAAACCTTTAAATTAGCATAATAGGGGCATTTTAATCTTGTGAGAACACGACTATGGTTTCATTTTAAGCTGAAGGAGAAATCCCAAACACTTGAGAAAGAAAAGGCAGATTCAGTTACAAAAACATTTTTTCTCAGAGCAGGAAAACCTTTGCATAATGTCCACAAACCTCATTTCAGCTTGCTGTGGGAAAGAGTGGTAGAATACGAAATTCTTTTGAAATTAAATTTGCAGTTTGGGCCTTGTAAGCAATCTTTTTAATCAAAAGGTAAATCCAGGAAGGAAGTTGAAATATTGGAAAAATATTTTGGAGGAAGTTTGCCTCATTTGAAATGGAATGTCTGGGCTCCAAACTCTTTAAACATGGTCCACTTCAGGTACTTGAGCAGAATTGCTACCGTTCTGATCCCCTTGACCTGTATACATAGGCACACTTTTTTTTATCCTGATACAAAATTGCTTCCACTCAAAGCAGCAAACGCTCAATCCCCCGATAACATCTTAATTCTGACCAACCGTAACCCACCAAAAAATACAATTACAAACATGCAGAATGACTGTATAGTCTTACATTTTGGAAAGGAAAGCTTGATGCAAGGAAAACCCTAAACTTTCCAGAGCCAATAACCTAATGACCCATTTTAATAATTTACAACCTAATGTAATAGATATTATGCTAAGCACAAAGACAATTTTTGCAATATAATTGAACGGTCTGTCCTGGTGTATGAACAAACTGTTGCACCCCCAGGAAAAACAAATGATGGGGCTGGGCTCATTCATTCCATCATAAAGATGTGTATAAATGTTTGTGTTCATACCACATGTGGGAGATGTGTGAACAGTTTCAGATTATATGAAGGTAATAAGTCTTACTTAAATCCAATATCTTTGCTAGTCTGAGACTGTATTAAATATTTAATTGAAAACAGAATGACACGACACCATACAAACACAAAGAGCTCAATGACTAATATTCAAAAAAAAAAAAAACACAGCCCTAATGTTTTTCTTCATTAGTGCCAAAATGGAAGTGGCCAAATCAAGTGTTTCAACAGCTAAGCTTTTGGAACCGGTTTTGTTCTTGTTATATTAAAGCCACTTGTTATAATGTATAAACAACAGCAGTGCATGATTTCAGTAAGACATGACATCGGCACATTTACTTCTGGCCTGTGTGAATAGAGGCTTATAACATTTCATTGAGGCTACATCAGACTGACGTTTAGTAAATACAATTACATAATCTAGTTCATTATAATTATTTTAGACAATTAGAAAAGTGTAATATAATGCGACTAAAAGATATTTTGTAAGCAGAATAACAAGCTAACAAAAAGGCATTCAATAAAATATGTCTATTGATATTCAAATGTATTTTTCTAATGCTTATGTTCTTAATGTGATAATACAAAGGCCTAATGTGAAGTATGGGTTCCTGCAGGCCAAAGTAAATCTGTTGGCTTTTTAATTAGGGTTCTCAACTATGGCCTGTGAACATTTAAAATATAAACAGCTCTTAAAAACACTAATTTGTCTCAGTCACTACACAAAAATGCATGAAAATGTCTATTCTTGTATTGTTTTATAATATTCTGTTATAGAAATGATATTTAAACATTTTGGCAAAAAAGGGGAAAGAAAAAAAAAATTGCTAAAGGCTAATTTCCTTTAGGATTTTATGCATCTGATGAAATTAAGAGTCACTCAAATAACCTTACATAATCTGAAAAATACATCTTGGAAAAAAATGCATCGATATTTTCTTCACAATTTTCATACTTCATTTTAAAGTATCTTGACTATATGAAAATAAATACTGATGGCAGCCTTAGTGTAGGAATTCGAACAGCTGACCTCAATAGTTTAAACACTACTGCCATCTACTGATTTCTTATAGAATCATATCAAATGCTCTTCATGGCCAAGAGAACAATACAAACGGACCTAAAGGTAAAAGGAATAGACAAATGTGTAAAAATTAACCACTATGAATCAAGTATATCATATGCCGTTTATTAACAGATGTCTGCAGCACAAATGAAACTACATGGAAAGAGTGATTTTCCAAGGTGCTGCCTACTGAAGTCATGAGAATGACTCTTTCTAAAGGACTTTAAAGAAACACCAACAAATGCTTTGATTATCCTAACTGCCCAATTTCAAAAGAGTATACACTGACAAAATATATATATAAAAATACACGCAAATAGCTAATGTGCTTGAGACAGTTAGAAAATAAAACATTTGTAACACTTTTTTTTTTGAAAACCACCCACAGTTTACACTAAATGTGAATTTTACATGGCAACATCTAGTTAGAAAATGCAGTACAAAAACAGCTTTGGTGAACTTGTGTAGTGACGTATAAAAAGAAATTTACACATAAAAAGCATTAAAAAGTTAAATATTATAAAGTGAATTTGCTATTGCACACAGTGAGGAGAGGCTTCGAGAGGAAAGGACTCGTCTGTGATGGCAATGCGAGAGCAGCATCAAGGCTTTCTGCGTCTACAAAACAAAATGGGGGAGGAATCAGTTTTTTATAATTACTTTTTACCTGTGTGACAGAGTGAATGAAACGATATGCAGATAAAAAGCTTACTTTGGATATCCGTGATGCTGGTATCCAGGTCCTAGGTTTGAGCCAGCTCTCATCTCCACAGCCACAGAGCACTAGAGTAAAGACCACAGATGGATTAGGATTTTATTTTAAAATATAAAACATATGCACGGGCGCACACACATTCGAACCAGAGAATTTTGAACGCAGGTGCTGAGGGGGTGCTAGCTAGATCATTGACCGGGTGAGCTGGGCA
>RJVU01048406.1:4586683-4598123 GCA_003731715.1 Anabarilius grahami | reverse complement strand
GGGGGAAATTGTGATACTTTACAGGATGAATAGAAAGTTCAATTAACTTTTATTAAAGTTAATTTACATTTATTAAAGCATTTAGTAAATAAAAAATATTTTTTAACATTATAAATGTCTTACTTTTGATCAGTTTAATGCATCCTTTATGAATAAAAATATTAATTTCACTCTCTTTTTTAATCTTACCACAAATCTTTGAATGGTATCATTGTTTCCACAAAAGTTTTAAGCATCAAAAGCTGTTTTCAAAATGAATAATAATAATAATAAATGTTTCTTGAGCAGCAAATCAGCATATTAATATGATTTCTGAATGATTTCTGTGACACTGAAGACTTTAGTTATGATGCTGAAAATTCATCACAGGAATAAATTACATTTTTAAATGTATTAAAATAGAAAACAATTATTTTACATTTTAAGAATATTTAACAATATTACTGTTTTTACTGTATTTTTATTAAATAAATGCAGCCTTGGTGAGCATGATATAAATTAATGTGGCAACAACTGAGCTGATCTTACAGGAAGCTCAAATAAAATTCTCAATTTTGTCTCAATTTTAACATTAGCAAATGTAATCATATACAGAAAGATGAATGATGAAACTGAATTTACCATGTAGGCAGAAAATGAGTCCAAATATTGAGAGTTTCATTTGTTAGCTGGAAAAGACTAAGCACACAGTCTTTGGCAGAGCTGCATGGGTGGCGATACCCTGTAATGATGCCATCCTCATGGAAGACCTATAATGAAACAAATATTTAACTGAAAATTGTATTTATCAAGTTAATGTATCTGCTTTAGTAATTCATGACTGACATGTTAAAGTGTCAACTCAACCAGTGTACAACACATTCAACAATGCTATACAACATTCAAAAACTTACTTTTGGAACTTGGTTGATGGTGAACACTTGAGGTAGCTTGATGAGATTGAGCATAGTAGAGAACGACTCCAGAACTCACAAGGTGGAGAGACCATCTGCCATCTACAGAGCTTCTTCTTGATTCCCTATGATTGCTTTGGAAGTCTTCTCTTCAGTGTTCCCCTTGATTATAGCATCTCACAGTCCAGTCACCGACTCAGGATGTTTCTATAAAACCCCTCCCTATGTGCACCTATGGGAGTTAACAATTTCAAGATGACATTTTGAACCCATAAATCTTTCATACATAAAGCTGTTTATCTGGAAAAACACATTAAAACAACACATCACATATTAACAAGTAAAAATGTGTTGCTGTTTAACCAATCACTTGTGTTTTAGGATACAGAAAAACGAAATGTCTCCAATAGCCTTTCACAAAGCTGTTATGAGCAGCAGTGCGATAGATATGGTTATAGCCATAAAACCTGTGGCCGCAATTTTACCTGCCTGAATAAACACCTATTTTTTAATCATTAAACCACTATTATTCTCATATTTATTCTCACTGAAAAACGGCTTCCTGAAAATCACCATCTCTACTTCAAGTACAAAAAGGTTAGTAGATCATTAACTTTAAGACTGGAGAGGGGAACTGAGGAGAGAAAAAAAATCACATATCTTTGCCCTTTGAATGTACAGTAACTTGACACTTTTATTGTTAGCCAGTAAAATTATCAATTGATTAATCATTGTTCAACATACATTAGAGGGATGTGTACAATCCTAAAAATAACATATATGACTGGTGTATCAGAGCTCGTAGTTTGGGAAAATACAAATACACATAGGATATATAATTACACCTCATATTGTGTCCTAAATCTTTGTTGTATTCAACAAAAAAAAAAACACAAATACTTAAATGGAAAGTAACTCATCATCTGCATTGTGCAATATCATTAAATAGTGAACAATGAGGTAATTTTTTTGTACTTGACACAAAAAAGTCAATGCACACAGGTTCACCTGAGGGGGAAAAACTGCTAAACATAAACTTAATAATTAGGTGGATTTATTAAGGAATTAAGGTGGAAGTAATCATTGTTTTTAGCATGCTGATTTCAAATATTGATTTGATCAGTGTATACACCAAAAATGTGAGGACATTTTAATCCAGAACATCACATCAGCTGATTTAATATAAGAATGTTATTTTTTGTGCACACAACCGATTTGTCCAGTTTAAAGTGAAGCTCATCACTCCTAATGAACAACACGTGGCACAAGTTCACACTGAAAATGCCAGGCAGAATTAATTATTTGTCCTACACAGCGGATGTTAAATATAAAGACTGCAAAGGAATGAAATACTTTACCTCATTACATATTGTTCATGAAATACCTCACGTTTTATTTCTCAAAAGACAGTAGCTTTCATTAATATATGCAGCTAAGTCTGTCTGATAAGTCTTTGTCACACTTACCTTCAGGTGTAGATGTGCTTTCGACGTTCAGTGTGTGAGCTGAATAAACAACAAACAGTGAATGTTTGATTTTTCCCTCCTGACAATGAGTGGCGAGTGGGAGGAAAACATGCCTTTCTTTGTTTTCGTTGTCAGCTGTAGGTCCCTGGGCTTCTGTGATTGGCCAACACACACACACGCGTCGTGAACGCGCCGTGTCCAAGACTCTGAAATCTCGTTTTACAGATGTTGGTATCTGAAATTTTATTTTTCTATTTTATTGTAAATTGATGTAAGATTTTATTTATTTTAGTTTGTTGATGTATTTTTTTCAGGTTCCAAAAATCGCAAACTATGTACAAAAATTAATGGAAAATTTATATTTTTGTATTAAATTATTTCTATATTATAATTATATAGTATTATATCAAGCTCATATATTATTTGGTTTGAACAGAGACTGCAATCAATTGCCTATGAAGTTTAAGCACCTCTTAGAGTTTTTAGGCACTATTTGTGTACCCTAAAAAGCAAAGGTGCAATGTTTTAATGAATATTTCTAGTTCAGTATATTTGAATATATTTAAAAATGGATAATTGAACAGAAATATAATCATAAAAATGCTTAAAAAAGCATGTACATGATTTACTCATGCCTGTGAATACTTTAGTGCCATCTAGTGGATAAATTCTGTATCGCGCTCAACGATTACAAAACAATCGGCCTCATACGTCACTAAAATGTAGTCAAAATGCGTGTCTGTGCACGTGTAGAGGTGTTGCTCTGAGAGGGATTGCCAATGTAATGTAGACCGCTTTATATTTGCAGGTGAGAAAGAGAAAGTGCATGATTCTAGTCGATCGGATCGTATCTACGACTTATCTTTATATGTAACTCATAACAGATATGCAATGTCTCTTTGTTGTCCTTTTTCAAGTAGAAAGTAGACTTTAAATGGCGCGAGGAAGGACTCAGACAGACTCATCTGCTTCGAAGCAGACGAAGAACGTCAATTCAAAGAAAAGACCGAATGAAGAACCTCCTCAAACGCTCTCCAAAAAGCTCAAAGCCAAACAGCAAGCCAAGACATCATCAAAAACAGGTGAGGAAAGTTATGAGTAATGTCTTACAAGTGCACGGTTTGGTTTAAATATACAAAAAGTTTAATTGAATGGTTTGAATGCAATAACTTTTTTCATAACTAACCAGTCACTAATCTAGATTTTCTGGTGAGCTAAGATGATTTGTGTAATGTAACAGACACCTACATACAAGCAAGTGTGAAATGGACTGGAGGTCAAAAGAAAGTGGGCCAAACAAGTATCCTTCACTACATTTACAAAAGCTCCTTGGGACAGAGCATCCATGCTCAACTGCGCCAGGTGATGACAAGCATATATAACATGTATTATTATGGTGTGGCCTATTGCCTATACACTGTGCACTTCAGCAACAATATCACAGTACAAAGTACTACTCTCCCTTGTGTTATAGTGTCTGCAAGAGCCTTTCGTACGCTCACTTGGAACCTACAAACTTCACCGCACAGCCAGTCCCTTCGACCGGAGAGTCACTTGTCTGGAATGGCATCCCACCCATCCCACTACTGTTGCAGTGGGATCCAAAGGTGGAGACATCATCCTGTGGGATTACGATGTGCTGAATAAGAGAACTTTCATACAGGGGGTGAGATGAAGCTGGAATGTGAATTGAAGAATATACTGTTCAAAATGAAGACAAAAAGTATTTGGACTCTTTCTAGTGTCTATAGCAGCATTTGTTTGCAGATGCAACTTGGTTTGATTTATCTAATCCAATGACATTCATACATCAAGTGTCCAAATACTTTTGGGGTCCCAGTGAATTAAAATTATTGTGAAATTTATACTATGTTCCTCACCAATGTATTGTACATATATAAATGGTTGTCACTTCAAATTAATGTGTAAATAGCTAAATAGTGTTCTATAAACTATTAAACATCTTAAAGGTGCAGTAGGTGATCTGGGAAAAGCTAACGTTAGCCTGCGAGCATTGAAAGCATACGATCCCACCATCCCTGCAAATTGCCGTCCAAAGCCACGCCTCCTCCAAAACACATAAAGGCGCACAAACACAGCTGCTCTCGGCAAAGCATCACAAGAGACGGCGTTATACTACCTCACGTCTCAAAGCACATAACATGTAATAATTAACGTAAACAGCTTAGCTTATACCTGACTGCTGCAGATTCATTTCGGTGTTGATACTGTTGACAGCTCCAGTTAGAATGGTTAAACTCTGCATAGCATAAAAACCAGCTGATGATGTATGATGTCTGCGCAAACGGTGCGCGAGGGTTTGTAAAAACGTACGTTGACAGGCAGGTAGGACATTGTATTATTTCATTCATACTAAATATAATAATCGGAGGAACATTTTATGGTCCTACGCCTTCCATAGACGATATATATTCATAAAAATACATTTAGACCGTTTAATAAAGTGATTGCTATCAGGATATGAGGAGACTTTCAGCCAGTATAACAAAAAAAAAAATCTATAGAGAATCACCTATTGCACCTTTTAAAGAATAGTTTACTTTAAAATGAAAATAATCCCAAGCTTTACTCACCTTCAAGCATCCTAGGTGTATATGACTTTCTTCTTTCTGATGAACACAATCTGAGTTATATTAATAAATATCCTGACGCATCCAAGCTTTACAATGGCAGTGAACGGGGGCAATGAGTTTGAAGCGCAAGAAAGTGCCTCCATCCATTACAAACATACTCCACATGGCACCGGGGGGTTAATAAAGGCCTTCTGAAGTGAAGCAATGCGTTTGTGTATGAAAAATATCCATATTTAACAAAGTAAAATATCTAGCTTCTGCCAGATCATCTTCCATATTCAATTTAGGAAGAATGTCCTGTCGCAGTTCAAAACGCTTACGCTACATCCGACGTCACGTAAGCTAGATATTTTACTTTATAACTTGTTAAATATGGATATTTTTGTTACACAAATGGATCTCTTTGCTTCAGAAGGCCTTTATTAACCCCTGGAGTCCTGTGGAGTATGTTTATAATGGATGGATGCACTTTCTTGAGCTTCATACTTGTTGGTCCCGTTCACTGCTGTTATAAAGCTTGGATGCATCAGGATATTTATTAATATAACTCAGATTATGTTCATCAGAAAGAAGAAAGTCATATACACCTTGGATGACTTGAGGGTGAGTAAAGCTTGGGCTAATTTTCATTTTTTAAAGTGAACTAATCCTTTAAGTGAGAGTATAGTTTCAGATTAGATAATTGTGAAAGATGCAGTTTTGGAGACTGCTGAGATTTTCTCCTCTGTTCTTTATCCTAGATGGGTCCTGGAGATGCAATAACAGGCATGAAGTTTAACCAATTCAATACCAATCAGCTGTTCATCTCATCTATTTGGGGTGCTACCACCCTTCGGGATTTCAGTGGATCGGTTATACAAGTCTTTGCCAAAACAGATTCATGGGAGTAAGCTCCTTTATTATTATTAGCAGTTGTAGCTGTTCTCCCATTTGCTTTCAAAAAAACTTAGATCACACTTTTCTTGGCACTTTTCTTGATTTGAGGCTTAAGCTGATACTTTGTCCTGTTGATGGACACTTTTGTTCATTTAGTTGAATTATAGTATAGCAATTGTGCGACATCAGTTATCGGTGTTTGATTCAGTTGGCTCTTAAACATGCTTGTGTTTGAAGTTTCACACGTTTCAATGACATCAAGATATAAAATTCAGTTCTATAGATAAAGTGGGCATAAAGTGGGTATATTTTGGTCTTCTGATTGGTATGAAGTTGGATAAACCTTGTGATAGATCAGAGGATGGTCTTGTTTTTGCAGTTAGTTATGCTATATATGACAGAATGTTCATCGTCTCCATGTCTTGATCATTTATTAAGTTGCTTTTGTGTTATATTTAATGTTCTGTTGCCAAGCTAAAAGGCTTTAGGTCCAATTGTGCTCTTAGAGGGCCACTGTCCTACAAAGTTTAGCTCCAACCCCAATTAAACACACCTGAACCAGCTAATGTCTTACTAGGCATACTAGAAACTTCCAGGCATGTGTGTTGAGGCAAGTTGGAGCTAAACTCTGCAGGACAGTGGCCCTCCAGGACTGAGTTTGGACACCCCTGCTTTAGGCCATTTAAGAGTAATCCATTTTGTCAATAACAATGTTGTTAATTGTTATTGGCGAACATGAAGATCATTATTTGTCTTCACCTTCTACATGTTGTTGTGCTGGTTTAGTTGCTATATAAATTTGTAAACATGCTCAACCCATAGACCTCCCTGACCATTGAGTCCTACCTCGTCATGACCATACTTGGTTTGGCAGTTGTATCTAGATCTTACAAGCTTGTGTTTGTCTGTTGTGTCCATGCAGAAGGGAGCGGGTGACTTTATTGGGGAGATGAAGTTCTGCCCCACAGATGTGTCCAAAATCTTTGTCGCTTCTGGTGATGGCACAATCAGCGTGCAGAGTTTTGAGGGCCTCCAAAGTCAGATATTGTCTCGAACCCCAGACTGTGGCCATGACCACCATGATCTTTGGTGAGGACAGTGTTTGTGTGAATTGTTTAGCAGTGTTAGGAAATATTTTTAGGTGATGTTTGTATCTATTTCATATTTATGTTGTTTAGTATTCCATATTGCTATAAGAACTCCTCTTAAACTTGCAGGATAGAAGGGTTGTTGATTTATCTGCGATTGCTTGACACACTTGTCTCACAAAGTCTCTTGTTCTTTCACTTTTTCAAGACTATCCATTCCACTGTCATATATTATTAGGTAAAAATTGGATATTACATGAATATGTATATTTCTGTATATGGTTTTAATGCCACAAATCTCACTCTCCCAGTTACTGGTACTGCTGTGTGGACGTGTCCGTTAGCCGCCAGATGCTTGCGACTGGGGACAACACTGGAAGACTTCTCCTGCTTGGCCTGGATGGACATGAGGTAAGTGAGGGAAATATCTAAATCAGTTCTCATTGCCAAAATCAAGAATAAAGCTGTCTGATATACGTATTTCTGAAAACCTATTAAGATTTTCAAAGAGAAGCTGCACAAAGCCAAAGTGACCCATGCAGAATTCAACCCTCGCTGTGACTGGCTGATGGCAACATCCTCTGTTGATGCTACGGTCAAGCTGTGGGACCTCAGAAATATTAAAGACAAAAGCAGTTATATCGCTGAAATGCCTCATGAAAAACCTGTCAATTCTGGTAAGAGACCAAATGATCAGAAAAGTGAGGAGGGGAACAAGTAATAATACAACTGTACAAAAGGTTTAAATGCAAATAAATTGAAATAAATGTTTTTTTTTTCAGCGTACTTTAACCCAACAGACAGCACCAAGCTCCTTACTACAGACCAGAGGAACGAGATCAGGGTATATTGTTCATATGACTGGTCTAAACCTGATCAAATAATTCTTCATCCTCATCGGCAGTTCCAACACTTAACGCCCATCAAGGTCAGAGTTCCTTTAGTCTAAACTGCATGTTTTACCTGCTTGCCTTTTTTCAAATAGTTTGTGGTAATCATGTTTATTGGCATCTTAGGCCCTGTTTACACCTGGTATTAAGCATTTTGGTCGATTGGGTCACAAGTGGATGATGCTACAGGGTCTAAAACTAAAACATATCTAAATTACATGGAAAGATCTAGAAAAGCCCTTACATTTACCTACCCACAGACCCTCCACTCAAAGAAATCAGTGGAAAAAACACCAAATGTAAATGGGAATGTGTCTCCCTCATCTACAGGGCCGTAGTGATCCAAGACTATTGATGTCATAAAGTTTAATTTTGGTCTTTTTTTTCTGTCTCAGGCAACCTGGCATCCCATGTATGACCTCATTGTGGCTGGCCGTTACCCAGATGATCAAGTATTAGCCAATGATAAGAGAACTATTGACATTTATGATGCCAACAGTGGTGATCTTGTGCACCAGCTGAGAGACCCCAATGCTGCTGGTATCATATCTGTAAGCATGTTTTTTTTCCTTTTAATTATTTTACAACATTTAACATTATAATGTTAATTAAGAATAATAATATATACTCTATTGTTCAAACGTTTGGGTTCAGTAAGAATTTTTTTTTTTTTGAAAGAAATTAATAATTTTATACAGCCAGGACACATTAAATTAATCAAAAGTGACCATAAAGACATTTATAATATTACAAAAGGTTTCTTTATATTCATAAAATAATCCTGAAGAAAAAAATGAGCACCGTCTCCACAAAAAATATTAAGCAACAGAACTGTTTTTAAAGGATTAGTTCACTTTAAATTGAAAATGACCCCAAGATTTACTCACCCTCAAGCCATCCTAGGTGTATATGACTTTCTTCTTTCTGATGAACACAGTCGGAGAAATATTAATAAATATCCTAATGCATCCAAGCTTTATAATGGCAGTAAATGGGCCAATGAGTATGAAGCTCAAGAAAATGCATCCATCTATTATAAATGTACTCCACACGGCTCCGGGGGGTTAATAAAGGCCTTCTGCAGCGAAGCGATGAGTTTGTGTAAGAAAAATATCCATATTTAACAAGTTATTACGTAAAATATCTAGCTTCCGCCAGACCGCCTTCTGTATTCAACTTTGTAAGAAAGTGTAATGACTCTCGCAGTTCAAAACGCTTGCACTACGTTCTATGCTTACGCAAAATCAGTTATGTTTTTTTCGTAAGTTGAATATGGAAGGCGGTCTGGCGGAAGCTAAATACTTTACTTTATAACTTGTTCAATTTGTTTTCTTACACAAATACATCACTGCTTCAGAAGGCCTTTATTAACCCCCTAGACCAGTGTGGAGTACGTTTATGATGGATGAATGCATTTTCTTGAGCTTTATACTCGTTGGTCCCGTTCACTGCCATTATAAAGCTCGGATGCGTCAGGATATTTATTAATATAACTCTGATTGTGTTCATCAGAAAGAAGAAAGTCATATACACCTAGGATGGCTTGAGGGTGAGTAAGTCTTGGGGAAATTTTCATTTTAAAGTGAACTAATCCTTTAACATTCATGTCAAAATGTTTCTTCAGCTGCAAATCAGAATATTAGAATGATTTCTGAAGGATCATGTGACACTGAAGACTGGATTAATGATGCTGAAAATTCAGCTTTGCCATCACAGGAATAAATTTTAAAAATATGATAAAACAGAAAACCGTTATTTTAAATAAAAAAAACTTACTGACCCTAAACTTTTGAATGGTAGTGTGTGTGTATATAATCATAGGTTTATGCAGGTATATTTACTTGTTTACTGATACACATTGCAGGCGCCACTATCTTAATACCTCACTTTATTGTATTTCAGCTCAACAAGTTCAGTTCAAATGGGGATGTGCTGGCTTCTGGAATGGGTACAATATAGTTTATTTTTTTATAATCAGGAGTGCTACATGATTTAATTAATTTGAAAAGTTGTACACTTTAATTACAGGCTATAACATTTTAATCTGGAACCGAGAGGACACACTGAACAGTATTAATCGGAAACAGACAGCGGAGAAAGTGGAGGAGAGTGGAAGCAGAGCTGGAACCTCCAGATCCCAGCGCAGCACCCAGCAGCGCACGAACAGAGGCGGAAGAGCAGCTGCTGATGATGCCAAGCTCAAGAAAAAGCTGGCATCATTGTCTTCAACAGAGACCAAGTCAAAGACCAAGAGCAAGACCGAATGCAAGACATCAAAAGTGAAGAAAAAGTGAGAAAGCATATACTGAGCTTTAGGACTAGATACTTAGTGGATCAGGTCTCATTTGTTCTGTTCGTTTCAATATATAAATCCTGTAACAGTAAAAATAAAAAAAATTACTTGTTACCTTTTATAGGGCCTAAAATATGTATATTCTGTTCAAAATAAACTTTTGTACTTTTTTACGTTAAAAAAAATTGTTGTGTGTCTTTGTGAGTGTGTTAAAATATGGCTCAAAATATATGATTGTATTTGCAGAACCAAAAAATAAGCTTTGGTAGAAGGTGAAGAAAATCAAAGCAATTCAAACTGAACACAAAGACATCTGAATTTATTACAAACTGTACTTTGATGAGTCATATAAGCCAGATACAAATGATCAGGACGTTACATTAATAACTGTTATGTTTATTGTTAGTTAAGACTTGCGTAGCTGAACGAAAGTAACATTTGCAAGACGACCAAGAATATCAGTCCAGGCCTGCTGTTCTGACTCCAGCCTCTGGTTTCGGGCCTGGTAGGCTGAATAGATAGTCCCGAGGATGAGGGTCTCAAAACGGCCTGGAGTGAAAGAGTTGTCTTGCTCTTCCAGCGTAGCCAGTAACTTCTCCATTGCAGACACAGTCTTTGGAATACTGTCGTTTATAAGAGATAAGAAAGCTCGACCTTGTCGCATGGATGCTATTTCTTGATCCCGCATGACAACGTTACTGTCTACATCAACCTCCAGTCCTCTCCATAAGAACTAGGATAAAAAAAAGTGAATGTAAAAAATATATTTTGTGAGCTCATCTGTATGAAGTCCCTACAGGGACATGGTGATGGGGGAATTCATTGCTTCTGTTTATTCACCATGTTCATTTNTTCGGGCCTGGTAGGCTGAATAGATAGTCCCGAGGATGAGGGTCTCAAAACGGCCTGGAGTGAAAGAGTTGTCTTGCTCTTCCAGCGTAGCCAGTAACTTCTCCATTGCAGACACAGTCTTTGGAATACTGTCGTTTATAAGAGATAAGAAAGCTCGACCTTGTCGCATGGATGCTATTTCTTGATCCCGCATGACAACGTTACTGTCTACATCAACCTCCAGTCCTCTCCATAAGAACTAGGATAAAATAAAGTGAATGTAAAAAATATGTTTTGTGAGCTCATCTGTATGAAGTCCCTACAGGGACATGGCGATGGGGGAAAATTGCAATGCAAGAAAAATTATAATTCATTGCTTCTGTTTATTCACCATGTTCATTTAAATGAGAAACTTGAAATATAGTTTTACCTTCCAACTCATATTAGAAGTTTTTTCTTCATTCTTTTTTTTTTTTTACAAAATAATGCAAAGTTTCTTTGTGGAAGAA
>RJVU01048406.1:4572635-4586443 GCA_003731715.1 Anabarilius grahami | reverse complement strand
ATAATAATAATAATAATTTATTGTCATTGTAAGAATACAACGAGATTACATTAGAGCATCAATCGATTTCATAAAGTGCAAAAGATCTACAATAGCACAATATATAACCCAGACAGCATGTGACAGACAAGGAATGTAAAACATAAGATAGATAACCTCTAGTAGCCAGGAAAAACGTGTATAGTTAAGTGTACTGCAGCAATGCAAAGACCAGATTTTCAACTATTGCAGTTGTTGGAGGGTGGTGCGTGATACAGAACAGTACAACATGTAGCAAACAAGGAGTGTAATATATGAGATAGATAAACTATAATAACCAGAAAAAGAGTATAATTGAGTGTGCTGCAGCAATGCAAAGTCCAGTTCATAGTTATTGAAGTTATTGGAAGATGGTGCATCATACCCACTATACTTTAAGTAAGTGAGGGGGGGAGAGGGGGACAATGTTTGTTCAGCAGTCTGACTGCCTGGGGATAGAAACTGTTGGCCATTCTGGAGGTTCTGGCCTGGAGGGACCTATACCTCCTACCCGAGGGCAGCAGGTGGAACAGACTGTATGCTGGATGTGACCGGTCTCTTATAATGTTGTGTGTCCTGCGCAGGCAGCGGGAGGTGTACACAGTAGAAATCTCCGGGAGAAGATTTCTACTATATATACAGTACAGTCCAAAAATTTGGAACCACTAAGATTTTAAATGTTTTTAAAAGAAGTTTCGTCTGCTCACCAAGGCTACATTTATTTAATTAAAAATACAGTAAAAACAGTAATATTGTGAAATATTATTCACAATATTAGAATCATTCTAATATGCTGATCTGCTGCTCAAGAAACATTTATGATTATTTTCAATGTTGAAAACAGTTGTGTACTTTTTTTTTAGGATTCCTTGATGAATAGAAAGTTCAAAAGAACAGCATTTATCTGAAATACAAAGCTTCTGTAGCATTATACACTACCGTTCAAAAGTTTGGGGTCAGTAAGAATTTTTATTTTTATTTTTTTGAAAAGAAATTAAAGAAATGAATACTTTTATTCAGCAAGGATGCATTAAATCAATCAAAAGTGGCAGTAAAGACATTTATAATGTTACAAAAGATTAGATTTCAGATAAACACTGTTCTTTTGAACTTTCTATTCATCAAATAATCCTGAAAAAAAATATTGTACACAAATATTTTGTACAATTGTACACATTAAATGTTTCTTGAGCAGCAGATCAGCATATTAGAATGATTTCTGAAGGATCATGTGACACTGAAGACTGGAGTAATGGTGCTGAAAATTCAGCTTTGCCAACATAAGAATAAATTACTTTGTCAAATATATTCAAATAGAAAACAGTTATTTTAAATTGTAATAATTTTTCACAATATTACTGTTTTTACTGTATTTTTAATTAAATAAATGTAGCCTTGGTGAGCAGACGAAACTTCTTTTAAAAACATTAAAAATCTTAGTGGTTCCAAACTTTTGGACTGTACTGTATATAATTTTTGAATGCTATGTAGTCTTTTAATACAGTGTCATAAGAACTGCACGCATAATATGTGTAGACCAATTACAAATGTTTAAAATATTTTTAGATTAACTATAGAATATAATTCTGCTTCTCTGAACTAATAAACGCTTTTAAACTTTTTAACAAATGTTCATCATCATGTCAGAATGTATTTAAGAAGAAGTTTATCATTCTAGTGACATAAATCAATGTTTTAAAGGGATAGTTCACCCAAAAATAAAAATTCTGTCATCATTTACTCACCCTCAAGTTGATCCAAACCTGTATGAATTTATTTCTTCTCCTGAACACAAAAGAAGATATTTTGAAGAAAGTCAGTAGCCAAACATTTGACTTCCATAGTCATTTTTTTTCCATACTGTAGAAGTCAATGGGGCCCATCAACTGTTTGGTTACCAACATTCTTCAAAATATCTTCTTTTGTCTTCAGGAGAAGAAATAAATTCATACAGGTTTGGATCAACTTGAGGGTGAGTAAATGAAGACAGAATTTTCATTTTCGAGTGAACTATCCCTTTAACAACAATTGAATTCGATTAATGTACTTTAATATATGGTGAAATTGTGACTTTGACTGCTTTATGTAATGTATGGTTATATTTTCTTACCTCAAACATCAAGTTAGCATCACTTTCAGATCTGATAAAACCCTGGGTTGCCAGTCCTCCGTGCAGAACCGCTGAAACATCTGCATGACACAGACTCACGAGTTACATGGAAAGAGCTACCGAACTGTACGACAAACAAGCCTAAACTGTTCAAGAATTGTTGTGCTATGTGAGCAATGCCATGGCAAAGTGAGTATAATTAACATAAAACGAAAGATTTCAGCAATAAACTTAAAGAAATTTATTTTAAAGTAGGAAAATATTCGATTCTGGCTTCATGATTGGCACAAATCGCGTCCAGCATTCCACAGAAGTGCCAGTGCCACATTCCAACAGCACTGGAACAGCTAATAAAATCAATAAACAGCGTGCTACTACAATATCATAAGGAAAACCAAATGTATATATGATTAAAATCAAAATTAAACTGTATTGCAACAAGATTTACTGCACATGCCGTCTCGTCAAGTTGAAAAGTCTTTACCTGAGGGCTCCCTGAAGCCAGTGACACACAGGACAACACATAGCACTTTGATCTGAGTCAACAACATTGCCACAAAAAATATAATTGCTCTTGATTCACGCAGCTTTCAGTCGTCATCCGTTTAGCTCCACAAAAGAAAAAAACAGAATTCCTGAGTGCGTCGCATTTTTCCACCTGCGGAAAAAGACAATTTGAGCCAAACTGGAAGAGCAAAACATTTGACTACAAGAGACAGTGACTTATATAATTAAATTTTTATTGTAAATACTAAATAGATGATGTTATATAGGCTAATTAATCTAAATGAAAAGAAAAGTTACTTCAGCATACTCTTTAAATAAATACTTTTTATATATACAGTGCAATGACAGTCCTCCAACACACGGTGGCAGCAGAGAGGCACGTAAACGCGTGGTGACGTCAATACGAAGAAATGTGCTGTTTACTTCCTAGGGCTGACTTTTACAAGCAGTCTTCTGGTATGGCAAATATTTAACATATGCTAACATGTATAAATAATATTATCTCAATGCGCATGTGCTGTCTACTGCTGCGTTTGATTAGGATGGTAAAAGTTAAATAGGCCCTAATCTAGATGACTTATGTTAGCATTAGCTACATAGCTGGCCAGTTAACCATATGGACATAATTTGGGTAGCAAATTGCTCAGTCAAATTTGACGCTTATATGAATACCAAGCCGCTCAGTTTCATGTTTTGAACCGTATACATGCAAAATCACCCATGAACGTCTTTTTTAATCTGCATGAAATATTGTTTGTGTAGATAGCAAGCAGCAGATTCCTTCATAAAGAATGCTACATATGGCTTTACATCAATCTGTCAAGTTATTTTAGAGCCTAGTGAGAGTTGTATCCCAAGGCAAACCCTAGCCTGCCAGTCAACAATTAAAGCTACATGAATGCAATCATCTGAGAGACAGCTGACACAGTAAGTCATTCATCTAGTGTTCAGGTGAAGCTGCTTTAGATTTAAGGTGCCATGGAGTCTGGTGAGGACGGGGGTTACAGTGTTGGAGGTCCATCAGGGGATGAAAACTACTTCCAGGGCTACACCTTCACCGATCGCTCCCATTCCAGCCGTGTTGTGAAGAGCATCATGGACTTGTGTCTGGAGGATGGTCTGTTTGCAGACGTCATCGTCACTGTGGACAGCAAACAGTTCCAGCTTCACCGTCTGGTGCTCTCGGCACAAAGCAGCTTCTTCAGATCCATGTTCACCTCTAACCTTAGAGAAGCTTATGATCGTAATATTGAGCTGAAGGACGTCAGTGCACCTGTCTTCCAGTCGCTGGTGGACTACATCTACCATGGAACGATAAAATTAAAGGTTGAAGACCTGCAGGACACCTATGAAATGGCTGATATGTATCAGCTCACTGCCCTCTTTGAGGAGTGCTCTCGCTTCCTATCTCGAACTGTGGATGTTAAGAATTGCCTGCAGGTGAAACCTTCAGTTTTTATTAATAATGCTTACACAAAAACGCTTTGATAAAGGTCAGCTGAATCAGTAGGAAACTTTCGACCACTCTTTCTTTCAGATTATGTGGTTGGCGGATAGACACAGTGACCAGGAGTTGTATACGGCTGCCAAGCACTGTGCAAAGATTCACCTGGTTCAGCTGCACCAGACAGATGAGTTCCTGAACATGCCTTTGTGTCTTCTCATAGACATCATTAAAGGTGAATGAAAGTGGTTTCACTTTATATGAGAGTCTGAGATTAGAAAGAGTCAGAGATAATGTTAACTTGTGTCTGTAATTTGCAGATGGTGTGCCAAGCTCACAAAATCCAACTGCAGCTATTGGATCTTGGATAAATCACAACAAAGTCGAGCGAGAGGAGTATTCTGATATGCTTCTAGACAGCCTTAAGGTTAGTGATGATTAGGAGTTGGGGAAATAATAGGCATTACATAGTATTTTTTGCAAAGTTTTACCTCACAATGCTGTATTGATATTCTATATCAGAGGTGGCGAACTCCGGTCCTGGAGAGCCACAGTCCTGCAGAGTTCAGCTCCAACCCTGATAAAAACTCACCTGCTTGTAGCTTCCTAGTAACCCTTCAGAATTTGATTAGGGTTGAAGCAAAACTACAGGACTGTGGCTCTCCAGGACCAGAGTTCGCCACCCCTGTTCTATATTCTTCAGATGAAAATATATCCAGGGCTCAACTGTAAGTTACATTTATTTGTAATTTTTTGCTGGTTCAGTCAGGTCAGTAGTTAAGATTGCCACCTGCCTTCCAAAAATGTACACTGACCCTAACACAAACAATTATAAATTAAATTGAAATGAATTTAAATTGATTATTTTATATATTTACATATCATTTAAAATGTATATTATTTGCATGTTTAACTTAAATTTTAATATTTAAAAAAAAGTATTTATCAAGTTCAAGTTTATCTATAAAGCAAATTTAAAAACAACAAATGTACAAAAGTGCTGTACAATCAAGAAGAAATACAGTATAAAACCAGAATTAAAGGGTTAGTTCACCCAAAAATGAAAATAATGTCATTTATTACTCACCCTCATGCCGTTCCACACCCGTAAGACCTTCGTTTATCTTCAGAACACAAATTAAGATGTTGTTGAAATCCGATGGCTCAGTGAGGCCTGCATAGCCAGCAATGACATTTCCTCTCTCAAGATCCATTAATGAACTAAAAACATATTTAAATCAGTTCATGTGAGTACAGTGGTTCAATATTAATATTATAAAGCGACGAGTATATTTTCGGTGCGCCAAAAAAAACAAAATAACGACTTATATAGATATGGCCGATTTCAAAACACTGCTTCATGAAGCTTTGGAGCGTTATGAATCAGCATGTCGAATCATGATTCGGATCACGTGTCAAACCGCTAAACTGCTGAAATCACGTGACTTTGGCGGGTGTGGAACGGCATGAGGGTGAGTAATAAATTAAATTATTTTTGGGTGAACTAACCCTTTAAAAAAAATGAAGTGTTTAAAATAAAAAACTCCTACAATTACAAATGCCCGATCACCCTTGGTTTTCAAGCAGAAATGAGGAATAGAGAGAAGTAACTTATTTGAAGAACAAAGAGACCTAGGGACAAAAGGAGATCAGCAATGTATTGTGGGGCTAGACCATACAGCAGAACCTTAAATTTAACTTTATAGCTAACTGGTAGCCAATGTAGAGAAGTGAGAACGGGTGATGTGCTCTCTTTTCCTTGTACTCATTAGAAGTCTAGCTGCTGCATTTTGGACTAATTGCAGGCATTAAAATGTAGACTGAGACAAACCCACATATAATTTATAGAGCATTGCAGTAATCCAACCGGAATGTGATGAATGTATAAATTACTATTTCCAAGAGGAACTGTTTTAATTTGGCGATGGATCTGAGATGAAAAAAAGCTTCCTTTATTAACAGCGTTTATTTGCTTATAAAATAATAGGTCAGAATCAAAGATGACACCCAAGTTCTTAACTTTATCATGCAAGGTTAAAGACAGAGTACCTAACTGATTTCCAAGGTCAGTGATACACAAAGAAGAACCAAAGGCAATGGCCTCAGTTTTATCCTGAACATTTAAAATGTTCAGACATCCATAAAATGAGATTACTGATGGAACAACAATCATTTGACCTGATAGGAAGGTAAAGTTGTGTATCGTCAGCATAACACTGTACACTGTACTTCTGAAAGATAGAGCCTTGAGGAAGCATATACAGAGGAAAAAAGGAGAGGACCCAAAATAGAGCCTTGTGGGATGCCACATGTAATCAGTGCAGAAGATGAGGAGTGATTATCAATACTGATAGAAAAAGTTATTAAAGTCATTAAGATATGAGGAAAATGAACCTAATGCAATCCCCTGGATTTTTATTATATATTTTCTAACAAATTTTTTTTTTTTTCAATTCATAATTTTTCTTTGCAAAGAGAATTTGCAATTATAGCTGGAAATATACAGTTAATATAATTATAAAGGAAACTTTAAAGGAAAAGCACTTTTGACTTTTAATATCCATTTTAATACAAAGTTCTGTCATGAACTCTAGATGGCACAGGCTAATAGGTCCTATAACTCAACCTGCTCATAATCACATCATTATCTATAGGACACAGATGATTGGTTCCTGCTGTATTAGTAGCCAGTGAGCTTGCATGCTCAGTCTTCAAATACATGAGTTAGCATTTGCTTTAGCAGTGCAGCGCGCTTTCAGAAACCCTTCACCTTCCCCAGCTCCACCTGTATAGATCTGCTACGGGTAATTCATGTACGCTATTGTACAGCAGCAGCATGCTTGCTCACAGTAGTGTGTTGTGTTTGGCAGTAGCAAGTCCCGTACAGCGTACGGGACTCAGCGTAGCAGATCTATTTCGCCAAGACCAAACATATCAACATTGTCATACCCATTACCATGCCAAACACTCAGAGAATTGTCATGACAGAAATACATTTTCCTACTTTTGCTACTATCAGAAGTCATTCTTGCAATGTCCAGAAAACCTCATCTATGTTAACCATCTAGATAGTTTTACCTATCTGACCAGTTTAAAATGTTGACAAGCAGAATTCACAACCAACTGTTGTTTATTAGTACTGTATTGCACGCCTGCTCATTTTTGGCTTTGTTGTGATTTAGGAGATTGGTGAAAAAGTGCACATATACCTAATTGGGAAAGAAGACACACGCACACACTCACTGGCTGTGTCTCTTCATTGTGATGAGGATGATGCCATCAGTGTGAGCGGCCAGAACAGCCTGTGCCACCAGATCACGGCTGCCTGCAAGCATGGGGCCGATCTATATGTTGTAGGGGGCTCCATACCACGTCGCATGTGGAAATGCAACATGCACACTATGGACTGGGAGCGCTGCGCCCCTCTGCCCCGGGACCGCCTCCACCACACATTAGTTTCTGTGTCCACAGAGGATGCCATATACTCGTTGGGAGGCAAGACCCTTCAGGACACACTCTCCAATGCTGTCATTTGCTATACAGTACAGGACAACATATGGAAAGAGACCACTCAACTAGACACAGCCGTGTCAGGTGCAGCCGGAGTCAATTTGGGAGGCACCATTTACCTTTTGGGTGGGGAGGAAAATGACATGGACTTTTTTACCAAACCCTCTCGCCTTATCCAGTGCTTCGACACGGCCACACAGAGGTGTCAAACCAAGCCCTACATGCTGCCTTTTGCCGGATGCATGCATGCCACCGCTCATAAGGACCTTATATTTGTGGTGGCAGAGGGCGACTCTCTGGTGTGCTATAACCCACTGCTGGACAGCTTCACCCGGCTGCGCTTCCCTGAAGTGTGGAGCTGCGTGCCGTCTCTATGGAAAGTGGCCAGCTGCAATGGCTGCATTTACGTTTTTAGGGATAAATGCAAGAAAGGTGACGCAAACACTTTGAAATTGAACCCTGCCACGTCGGTGGTCTCGGTAATCAAGGGAATCAAAATCCTTCTTACAAACTGGCAGTTTGTTTTGGCCTGAGATGTTTTACGTAACGCATAGGACTATGATAAAAATGTACTATGGTGATTTAATAGACAGCAGTCATGTAAAAGTTGTTACTGTGATACAGTGGTACATGCTTTATAATGTCATGTGAAGTGTTACACAGTAGGACACCGTAAAGTGTTAAAGAAGGCCAAATGTAACGTGATGTTTGTCAGTACTTGCAGTGTCATTTGCAGTTGACCATCGTAGTTTGTCAAGCTTTAGTGAAACCTTCCAACATGCTCAGCTCAGTTCATTTCATTTGGATTTCAAAGGAAATTTATATTTGAATTTCTTTTTAAACCATTAACATTCCAAAACACATTTCTTTAATCTAACACCACAAGGACTAAATTGTACACAGCATTTACTGAATTAGTCGAATATGTATGTATACAGCTGTGAAATGGATATCATAACTACCCTTAAATGAGTGATACTGTGCAATATACTGTATGGTGTCTTTCAAATGTCTGCCAAGGTATGCTGAACGCAAGGAAATGTTCTCAGATTAACAATGCAAAACATCCTCAAGAATGTTGATAAAAGTATTTTAGTACCACTGTCAAGGAGCATTTAAATAATGTTCATAATGAAAGTTTCACTTATCTCTCGCTCTCTCTTACTGATGATAATTTCTCCATTGTCATCTCAGATCCCCTGTTCTCAGTGGTTTATGACTGTACAGGAACTTTAAATTGGGTCAGGTTAACCCAAACCTTAACTGTTTACATTTTAGTACATTCTCTTCATGCAGTATATGAAGATGCAGTCCATTTTACATCTGCCAGAGACATAGCTTAGCATATTCTTGTTGACCTTTTGGGGTTGGTTCAGAATATTGTTGCTAAAAATGACTTATTTGACTTTTGAAGTCATAGTTAATCTGTGTTGTTTGACTCTGTACTTTTGGTCAACCTTTCTCTTGAATTAAAAGGCAAAAATAAATTACTTGTTTCATGTTTTCCCCCTTTGCCTAACAGTTATGTTATCACCCTCACCTTTGTGATTTTCCAAACCTGTATGACTATTTCTTCTGCAGAACAGAAAAGAAGATATTTGGAAGAATATCAGCAAGAATCAGACTTTTGTATAACCAAATGGGTTTTTGAAAGTCTGGGCAGCAAAAAACATGAAATCTGATTTAAAAAAAAAAAAAAAAATCTGATTCAAAACACATTTGGAGATTATTTTTTTTTTTTGCAGATTTTTACAGATGCATCTCAGTCTGTACTCTCTGTATTCTATGGAAAGTGGCCAGCTGCAATGGCAGCATTTATGTCCAAAGATTTTGGCACGAAACATCACAATATATACCAGTCTCCTTCATTCCTGAGTTTTTCTTGTGCGACAGCAATCCTGCACCATGACTGGACAGGGTGCTTATTTGGAGAGGGAGATGATGCAGATCCATTTTTCTTGCATCAGTTTTGAAAGCCTCATCACGTGGGTAAGCCTACGTCCTTACCAAAGCAACATAGGATGCAGATAGGTTGGTTATGTCAGGAGTCTGGACACACCAATCTTATTTGATCACTTGCAATTACTAGTCTGCCTGAAAAGATCTGATTTGAGGAAAAAATCCAATTTGCCTGCAGTTTTTGGGTTAACTATCTCTTTAAAGGGGACCTTTAATAAGTCTCTGGTGTCCCCAGAATGTGTCTGTGAAGTTTCAGCTCAAAATACCCCATAGATAATTTTTTATAGGATGTCAAATTTGCTCCTATTTGGGTGTGAACGAAAACACGCCATTTTATGTGTGTCCCTTTAAATGCAAATGAGCTGCTGCTCCCAGACCCCTTTCCAGAAGAGGGTGGAGCTTTAACAGCTCGCACTTCGTTTGCGCAACAACAACAGCAAAGCCGGAGAATCTCACGCAGCCAAAATGAGGATTGTCAGTAACGGTGTTCAGCGTTACATTGTTCGAACCGGAGTCGGACACTGATGGAGAGACTCTGGAAGAAGTTACAACTTTTAGAATGCAACTGAACATTTCTGAATGGTTAGTGGATAAATTTATGTAGTTCTTGTGGAGTTGATTCAACTCATCGACTAGCATGTGCCGTCATGTTAATCTTTTGTGCAAATCCAGCGTTGAATTGACACACGTTTGTGAAGCAGTCCGGTGTAAAATGACGGCATGGTAACAAAACTCTACTACAACAACTCTTCCTCTTCTCTTAAGCAGCCTAACATGGCCTCGCCCCCTTTGTAGTGTGTTCCTGAGGGCAGGGTTTAAGTAAATTTTGGGGTTTGTGATGTCACCAACCCAGGAAGAAGCTTGTTGTAGTTCCTACCAGCCATTTGTTGTAGTTCTTAAAAAAGCGATTTCTTTAAAAGGAAAATATCTCCCTTTGCATTGAACTTTGAGCATTGTAAATTTGCAGATGTTGTTTATGCTCCTACAGCAACATTACACACTAACTAAAGTTAAAAAAGTGAAATCATAACCAAGGACCCCTTTAAGGAGATATTAACACCAAAAACTAAAAAAAAAGATGTTTTTTTTCTTCGCCGTTTTGAAAAAGACTTGTATCGCTTGAAATAAAGACTTGTGTAGCTGTGCTTTCTAACTTATATTTACATATTGACTACATATTGACTATTATAAATTCTTCACATTACCTTCCCCAAAACATGCTAAGGCAGTGTGTTAGCATTTCAGGAATTGTGCTATAACAAAGATAACCAGACGGTTATCTTTGGAAAGATAAACCATCTTGTGAATGGTAAGGTAGTAAATACTCCCAATTTGTCTCCATGAAGTTGGGTGTAAAGGGGGTAGGAAGGGCCGAAGAAAGCCAGGTTCAGTTGAGAACCCGACAATTCGATCCCATTGATGTTTTTCAAGAAGCAGCGGTACTGTAACTCAAGACAAATACCATGTCAGACTTTGTGAACTATTCTAAGCATCAGTTGCTGACACCAAGGCTGGGGGGCTGGGAGGTGGCACACCAAGCGGCTTAACAAGGCCCACCCACAGGAACTGCCACTCTCTATGAGGAGCATTTGACTCGCTCTGCTTCACCGTTGTGAAATATCTGGCTGTTTTTAGACTTGTTCACATGATGTCCAAACCTCTGCTGTAGCTCGGGACTGAATGTTTCCGTAAGTTGTTTTTTTTTTTTCTTAAGGGTCATTGATAGTTGTGGTGCTTGAGCCTCTTAAGGGTGTGTGGATGTGGAGGTGAACAGCACTACTCTTGGTATGAAGATCGGCGGATAAGCGTCTTTTGTGACCTTGGCTCTTTTCAGAGGCTGAAGCTGGATTCCACCAGGGACACATGGTCCAGAGTGACAAGGCCATCTGTTGTAGCGCCAGCACTGCAGTGGGAGGGAGGAGAAAGATGAAGGGGTGGTTTGTAGGGGGTGAGGGTACAGAGAATTCCTCCTCCTCGGGTGTGGAGGGACTAGATATTCTGGGAGATCATTGCAAGCACCTTGGATTTAGACTTATTTATTTAGCGTCACATTTTTTCCTTCAACTTTCTTTCCAAAGGGACTGAGGTTGGGTCTTTAACGTCAAAAGAGATCATGATTTTGTCATTCATATGAATTGCTTTCAAAGTGATGAGCAATGGGGATCTGTACTCTGAAGACCTTGCAAGCTGTGGATCCAGTTTCTTCAACATCTCTTTGCACCCAAAGCTGAGAGTTGTGGATCAGCGAAGCAAGTGGGTGCAGATCTCTGGGGTGGATTTGACGGGTGAAAGACAAAAAATTGCACGCTTGCACTTCCCCAGACGGCCGAAGAGCCAAACGGATGGTTATTTTTATGAGGGACTTTGTAGCAGAAATGGGTCAGGACCAAACCAAACAACAGATTGAGAAGGGACTGAAGCTCTACCAGTCGAATGACACAGAAAAGGCTTTATATGTCTGGATGAAAGTGTTAAGGAAGACATCTGACCCTGGGGGGAAGTTTCGAGTTTTAGGGTGTCTGATCACAGCACATTCAGAAATGGGGAAATACAAAGAGATGCTACAGGTAAGAGCCACTTTTACAACAGTCTTCCTGCTCTCGAACCTTGATATTCAGTTTGCCAAAAAAGTTGATTCATATGTATTCCATCTACTGTCATGTGGAGTAAACTGTTAAATGGATCATTTAAATTAAGGGATCGTTCATTGTATGACTTTATTTCTTCTGTGGAACACAAAATATTCACTATATTGTTTTTTCCATATAATGAAAGTCAAATTGGGTCAAAAACAAAATTGGACCCCATTGACTTTCATTGTATGGATAAAAAAAGCACTTTTTGTGTTCTGCAGAAGAAATAAAGACAGGTTTGGAATAACTTAAAACATTGATACCTGGTAAATAATTGATAAATACACACACTGAGACATGATTTGCACTAATTTGCTTTCTGACATACTGATATATATACCAATGCGGAACATGCATATAATATATAACTTCCATAGTTACATGGAAGGTAAGGAGAGCCACATGCAATATGATCCTCAGCACCGAGCATCTTGTTGACATAAACCTCCTTGCAGAGGGACCTGCTTTCCCAAGTTCAGCAAAGACTTCATTTGCACTATGACGTGTTTAAACAACTGTAGCTCTCACATAATAATATTAAAGTATGCTTGATATGTACTATTGATGTGTTGTGGTATGAAGACCATTTTAACAGGAGTACATTGTCTTGTCTAGAACTATATCCGGTTGCAACAGGATACGTGTTGCCCTATGGGGAACACCTGAACGGGCTTTTAACTATCTGTCATTTTTAGACTCCTATAAAATAATTTTATTAATGAACTATTTTCTATTGTTTTCTGTCCCCATGTACATGCAACCATCGATCAGTACTCCCTAGCTCAGATAAACACAGCCAGAGAGATGGAGGACCCTGACTACCTGACGGAGGGCTACCTGAACCTGGCACGCAGCAATGAGAAGCTTTGTGAATTCCAGAAGACAGTCTCATATTGTGAGACCTGCTTAAACATGCAGGGCACCACAGTTAGCCTACAGCTCAATGGGCAAGTGTGTTTAAGCATGGGCAATGCCTTCCTGGGCCTTAGCGTTTTCCAAAAGGCCTTAGTGAGCTACGAGAAGGCCCTGCGATACGCTCACAACAATGATGATAAGATGCTGGAGTGCAGGGTCTGCTGCAGTTTGGGCAACTTCTACATCCAGCTTAAGGTATCACTACTAAATCCTACCCTTTTTATCATTTTTTTGTGCTTGTGACACATCTACTCATTTTTATTTTTACTATTTTACACATTTTAGTATAATAGTAAAGTCAATGGCTGTATGGACATTATGGAGTCACCAAAAAAAGATACACATATATATACACAGTCATTTTTTATATATTTTTTACTAGTGGGTGCAGGACACTATAGTTCATTTGTGTAAGTGAGGATAGCAAAATAAAGTAAACTGTGACATATTATACCCAAAAAATTCTTCATACAGTGGACTACCAGTAAAATTGATAAAAATTTGGAACCAAAGATTATTCAGACACTTTGACCTGACTATGGTTTTCTTAAGTGTTACCTGACATAATTAAGATTATTTGTTTCTGACACAGTTCAACTCTTGTCTTGTCATATTTTATTACATTTTTAAACTATAGTGAATAAACTGTATTAATGAATGAAATGTTCAATGTGTGTGTGTGTGTATATATATATATATATATATATATATA
>RJVU01048406.1:4528313-4572225 GCA_003731715.1 Anabarilius grahami | reverse complement strand
GTCTCTCAACTTTCTCTTCACAATATCCCACAGATTCTCTATGGGGTTCAGGTCAGAGAGTTGGCAGGCCAATTGAGCACAGTAATACCATGGTCAGTAAACCATTTACCAGTGGTTTTGGCACTGTGAGCAGTTGCTAGGTCGTGCTGAAAAAACGAAATCTTCATCTCCATAAAGCTTTTCAGCAGATGGAATCATGAAGTGCTCCAAAATCTCCTGATAGCTAGCTGCATTGACCCTGCCCTTGATAAAACACAGTGGACCAACACCAGCAGCTGACATGGCACCCCAGACCATCACTGACTGTGGGAACTTGACACTGGACTTCAGGCATTTTGGCATTTCCTTCTCCCCAGTCTTCCTCCAGACTCTGGCACCTTGATTTCCGAATGACTTTGGACCACTGAGCAACAGTCCAGTGCTGCTTCTCTGTAGCCCAGGTCAGGCGCTTCTGCCGCTGTTTCTGGTTCAAAAGTGGCTTGACCTGGGGAATGCGGCACCTGTAGCCCATTTCCTGCACACGCCTGTGCACGGTGGCTCTGGATGTTTCTACTCCAGACTCAGTCCACTGCTTCCGCAGGTCCCCCAAGGTCTGGAATCGGTCCTTCTCCACAATCTTCCTCAGGGTCCGGTCACCTCTTCTCGTTGTGCAGCGTTTTTTGCCACACTTTTTCCTTCCCACAGACTTCCCACTGAGGTGCCTTGATACAGCACTCTGGGAACAGCCTATTCGTTCAGAAATTTCTTTCTGTGTCTTACCCTCTCGCTTGAGGGTGTCAATGATTCTGGACAGCAGTCAGGTCAGCAGTCTTACCCATGATTGCGGTTTTGAGTAATGAACCAGGCTGGGAGTTTTTAAAAGCCTCAGGAATCTTTTGCAGGTGTTTAGAGTTAATTAGTTGATTCAGATGATTAGGTTAATAGCTCATTTAGAGAACCTTTTCATGATCTGCAAATTTTTTGGGTTTTCATGAGCTGTATGCCAAAATCATCAGTATTAAAACAATAAAAGACCTGAAATATTTCAGTTGGTGTGCAATGAATCTAAAATATATGAAAGTTTAATTTTATCATTACATTATGGAAAATAATGAACTTTTATCACAATATGCAAATTTTTTGAGAAGGACCTGTATATAATATATAAAAAAGCATCTTTACTTATAGCAACTTCATGAGGTGCATTCTGGGATCCTTTTACACCGTGTTGAAGGAGTTGACAAGACTGCTGGACATGTGTTGGCTACTTTTCCTTCACAACACACTTATCAATTAAAACTATATCTATTTAAATAAATAATGTGTAGAAAATCATTAATATCATCCACAATCTAGATCAGGTTTTGGAGATCATGGGAGACATAAATTCATTCAAGTGTGTCTAAATGTTTGACTGGTAGTGTATACTACTGTCCAAAAGTTTGTGTTATGTCCAAAAGTTTCTTATGCACAAGGCTGCAATTATTTGATCAAAAAATACAGTAGAACAGTAATTTTGTTAAATATTACAATTTAACAATACATTCCTGTGATGGTAAAGCTGAATTTTCAGCATCATTACTCCAGTCTTCAGTGTCACATGATCCTTCAGAAATCATTCTAATGTAATATGCTGATTTGGAGCCGAAGAAACTCTTCCTTTTATTATCAATGTTGATATTTGTATGGAAACCGCAATATATTTTTTCCAGGATGATTTCATTATAGAAAGTTCAACAGAACAGCATTTATTCAAAATAGAAATCTTTTGTAACAATGTAAATGTCACATTCTCGCTGAATAAAATTATAAATTTCTTTAAAAAAAAAAAAACAACAACTTTTGAACAGTAGTGTATGTATATTAACTGATGTAAACCCTTAGTGTGATCACTGTCTACCAGCATCGCTGTATAATGTAAGTCCTGTTTCACTGACAGAGTAGTAAGCATGACTAACAAACTGCCTAAATGTTATGTACAATGTATCCAATTGCAAGCCAGACAAAGTAGGTTTGGCTAGATATAGGCATTTGTACTCACCTTGACACCAGAGATTTAAAGAGAGCAAATCCCCTGGATTCCCAGGAAGGCCTGCTGTAATATGTATGTGATGAAGAGGCATGCAGAGAATGTAAGCGCTACTAGGAGCAATAATAAGACGGCTCCTTTTAGCTGTGGCAGAGTTCAATCTCCCTGCCTCAGGGGAAATGATCAGCTTTGAGTGGTTGCTTGCTTTGAGCATTCTCACTTACACACTCTTTGATAATCATATTTATCTAAATTTATTCATGTATTGACTTGAAATATCTCATTTTATGTTTATCAGTCAGTAATTTGCAGAACATTTCTATATTAGAATTTGGTTGCTGTTTTGATTCAACATTCTTTTAAATGTTATAAGTTTATATAATTGATATAAGTTCCTAATAATTATGTACAGCTTGTTTTCTGCTTCTAATAAGTTTCCATATCTGCAAATTTTTTGTGCTGTTGCAGGATTATGAGAAAGCACTCTTCTTTCCTTGCAAAGCAGCTGAACTGGTGAATGACTATGGTAAAGGGTGGAGTCTAAAGTACCGTGCCATGAGCCAGTACCATATGTCAGTGGCCTACAGGAAGCTGATGCGCTTACCGGATGCAATGGAATGCTGTGAGGTACAAATATTTATTATGATTTTATGTTACATCAACCATTTTTAAAATAATAATGTACGTGCTGGCTTTTTATCACATACACTGTAAAAAATAATTGTAATTTTGGTAACACTTTATTTTAGGGTCTTTTATCTAGTTGCTTATTAGCATGCATATTACTAGAATATTCACTCTTTATTAGTACTTATTAAGCACATATTAATGCCTTATTCTGCATTACTTTATTCTACATTCTTAATCTTACCCAATACCTAAACTTAACAACTACCTTACTAACTATTAATGAGCAGTAAATTAGGAGTTTATTGAGGGAAAAGTCGTAGTTAATAGTTTATATGTGTTCCCTATACTAGTGTTACCGTAATTTTAACTGTAAAAGACTGTACAAATGTGAGAGTAAAAACCTGTTAATTGGTTAACAGTAAATGTCCATACTATATAGGGGTAAAAATAATATATTTTATATTTTGTGTCATTTTACAGTAAAATACTGTTAAATGTACCATTTTTGGAAGTAAAAAGAACAAATCATCATTTTGACCAGAATTCCCTGTGTGACACTTCACATTTAAGTGTTTTTAATTTTAATTATTTTCTTCTTCTTTTTTTTGTTATCAGTTATGTACATTGGGGTTTTATGTTACATCTTATGTTGTTTAACCCTCTTGTGCGCTTCACGTGGCGGTCAAAAATGACAGAATTGTTTTTTTATTTCAATGAAATGAATGTACTATATTTTAGTTCGATGTTAATGTTAAATAAATTATATTTATAGTGTAGTTATAATCCATTTTTTCACTTTTTGAGCATAGACTTTATAGCATTGTACATTTATTGTTATAAAAAATGCACAAAAATACTATTTTCAATTTTTATGACCTACATATTTTCCAAAAACACATTTTACTCTAAAACTGTGAGAAAATCAAAGCCATAAATCTAAACAAGGTTTCAAATTGATATCTCAAAAAATTAGCTTTCAGTAAGATTTTGTTTGGGTGCAGTACCAAAAGTTTCCACTAGATGAAATTAGTTTCTTATGTATTTCCAATGCGATCATTTTGACCGCGAGGAGTACGAATGTGACTATTTTTTAATTTAACCTTTTCAAATCATGTCCATGATTTGTGTGTGTGTGTGTTCACATAGTGTTCACAAAGCAAGTGCCAAAACCTTTACCAAATTTCGTAGCGTTCCGATGAAGTAAAAAATTCGAAGGAAAAAAAAACTTAACATTTTCTGTCAAAAATGAACGAAGAGCACCAGAGGGTTAATTAATGTTTATTGTATTATTTTAGTGTTGTGTGTTACCATGATGGAGTTTTGCATTTGTATGCGTGACACTGCTTGCACCTTCAATATATTAGTATTTACCTCAGCTTTTGGAAAAGTTACTTGTGCTGAACTTTGATTCAAAATGTGGTTTTCTCTTTACCCCCAGTGTTATGGTGAATGTCAGTTTAAGTAAAAAGTAGCTCAGCTGCCAGTTATATTCTGTAAAAATGGCATTTTTATTGGACACTTTGCTCTTAAAATATACATTTAGCATGTGTATTTATGTTGTATTGCATCATAAACTTACAAATATGGCAGCTTGTGTCAATGGTCACCTGGACAAACTTAAGGCAGCATCTTAATCCCCCAGGATGCCGCATGTTGATCATATTTATCAGTCCCCTTGGCATAACCCTGGCCTCAGAATTTCTGCTGCTCGGGCCATGGCACAACTGACAGGTGCAGCTATTTGTAGGACTAGTTGTGCCAGCCCCCTTTACTATGGCTGATAAAAATAAGCCAGTCGAGAGTCCATCCTGCTGAGGTGCCGTCTGAGTGGAGTGTTAATGAAGAGCAGAGCTTACACTTAGCCCCTCGCTAATGACAAGGAGAGAAATATCACAGCCAGTCATTGCTTTGGACTGTGAGCGTCACAATGTGCTGTCTGCAGCAGTGATTTACTGACGTCTAACAGTGGGGATTAATGCAGGATCTGTTCCAGCTGTCACGCAACTTTTCGATTGTGTATAGGGTCTGTTGGTACATGGTCAAAAGTTTGGAATAATTACGATTTTTTAAAAAAGTCTCTTATGTTCACCAAGGCTGCATTTATTTGATCAAAATACAGTAAAAACAATTTAAATTGTGTAACTATATGCACGTTTTATAAACAAGGCCCAACGTGATTACATAATTTCTAGGTAATATGTGAAGCCAAAGAACATCTGATGGTGGGACATTTGAGCCACCTGGGGGAATGTCTGAGGGAGGATATATTGTCTGTCGTAAATGGAAGTGACAGCAAGATTAACTTTATGCTTACTTAAACTGTATACTGTACTGTATGTGCAATATGTGCAACGTGGAGCTGTTCTTATTATGGGTTACAAAAATATGTAAAGCAACATACTTTAATTTTAATGGTGAAAGGAGTAAAAACAAGCATGCAAAAGCAAATGATGTTGTAAAAGAAAAATATAAACCTACATGCTACAGTATTTGTGAAACTGTGGAGAACAACATGCATAAATGATTCATTAATATTGTAAAAAAAATGTATGTCTCTCAGGAATCAATGAAGATCGCACTGCAGCATGGAGATCGACCTCTTCAGGCATTGTGTCTGCTTAACTTTGCTGATATTCATCGCTGTCAGAAAGATGTTGATGTAAGTTTAATGCAAACCCCAATATCTTTTTTACTCAAACTTTCTTTCCAGTATATTTCTAGCATTTTTTTTTTTTATCCTTAATATCACATTGGATATCATTGCTAGGGATCCTGCTGAAAATTACTAGTGCATTTAGCACATAATTTTCAAAAAAAAAAAAAGATCTGTCCCACTTACACATTATTGGAGAAATGTGCTTTATGGTTATGACTAAAATCATAATTGTCATGTATTTCCTTTTAGATTATAATCATGATTAGTTCATGTTGATTAATGGAATTTACAAATGGCTAGTTCACCCAAAAATGAAATTTCTGTCATAATTACCCTCATGTCGTACCCAACCCGTAAGACCTTCGTTCACCTTCAGAACACAAATTAAGATATTTTTGATGAAATGCGAGAGCTGTCTGACTCCTCCATAGACAGCAATTTAATTACCACTTTCAAGGCCTTGAAAGGTGGAAAAGACATTTAATTTTATGCACAAAAACGAAACAAAAATAACAACTTTATTCAACAAATTCGTCTCTTCCCTGTCAAGTTTCCTATATGCTGTTTATGTTGTATAGACAATCCAGCACTTCTGGGTTCTACGTCAGAATGCTGACTCATTATTGGCCGGCTCCTGCATCAGCATCACATGCGTGCGTCGTGCTGCTCACGTGTACAGCGTTGGCCAATACTAAACTGGCGTTCTGACATAGAACCTGGAAGTGCTGAATGTAAACAGCATAAGAGAATGACACAGAAGAGAAGAAATTGTTGAATAAAGTCATTATTTTTGTTTTGTTTTTGTGCACAAAAAGTATTCTCGACGCTTCATAAAATTAAGGTTGAACCACTGCAGTCACATTGACTATTTTAACAATGTCTTTACTTAGAGTCAAAGAATACACCGGCGCCCAGCAGCAGCCCTGCGTTTCCGCCATTTTGGGGTGAAAGCGACTCGGCAGTCCACTAGTTTCTATGGCAATATCAGCTGCTTTGTTAAAAAAAAACGTACATTAAAACTAAACCTGAATGATGACAACACAGAATAAAATACTATCACTAGTGATCATCACATCCATTTAACAGTTTATTTTACAGACTTTGTGTTTGTCTTCCACTTTTTTCACAAAACCTTTTTGCTCTCTAGAAACCCAGTCAATTTGGGTTAAAATTCGTTGAAGTTCAAGTATTAGCATCATAAACACTGAATTAATACCGGCATATGAAATTAAATTAAGGACATGCATCAGAAAAATTGGGAATGTTGGACAATAAATATACAACAGAATACAACAGCATGACAGTAAACTGTTTTTGCAGTGTTGTCTTATATTAATGTCCGTTAAAACAAGACTATGTAAACAAAAAAACACAGTCACTGTGTCCAAAAGTGGCAATTATGGGATAACAGACACAGCAATGCATCTTGTTCTATAAGATCATTATGTTTGTAGCGTGATCCAGTGGATTCAAGCGTATTTCAGACCTAGCCCTGCTGAAAAATCCAGCTAAAACCAGCCTAAGCTGGTTGGCTGGTCTCCCAGCCAGGGTTAGCTGGTGTTCAGCTGGTTTAAGCTGGTCTCCCAGCCTCCCAGTCTCCTAGCTAACCATAACTCCTCTAAAACCAGCTATGACCAGGCTGGGAGACCAGCTAAAACCAGCCTGACCAGTTTAGGCTGGTTTTAGCTGGATTTTTCAGCAGTAATTTACTATTATATTACACCACTAGGTCTGCCTATATACATTTAAATTAACTGGATCACGCTACAAACATGATGATCTTAATTTTATTAATTATAACTTTATTAATTTACTATTCATAGTAAATATGTAAAGTTGCATAAAATGGAAATACTCAAAGTAGGCTAACTACGTTACCTCATATGTATACTTAATGGTTGGATTCCACAATTGATCACATAAAACATATATAGGTTAAGGCAATGCAACATTTACTGTAGGTGTCATACAATTATATTAATGCTAGTCTCTATTTGAGAATTTGAGAAATTTTCTATTGCGTTTCTGATTTGGCTGTGAGATTCGCCGATTTTGGGTGCGTAAGATGTGATGGATTCTATTGTCCAATTGGCATTTTCACCCCAAACTGGCTGCCGCGCTACCGAAGCTGTTACCCAAAAAGCATCAGAGTTTCGCCTCTTGGGTTCTATACTCTTTGCCCTACTTAGGAGTCAGAGAGCTCTCGGATTTCATCAAAAATATCTTAATTTGTTTTCCGAAGATGAACAAAGGTCTTACGGGTGTGGAACATCATGAGGGTGAGTAATTAATGACAGAATTTTCATTTTTGGGTGAACTAACCCCTTTAATATACAACATTCTTGCAACTAGCTACAATGTTCAACACTGCAAAAGAAAAAACATGGTAAATATGCATTCTGTAATCAACACTTTTTGCAGTTACTTTGCCATAATCGTGAATGTTTTTCGATTATTCCTGGATTTCTATTGCAGAATACTCAACCAAGCATGTTGTAAATGTTGCTTTTCTTCATTGCGCTCACCTTCAATACAGAAAGCATTCCCTCGCTACGAGTCCTCCATGTGCATAATGTCAGAGATTGGCAACCGCCTTGGACAAGCATCCATCTACGTCGGGGTGGGAAAGTGCTGGATTCTGCAGAAGGAATACGACAAGGTCAAGAAATTGATTTGATTGTGTAGTTTTTATGATAGATGTCCATTTGTGATCGACACATCTGAAAAATCTCAAATGGCCAATTCGTTAATGATTATTTCTTTATAATTTTATGGCTTTCACAGGCTCTGGACTCAATGCAAAGAGCACATGATCTGGCCGAGGCGATTGGAAACAAGGTGATGAATCTATCTTAGAACAAGAGACTAGCATCTCATTTTCAACGCTGCTTCAGAAGCAGTGAAGTTTTAATGACATACCATTAAGCATTATTATAGCAATACACCTATTAGCATTAGCATAGTATTTGACTATCTCTGTTCTTCTGTTCCAGCTGTGTATCCTGAAGGTGCACAGCCTGTGTGAAGGCATCTACCGCTGTAAGGAGCAGCAGGATGAGTTGAGGGAGCAGGTGGTGAAGTTCCTGCAGTGTGTGGAAGAGCTGGAGCTCTACTGTGGCATGTGTGGGGAGTCTATCGGAGAGAGGAACCAGCAGCTGCAAGCCTTGCCCTGCTCTCACATTTTCCACCTCAAGTATGTATTGGTTATTACTCTCTATAGCCACCAGCTCATAGCTACACAACTCACTATTTTCTCATCACACAGGTGTCTGCAGACAAATGGCACAAAGGGCTGCCCAAAATGTCATCGTTCATCAATGAAGCTGGGTTTTGTATGAAATTGCACTCCTGCCTTGGACAAAACGGCTGAATCCCATCACAGTGACTCGACTGGGAGCAAAAGTTCCAGGGCCTTCTTCCAGGAAGCTTTCTAACTGGACAAAAGGAGGCTTTCCAGTGTTTCCATCTTGTCTTTACGGCAACTGGGAATAATGTGGAACTGACAGGACATGGATTAATAGTTCAACACAGAGACAGAAGATATTTCTTTGAACTGACCTTATAATGCTGCATTGGTTAAGAAACATTTAAAACTGCCTTTGATTGGACCATGCAGCGTTGCTGTCCTCTCAGTGAGGATATTCATCAAAGAGGTGAGAGCTTTACATATCACGTGGTTTCATAGTGGACATTATTGTTATATTATCACAGCTGAACAGAACTAAACATGTATTTATAACTTTCTAAGCAAGTTTCAAACCCTTATCAATTTCTTCAGATTGTGTAAATGATTCATGAATGCTATGATCAGTGTAATTTGAAAAAGATAAAGGTGTTAGACATGCTGTTCTGTTTGAGTTTGTTTGAGGTTTGTTTTGAGCTTGTAGTAAACTCAAATGTCTCTAACTGCCTCCTGAAACTAATATTCTGAAGTAACAGGGGCGTGTGTTCAACTTATTAACTTGACCAATTATGCATTTTGTTAACTATTTATGACAATTATTTATGTCTTTTAATAAGAAACCTATACAGTGCACACATCATTACTTCATTGTTTCTGATAATAGTTGAATTAATTTCTTTTACTTTGAATCAACAAAATGTGAAAAGTAGTCTTTATTCAGTTCTTTATTTCTTTATTCAATGCATTTATAGGATGTGCGGTTAGAAGTATAGTTTTCTAATATCACCTTATATTTCGTCTCCATTATTTTCTACAACCTTCAGAGATTTATAAAAGAAAATGTGCTCTGTATTGAATCAACAAATGGTTTATACCGTTTTCCAACCAGTATAGCACTAAAGTATTTGAGTATGTTTAATCAGAAATGGCCCAAAATTTGTTTTTATCCTTATTTCTTTGTGGGCACTTTAATTGAATTTTCAACCAAAAATAAATAAGCAAATTGTTATATATATTATCATTTTAAAATATGATGACTATGCTTACATATCACAAGCGGTATATATTATATATTTTCATTTAAACAATCTCTTTGATCACCTGACAAATATTCATATTCATTTATTAATGATTAACTAACAATTCTCTAATCTTTCATAACGGCTAAATTGATTTCTCATCATTTAAGGATTTCAGGTCATGTGCATATTTCTTTTGACTCTTATTTATATAAGTGGATCTTTTTTCTTTGCCACTTTAATTATTCCACAACTAAATAATAAAAATACAAATAAAACAAATCCCTAGACTTATATTTTATAAAATATAACACATTTTGCTTATGCCCGCCCCAAGTATAAGCATTTGCAATGTAAGAGTTTGCAACGTTTAATGTTGGTTGTGATCAGACATATTATTGCAAATACATTAAACATGACATGGATATTTATAATTGTTGAATTGATTAATATGGGAGCAATATGTAAAAATGCTGCTTATTTATTTCTCTTTTACCTTACTTTCATTTTTATAGTTCCGTTTTCTTTCTATCCTAAGCTAATCTCTCTGCATGCTGTGTAAAGCTGTTTCACTTCCTGGTTACATACAGGTCATAACTACCTCTCCACGTTTTCCCCTCACGATACTTGCATGTTTATGCAGCAGAATCTTCTGAAAATGAGACTGGACATATTGATTAATTAAGAGAAGTCCTGTATATATACATATTCAATAAAAGACATTTTTTGCAGCTTCTTTTCTGATGAATTATGTCTTTTTAATCAGACCACAGCATGACTCATGAACAAAAGACCTAAGCTATATTTAGCCAAGGAAATAGGTGTCTTCAGAGAAACACAGCGACATTTCTGACATGTTAAAAATCAGGTCGAACCAGTCTGTCCCAGTCGCACTGCTCACTACTTTCAGATTTTCAGAAAACACCCGTCAAAGACTTTGTTACACATCAAAGACCGTCAAAGGATTTGGAAATTCACCACCGATGGCTGAAGACTGTCCATTCACTGTGGAGGATCTACACTGTCCTGTGTGCTGTGAGGTCTTTGATGTCCCCGTCACACTGAGTTGCAAACACAGCTTCTGCAAAACCTGCGTTCAGACATACTGGGACAGTAGAGGAACACTGCAATGTCCTCTGTGCCGCCGTACAGAGCGCTCATCCAGGCCTCCAGTCAATCAGGCTCTAAAGATGGCCTCGGATGTCTTCAAAAAGAAGCCGGAGCAGTTCATGATTAAAACGGCGGAGCTTTGCTCAATACACAATGAGGAACTGAAGCTTTTTTGTCGGAAAGATGCAGAACTTATCTGTGTTGTTTGTACGTCATCAAGGGGACACAGAAATCATGATTACTGCCCGATAGCAGAGGCAACATCCGAAATAATGGTAAGGAAACAGATGTTAAAATGTATGAAGAAGATGAGTCTTATGTTTTTTTGTAGCTAGATATTAGCATTTTATATAAACTAAAGTGTGGGCTATACAGTATGGAATGCCATTTCTGCCACACAAGAAAAAAACATGCTTTTGAAAATCATAATCATTACATAAAATGTGTAAAAATTGACATACTAAGTCATAATTATGAGATGAAAAGTCAAAATGATGACTTAAAAAGTAATAATTATGGCATAGAAAGTCAATTTTAACTTCTATCTCAATTTCAACATTTGAAACTCATAATTATGATTTAGCATGTAATAATTATTTATCATAATTTCATAATTTAGACTTATGTCATAATTTCATAATTTTGATTTCATAATTACCAATTTAGGGGCCATTTACACCTAAAAATATAAATCTTTTTATGCATTTTGGCTGTTCATTTACATGACGACAGCGTTTTGGGGGCCTGAAAACTCAAACTTTTGAAAACGAGATTCAAAGTGCAAGTTTTTGAAAATGATACAGTTATCTCTGTGTAAACTACAAAAATGATAGCATGCTTATTACATATTCAGTCTAAGCAGAAAGTCTAAGACACAGTGTTTTTACAAAGTGACATTGCCACCTACTGGCCTGGCATGCATAACACAGCGTTTTTAGTCATTTTCATCGTTTTGACAATGTTGTCATCTGTACGCGAAAAATGCAAAGGGAACATTTTTCTGTTTTTAGTACATCGTTGTCGTGTAAATGTACCCTTAGTATGTCTAAAGCCGTGTTTCCACCGAAATTACCTAGAACAATTTGTCCCAGGAACTTTTTTCCCACAGACCTGTTGCTGTCTGCGTTTTCATCCCGGTCTAAAGTACTGTGAAGATTAGACAAATTAGTCCAGTGACGTAGGACTGCGCACGACTTTCCAGTTCCCTGGATTTCGTCCTCCTCATTTAAGCTTAATAAAGCCTGAACCTTGTCGTCGGTCCATTGGTCAACTACTCCATTGTTTATTCGAATAGCAAACAACTCTTACTGCACACACCGCAACAGACTTTTAAAAATGGTGGTTGAAATAAAATGCTGCATGAACTCTACCAATTCAACCAATCAGCATGTTCAGCACCCAAGTCCCACCCCTGAAAGTTCCTGAACTTTGAGAATGTACTACCTCGTGAGCAGGGACTTTCTGAGGGGGAAATTGTTACCCGGAGCTTCATTTAGATCCTGGTTCCTGCGGTCAAAACAGTACCACTCCGAGTACCACTCGAAAGACCATAGTTCCTGGGGAAAGATCCTGTGGTGGAAACTAGCTATAATTTTTTCTATGTGGTAGAAATGGGCTTCCGTATACAGCATGTGTCAAAGGTCTCAAGTTCTCTAGGATTGGTTTATAATTGCCCTTTCTATACACTTACCCAACAGAAAGAGCTCACAACTAGGTACAATCCTTTGAAGAAACATCTAACCGACTTTGAAAAATTAAAGGTGAGCTTGGAGGAACTGGAAGCATGCATACAGGTAAACAATGTACAAACCTACAGTCCCTCAACATAAACTTCCTCATGAATCATCCAGTCCAATTCATTGTTATTCTAATTTACAGAAACAAGCAGCTGAAACTGCTGCAGAAGTAAAACAAGAGTATGAAAAGTTATATACAATGCTGAGGGAGGAGGAGGCAGCTCGACTCATGGTGCTTCAAAATGAGAGAAACAGTAAGACTGAGGTGGTGAGAGAGAAACTGGAGGAGGTCAATAAGAGCATTGAAGAGCTCTCTGATATCATCAACTACATTGAACCCATCATAATAGCAGATGATCTGACATTTTTAAAGGTCAATATGCTTTTAAACCATTATTTTTACTTAAAAGGTGCTGTGAGCAATGTTATAGATATTCCTGAACTTCCTCCTTTACTTAAATACATGATGATGATATGGTATCATTACTTGTCACTCTCAGCTCCTGTGGGCGATGAAAAGCTTATGGTCTCCTTATTTTCCTCTGTCTTTGTATTTCTTTATGATTTTTGGCTGTGTAAGAGCTGGTTCACACACAGAACGCCTTTTTAAATTGCCCTGCTTTTTAACTGCTTTTCGACATAAACATGTGCTTGAGGAATGTCTTTGTCATGAGCGCCTAATTTTTAGGCAGTGTCAAGTTGAAGGAAGTTCAAGGAAATTCATTAGCACTGCATCTCAAGATTTTAAAAGCTAGAACCCATTCTGTGTGAACGGACCCTAAGCCATTGTTGATATGAGAAATTGTGAATATTTCACATCCTACAAAATCATGAAATTCACTCACACGTTCATAGTTGCCCATATAGAGCAGTGCAGGAATGTCGTCAAAAAACCCGGTTTTGTCTAATTCACTACTGGTTGCCTCGAGATTTTCCTATGGGGTTTTATAATGGTGTTTTTCAATTCAGGAGTAAAATAAAGCCTGTGGTAAACATAACTTGACGATACTTTTACGTTTTTTTCTACAATGTAAACTGCCCACACTCACACCCCAAACTGTCTTATCTAGTTACTTATTAGAAACGTATGTTTTAAAAAATAAACATAACTACTTCAAAATTCATGTTTTCGGTATGGGTGAGTGTAATTTACTTTGTAGAACAAAATGTCAAAGTGTCGCCAAGATGTTTACCGCAGGATTTATTTTACTCATAAATTGAAATACCCCATAAGAAAATCTCAAGGTAACCAGTGGCGAATTAGTCTTCCGGGTTTTGACCCGCAAATCCCTGCAAAACCCTTTATGGACTGCACTGTCCAAAAGTCTTCTGATTGGCTAAACAAAAAATCCACATTTTATTTTACTTCTCGCAAAAATGATTGGCTGTTGGTTGTTACAGAGATCAGCGCAATATCTCAGGACAGTTTTTCAGTGACATCTTTTGGGGCATCATATTATGTTTGCATAGTATTTCATAAAAAAATCACTCACAAAGCCTCTAAGTTAGGTTCCTTGTTTGGCACTATCTGATGCAAGAAATAAAGTCTGGTTCAAAGGATTAAAAATATGCTAATACCTTTACATTTTCTCTACCTGCAGGAATGTAAGGAGGCAATAAGACGGTACTATAAGCAATAGCTTTTAATTTAATAAGTCTGTTTTCTCTTGTCACACTGAAATCAACAAATAATGCATTTATTATAGGGCTAGCTCCACTGTACCTGAACCAGAATATCCAGCAAGGGCACTTATAGATGTGCCTCAGTACCTGGGATCATTAAAGCACGGGGTCTGGAAAAGAATGGAAAGAGATGTCAGCTACTGTAAGTACACATCAAATGTCTTCCGAGTACTTTAAACGCAGCATGAAATGAGAGTTGAGATATTCTTTTCTTCCTTATTGATAATTATATCTGAGTGAAATGGCTTCTCGGACAAGAAAAAATGTAGGATGAGACCTAATTTTGTCCATCAGGAATTGATTGGATCATTGGATCGTTGTCATTTGCACAGTCTCATGTGAGTGACAGGTTGTCCCGCCCTCATGCCAGTAAACATGCCTTCAGAGAAGAGAATTTGTTGCAAGGGAAAGAGGAAGTTATTCTGATTAAAACAAACGATGTGCACAGATAAATCATTTACAATAAATACTGCAATATTCAATGGTCAGTTTTGATCTTTATGGTGACCTTAAAGGGAATTCCCAAATTGCAGTTCTGACATCGTTTATTAACTTTAGTGTTGTTCCAATATGACTTTTATTTCTTAGGTGGAACACAAAAAGCTTACTTGTCCAAACTGACCATTTCTGTACAAAAGTACAGGTCCTTCTCAAAAAATTAGCATATTGTGATAAAGTTCATTATTTTCCATAATGTAATGATAAAAATTAAACTTTCATATATTTTAGATTCATTGCACACCAACTGAAATATTTCAGGTCTTTTATTGTTTTAATACTGATGATTTTGGCATACAGCTCATGAAAACCCAAAATTCCTATCTCAAAAAATTAGCATATCATGAAAAGGTTCTCTAAACGAGCTATTAACCTAATCATCTGAATCAACTAATTAACTCTAAACACCTGCAAAAGATTCCTGAGGCTTTTAAAAACTCCCAGCCTGGTTCATTACTCAAAACCGCAATCATGGGTAAGACTGCCGACCTGACTGCTGTCCAGAAGGCCATCATTGACACCCTCAAGCGAGAGGGTAAGACACAGAAAGAAATTTCTGAACGAATAGGCTGTTCCCAGAGTGCTGTATCAAGGCACCTCAGTGGGAAGTCTGTGGGAAGGAAAAAGTGTGGCAAAAAACGCTGCACAACGAGAAGAGGTGACCGGACCCTGAGGAAGATTGTGGAGAAGGACCGATTCCAGACCTTGGGGGACCTGCGGAAGCAGTGGACTGAGTCTGGAGTAGAAACATCCAGAGCCACCGTGCACAGGCGTGTGCAGGAAATGGGCTACAGGTGCCGCATTCCCCAGGTCAAGCCACTTTTGAACCAGAAACAGCGGCAGAAGCGCCTGACCTGGGCTACAGAGAAGCAGCACTGGACTGTTGCTCAGTGGTCCAAAGTCATTCGGAAATCAAGGTGCCAGAGTCTGGAGGAAGACTGGGGAGAAGGAAATGCCAAAATGCCTGAAGTCCAGTGTCAAGTTCCCACAGTCAGTGATGGTCTGGGGTGCCATGTCAGCTGCTGGTGTTGGTCCACTGTGTTTTATCAAGGGCAGGGTCAATGCAGCTAGCTATCAGGAGATTTTGGAGCACTTCATGCTTCCATCTGCTGAAAAGCTTTATGGAGATGAAGATTTCGTTTTTCAGCACGACCTGGCACCTGCTCACAGTGCCAAAACCACTGGTAAATGGTTTACTGACCATGGTATTACTGTGCTCAATTGGCCTGCCAACTCTCCTGACCTGAACCCCATAGAGAATCTGTGGGATATTGTGAAGAGAAAGTTGAGAGACGCAAGACCCAACACTCTGGATGAGCTTAAGGCCGCTATCGAAGCATCCTGGGCCTCCATAACACCTCAGCAGTGCCACAGGCTGATTGCCTCCATGCCACGCCGCATTGAAGCAGTCATTTCTGCAAAAGGATTCCCGACCAAGTATTGAGTGCATAACTGAACATAATTATTTGAAGGTTGACTTTTTTTGTATTAAAAACACTTTTCTTTTATTGGTCGGATGAAATATGCTAATTTTTTGAGATAGGAATTTTGGGTTTTCATGAGCTGTATGCCAAAATCATCAGTATTAAAACAATAAAAGACCTGAAATATTTCAGTTGGTGTGCAATGAATCTAAAATATATGAAAGTTTAATTTTTATCATTACATTATGGAAAATAATGAACTTTATCACAATATGCTAATTTTTTTAGAAGGACCTGTATACAGTGAGTGAACAGGGGCTGTAAAAAATCCAATAGTAACAACTACTCTTCAATTCAATCCTTCTGAAAAGATGTGTTTGTGTCATATCTCTCAAATTTCATTTGCACCTCAAGATGTATACATATTGTGCAATGTTTGAATGTTTAGGGTTAGTTTTACAAAATGTGTCCTCCAATATCTGAAAAAATATCTACTAAAGTAAATTAGTAACCACTACACTGCTACAGTAGGCCTATGCAAAATCACGAAAAGACAGTAATCTGTTTTCTTCCCACTATCTCTCCAGGCTCTGTCAATTTTGATCCAAACACGGCACATCCTAACTTGATCATCAGGGATGAACTCACCACCATCAGCTATGGGGAAAAGCAGCCGCTTCCAGATAACCCTGAGCGTTTCACGGGCCGCATGGCAGTACTCGCTGCTAGCGGCTTCAATTCAGGAAAGCAGCGCTGGGACGTAGAGGTGGCACACAGCAAAGAGTGGTACATTGGAGTGGCACGAGTGTCCATAAAGAGGAAGACTGCAGTTTTCCTCAACCCGACAGATGGTTTCTGGGTAATTGCAAATAATGAGGAATCCTATTGGGCTCAGACCTCTCCACGCACTCGACTGACTCTAAAAAATAAACCACAGATAATCACAGTTGAACTGGACTATGACAAAGGAAAGGTTTCTTTTTCTAACGCTGCAGATGGTGCCAGTATTTACACCTTTAAAGATAAGTTTACTGAGAGAATCTTTCCTTATTTTGCTACTGGGATAAATAAGGGGAACACACTTAGAATCTGTGAAATTTAATGTGTCAGTAATGGGGCACAAATATGTACACACAGCAGCAGAATACGGTTGCCAGTAATATATTTGAGTCCTTAATACGGTTACATTCACACACAGTACGGTTATTTACGGGAGTGACAACTGCATTCTATAATCAAACTCACACCCGTAAATTTTCAGGACTCACAACCGCATTCTCAGAAAATCCGTGCTGTGTGAACGGAACAGGACTGGGCAAGTAAGAGAATACGGGCTTGACTCTCGTTGCGCATTCATACAGACAGTGTTTGAGAAGCTACTGTAAGTTGCTGTGTGAATGAAACATTTCAAGACTCACATCTGTAAGTAACTGTAACTGTAAATGCGGTTGTCAATCCCAAAACCGCACAGTGTAAATGTGGCCTATTATCACACAACAACTATAAAACAACTTATGGGTGAATTTCATAAGAAAATTTCAATGTCACATGAAAGGTCACATGCGAAAATTTCTTTTCATAAAGAAATGAAGCTTATTTTAGGATCATTAAGAGTTTGTGCATTGTGCCATTTTTTATGAGACAGTAATTATTTTTTTTTTAATTACCTTTATTTTCAAGGGTCATTATCATTTAAATTCCATTAGTGTAATAAAGCAGTTTTTACAATCAGCTTAAATCAGCATACACTGTTTATGTTCTAGTTTTTCGTAATGAGAAGCTTACCTGTTTTTGCCAGTATTTAAGTTTGTATCTAGAGTTTATACAATAATGAAGTTGTATGCTGGATCTCATTCAGATATATTTTGATTCCATGTTAATGCGGTTATACAATAAACATTATTGAACTTAAGCTAAGCATGTTCTTTTCATTATTGAACCACTTTTTGTGACGATTATGATGTGAAATGATGATAAAAAGTGCAGCAGCACAGTATGCTTCATATTCCTTTAAGGATATTTCTATTTTGTAACTATTTACTTGAGCTAAATGGTTATTCCTGATTCAGAACATTGCGGAGCTATTTTTAGGGCTAAGCATTTCAAGCGCAGAGTATCATCTACCTGAGTCATTTACAAGTTACACAGGACAGCCAAAGACGACTACTACTACTGTACTTACAGTATTACAAAAATGTTTCAAACCATGCTCTTAAATTAACATGAAAATCCTTTATATAACATATTAAAATGCATTTTGACACCACTTTGAACTGTACAAGAAAAGGAAGGTCAGCCATTACAAGAACCTCAGTAAAGCATGGTAGAGAAAAGGTATATGCAAATAAAGCAAACAATTCTGTTTATCTTCTACATAATATATTTGGATCTTTAACCACTTCCTTATGTTACCATGGTGCTCTAACTTTCCTACTGTAATCATTTGATTATGTTTATGTATGAGCGATTGTGTTTAGTAAAAACTACTATTCATATTGCAGTTCTTCATCAGAAAACCTTTTGTTTGCTATTTCTTTTCAGTTCATTCAGTTTTGTCCCATTCATAGGCCAACATCTGTAATAAAATATGATCATATTGTTTCAGTTTCTGAACAAGAAGTTCATACATCCACTGCAATGATATCACACACAAACAAGTGCAAACCAGACCAAGTTGGAGGCAAACCAAGTGGCTTGAGGGGATTTTTAAAAGCATTTTAAGTAGTTGAAAAAAGCATTAAGTAGTGCCACAATTTCTTGTTCTTGTTCTATTTGAAATACTGACCCTTGTAGTGCTCCTCCTAATGTGTTCAGAAAGCAAATCCCAAAGCTCACAATGCCACCTCAGTCTCTTATGTCCTCTTGTGGACAGATACACTGTACACATAGACACCAAGCTGTGCGAGTAGAAGACTAAATATATTAAATGGACCCAATCCAAAGCTTTGCTTAGCCTGTGCTCTTCAAAGCTTAATGGGATAACAGAGATTACATCAATAATCAATGCATCAATCACTGAGAGAGAAAGTGGAGCCACTACCTAAGCTCCCAACAACAATTCTGCAATACATAAATCTTGTAAAGGGATTTCAGACTAGCATTAGGACTGGTATTTCAAACTCAACCCGAGTCATTCATGAACCCATTTCTCATTGTCAGTGCCAGTTGGGAGTATTAGATATGTCTGGTCTTTATGTTTGTATTTTTGCTTACCATTTAGCCATGCCAGTATGGATCTGCAATAAATAGCAGCTGTTCTCAGCCTCATTTGGGAACTTATCAGAATCACCTACTGGTTGAAGATCAAACTTAAAGCATAGAAATCTTTCTATACATATTTTTAAAGTACATAACCAAAACATTTTAATTAAACAGCATTAGAATGTCAGTTCTCTTTGTCTTTGTCTTTAGTTTTTCTTTGAGATGCCATATCTTTAAGTTTAGAGTTTAGTTTTCTCTGCAGATATGCTTTTTTATTCGGATCCATTGATTTGTCCTTCTGCCCACTTCCTGCGTAGAGCACGCCTTCTTTACTTATCCTCATTCTAGCCTGAGCTTTTGCTTTGTCTCCACATCCGTGAACCTAAAAAAGACAATATATTATTTAAAACACATCTTGCATCAAAAATTTATTTAGTGTAAATGTTTTACATGTTTTAAAGAGGTCATATAATACATTTTTTATGATTTCATTTTAATGACTCTTTTCAACCCTCTCTCTCTGGCATATTTATTGTATGACATGGTTAAAAATGTTATGCTGCACAAAATCGCCCTTTGGGCTTATAATAAACTTCGAACTTGAACTTGAGGTTTCTAATCTCAGCACCCTTTTGCTTGTAAAATAAGAAGCAGCACTTAAAATGATCAGGAAAAGAACTTCAGGCACTCATTTCTAACGATGAGTGTTTTGTGTTTAAAAAATGATAGCATCTAACCAGCTTCCTCAGTATTAAATCATCTTGACTGTAACAGCCATATTTCTAATTGCTGAATACAATGAATTCAATAAATGGTTTATTTAGACTGGGAACAAAGTTTCAGTCCGTTTTCATAATACAATGAACACATTTATCAAAAGATAAAGGAAAATGTAGCTCCTCATGATATGACCCCTTTAATATAAATATAAAGCAAGTTGTACCTCAGGTATATGGTGACTCAGACAGTATTGTCTGTTACAGTAGAGGCAGAGCTGCCCTAGTGTGAGGACACTGGCTTTGCACTTCACAAAACTACACACGCTGTCAGCTTTAACCACAGCATCGATGAGAGCGTCAAAATCGCCATCAGCTGAGGCAGCTGCAGCTATAGCTGTGACTCCTGCTTTTATCTTAGTGTTTCCTATGAAAGAAAGACCATGATGTATAAAACAGAGAATGAAAGTATTGAAAGAATTCAGATACTGGAATAGAAATCACAAACCTTTGGAAGTTCCTTTGGGTTTCTTAACAGGCTGGTTTTTACTAGCATTGAAATCTGGTTCCAGTCTCATACTCTGCTGTTTTTGCTGTTTTTTCTCCTCTCTTTTCTGCTGCTCCCGGCGCATTCGCTCCAAATGTAGGCTTTTCAGATCAACAGCTGGCTCTGAGGAGACTTTTTGTGATTCTTCTTGTAGCTTTGCTGCTGTACATCCGGTCACATCTGGTTGTTCAGGCTCCTTTACAGGCTTTTTTGGTCCTGATTTAGGCCGGGACACAGTTACGCAACGGTTTTTCCCTTCTCCCTGGCTTCCATGCCTCAATCCCATTTCTTCAGAGAGTTCATGGACTATTAGACGATCATGGGAATTTAGTGTAGAAGGAAACTGTAGTTCTGTCTTGTTTGGGTCTTTCAGAAAGTTCAGAAGCTGCTCCTGTATCTCTTTTCTCATATTTTGCGTCTGATCTGCATCTTTGGGTTTAGAATGGAGTGAACTGGTGTTTTTATGTTGATCGGGCTGAACACTGGACTGACTCGCTCCACTGCTTTTGTTGTTTGCACTTTTCTTGTGTTCTTGCTCTGCTTTCTTGCCTTGGTTTTTGGGCTTCTGTTTTGCAGACACTGTGTCTTTGGCTTTGACCCGTTTGTCCTTTTCATCACGGGTGTAATTCTGTGCCACACAGTCTTCCAGGTACTCAAAGCCAGTACGAACTTCTCCGTGTTCAGACATATAGTCCACTAGGGATTTGAGGAAATCATGGTTTCGAACAGTCTGAGAATCACACACTACCGTGAGCTGGCGTCTGGCACGAGTCACAGCCACATTGATCCTTCTGTCTTCAGCAAGAAATCCAACCTCACCTTTGGGGTAAATGTAAGACGATTAATTTCTCAAGTATTCCTTATGTTGAAAAAGCTGATGCATTTTATATGTCACACAGATTTGGAATGTCAGTCATGTATGTAGTCATGAATGTAGTCATCATTTAGATCTGGCGTACCCTTCCTGTTGGATCTGACCAATGACAACACCACTGCCTCCTTCTCTCTGCCCTGGAAGCCATCAACAGACTTGATCTCCAGCTCTGTGTATTTATGGGACAGTTTCTGTCTCAAAAGATCCACCTGAAATAGATAAAATCCTGTTTTTTTTAAATGCGTGAATGATATTCATACTGAAACAGCAGTGTAATACTAATGAACGCATTGTTATAAAAAGACAGCATGTGTTTTTTTTACACATGTGTACTTTGAAAAGTATCTCACCTGGAGATTATAGGGTGCAATAATTGCAATGTCTTTGACTTGAACTCCAGCCTCAGAAAGAGCTTTGATATGAAGAGCCACAATGTCTACTTCTCCTGTTAAGAGAATAAAGACAAAAGCTTTTTCAAGCACTAAAATAATATGGCACTGGCACTACTATATATCAGTATAGTAGGAGGAGGTTGTATTTGGAGCTGATATCAACCTTGATTGCCTTTGGACTGCTCATCTGTGTCCTCCATCTCATTCAGGCCACAGCCTGCAGTGTCAATGAGCAGAAGGGGAATTCTGGTTTCCTCAACATCAGCAACACCAGCCAGGTCTCTGTTCAAGATACAATCAGTTATCTTCATATTTATCTTCCTCTGTATTACCTCCAACACAAGTTAGCTAGCAAACTTAAAATATACATAAAAAAAATAAAACACTCTCTAAAACATCAGTACTGAGGGGGAAACAACAACAAAAACAATCTAATTTTAAGTCTTTAGGGGAAACTACAAAGTAGAATTTCCCCGATTTAAAATTTACTTTAAAGGGGAAGTTAAAAAGTACAGTCTAAAAGTAAATTCTACCACTCTTAAAAATGAAGAAAAAGTAATTAAAGATGCACAATAAAAAGTTAACTTTTTTTTTAACTCACACTTTAGATTAGGGTCTAATTCTCACTATTAACTAACTATCACCTACGACTTTAACCTCAATAAACTCCTAATTACTGCTTAATAATAGTTAGTAAGGTAGTTGTTAAGTTTAGGTATTGGGTAGGATTAAGAGATGTAGAATATAGTCATGCAGAATAAGGCATTAATATGTGTTTTAAAAGTTCTAATATATAGTCAATATCCTAGTAATAAGCAACTAGTTAATAGTGAGAATAAACTGAAGTGTTAGCAAAAGTTTATACAGCTATTATAACCTACCTTTAAAATTCAGTATTTTTAAAATAATCTTAAAGGAAAAGTTTGTCTAATAGAACAATAAAACATTGTACATGACCAACAGTGCCAAATAAAATGTTTAAATGTTTTCCCCAGAAACTTCTAACATATTTTAAACACCTAAGCAAGTGTTTCTCCACTGAAGGGTGTGCAATCAGCTTTCCCTGATACATCTGCTCTGAAGCCCACTGCATGATGGCACTGTTCATACGGTACTGAGTGGTCAGCATTCGAACCACTGAGTCTCCATATTTCTTTATTAGCCTCTCCATTAAGCTGACAGACAGGCCTTTAGATGCAGCACTGTGAAAGATAAAGATAGATAACATTTATAACATGGACAACATTTTATCATTATGGGAGTATGTTAAACTAAATGTAATTCATACTTAAAAATCAACCAAAAATATTAAGTGTTTAATGAAAACATTAGAGCTCATCAAGAATGGATATCATAAACCAAATAATTCACAATCTTAAGATACACTTCCTTTTCCTTCATACCTCTGTGATTTGATCGTGGGCGGCAGCTGTTTGTAATCCCCAGCCAGTATGCATTTGCGTGCTTTGAGCAGAGTGATCCAACAGCTGCTCTCAAGAGCCTGAGCACACTCATCTATCACCACCAGGTCAAAATGATCTTTAGGAAGATGCTTGAGAGGACCATCATCAGAGGCTCCTATATTACACAAATCCATCATGTTTGAGTTTAAATTAGGCATAAACAAACAAACAAACATTTCCTGAAATAAAATTCATGACTGCTAGGGAAGGTTTACTAACCAGTGTTAGTTGCCAGAATAACATCGGCTCTTTTCAAGATCTGAGTGATAGCTGTTTCCTCCCTGGTCCTCAGCTCTCGCCGCAGATCCTTGATTTCCCGTTTCAGATTGCTCCGTTGGCCTTTGTCACGAGTCTTCTTCATTTCATTCTGTCAATGCATTTTTTGTTTTTTATTATGACTGTGTTACAAAACACAGTTTGACAGATGGCCCTAAATCATATTTGAACACTTAGGCCGCATTTTAAAAAGGTTTTAACTTCATTGTATAATACATTGGAGTATTTATTATTGAGAAATCAAAATCTTACAAAAGCTTTGTCCATGTCCTTGCGAATATCAGAAATGATGTTGGTGTTGTCACTGTGTGCAAGGACCGCATCCAGTGAGTGCTTCTGAATCGACTCGAGCAGACGGGCTGGGTGACCCAATCTTAAAACCTTGACCTTGCTCTTCACCAGGCGCTCCACCAAGTTATCAACAGCCACATTGGAAGGAGCACAGCAAAGGATCTGTTAAGATTTAAAAAGATGTTCATCACAAAGCTGCATATATACTACATCAAATGATTTATACCTTAATTATCCAAATTTAGAGTTTGATAACTTGCTTGCCTTTTGTTCTTGTTTTACTGTCTGCAGGATTACTTCAACCACTGTAGTGGTTTTGCCAGTCCCTGGTGGTCCATGTATAATTGCAACATCTTTTTGAGATATTGCAAAGGACACAGCCTCTTTCTGAGAAGTATCCAACCCAGTGTTGCTAAATTCCAAAACATCTGCAATAAAAGAAATACAAACAGACTTAGGACCCCATTGGACTGGGCAGGGAGATTTTTCTATAATGATACTGTATTTTAGATCTCTTTCACATGTCACTCCATGTATATGCTTACTTTGATGTGATAATATCCCTGGTTCTGAGTAACCAAAGAGGACACTGATGAGGTGAGATGCAGGACCACTGCTGTATCCATTTAAAGACTTTAAGGCACTGTAAGTAGGTAATACATTACATAAATGAATAAACCTGAGCATGCAGAGCATATTTCATCAGCACAGCTAATTTTGTGTACTACTATAACAGCTCTGAAAATCCTAAAAATTCGACACTTGATGTTGAGGAAAAAAGAATCAGTAATAGTATTAAATGATACAAGCTTTATGAACTGATAATTGCACATACTTTGACAGTCGTCTATAGGTCACATCATTTGCCAGCTTCATTAGATTGTAGAGTCCATCTCTGTCCAAGTTAATACTGTCCTGCGTATCATCAAAAGCCACAGTCAGGGACGCCTGGGTAACACGTGTTACCACACCTGAGCCCAATTGAGACGGCTCACCCTCTGACTGATACAAACCTATAATATCACCTATAAACAGAATACAAAAGAGAGCAAGTAAATCATATTTGAGTTCAAATGTGAAGTGGCTCACTGGTCAGAGGCTTCGTTATTGTATGTATTAGGTTTCATTAGCATTATTGTGTGAAAGTTTTTGCACAGAATGTCTCACCAGGTCCAAAGGTATTGCTGGGAAGAATTGAGGGTCCTATACTTTTCCTGGGTTCAAAAACTACTAGACATCTGCCATACATGCCAGTATGTTGGCTTCCGATCTGAAGTTTCACCAGAAACACTCCTTTGTGCTGTAGATTCTTGTGAGACAAATTCTCCTGCCATGCTCTGACAATACAAACAATATTTCATAGTTAACTAAAATATTTGGGAAATACAAATGAATGGCTACATAAATACACGTCTAGAACATGTGTAAAACAGCAAAACGTATGTCATTTACCGTGTTTCTTCTAATTCAGCCTCTCTCTCTTCTTGCAGGAGCTCGAGGGTCTTGGAAACGAAGTTTTCAACCTCCATAGCTGTCAAATCAACTCGAAGAGTAACTAAAAGGATAAGCTTGTTGAAATTCTAACTCTGGTTATTTACAACTTATCTATTAAACATTCAGAGGTTTATAATGTCAAAAAATAATTTTGCTAAGTGACACAAGTGTGTGTATATGAGTCTGTCATGTCTGTTTGTATATTAGAGCGCACGCACTAGAATGGGTCCGTCTCTAAATTCAATCCCACTCTGTACAGAAGATCCAGACTGTATAATTCCGTCCCGAACAGAAATAGTATCCAACTGATAAAACATAGAACGGCTACAGAATGATTTCAGATATATAAATTAAGTTTTATTACAGATAAAAAAAAAATATATATTTAATTTTAACGACAAAATTGATGCGGAACGGATATTTCCCTTGAGGAGGAATATTGTTGTTGCACCGGTCATGCTTTGGGAGAACGATGAAATGTCAACGGTGAAGATCTATATTCAGTCCTACTCGTTTTGCCGTGCAATATTGTACCTTCAGTGGGATATATAGAAAGTCAGTATATAGAGAATAATGGCTCGGGTGGTGAAAGTGTTTCGGACCTTAAGAAATCACTGGAAAAAGTCCACATTTGCTGTTTGTGTGCTGTCATATGGAGGACACTGGTTGTATGGAAAGCACTGGTTTGTATTATCAGATATATGACTGTCCGTCTCTCTGTCTATCTATAAGCCCTTATTAATAACTTATTAATTCTAATACTTTTTTCACAGTGACAGTGTGCTGCTACGAGAAGCATGTATAGAGGCCAGGGTAAGGAATATTTAGTTTGAAAAAAACAAACAAACAAAAACTCTCTATTTTTTCCATTTAATATTAAATTTATTTCAAGTAACAAAGATGTTTTTATGGTTTTAGCTTATGTCAACAATAATAACCTTGATACCCAGAACCCCAAGGGTCCCTACATTAAAATATATTGTATCTGATGGTTTCACAGGAGTTTGGTCAAAAGGTAATTGGACCTCAGGAGCATCTGAAGAAAGCCACAATCATTCTGAACCCTGCTGCCTGTAAAGGGTACGATTATAAATACTGATGTATGTCCCTCACTGTGTCATAGCCGTGTCAGTTTATTTGTGTTATTATAGTTACCTTTTTTTTTTTTTTTTGCAGAAAAGCCAATAATTTGTTTGAGAAGAATGCAGCTCCCATTTTACACTTGGCTGGTATGGAGGTTAAAATTGTGAAGGTATTATTCTGTATTATCCTTTTTACACTTTTTTTGTATGCATTTTTTGAACTTATTGATTGTTTGCAATCTGTTGTTCTATTCTGTAACAGACTGATTATGAAGGCCAGGCAAAAAAGCTCATGGAATTGATGGAGCAAACAGATATGCTGATCATTGCTGGTGGTGATGGGACATTACAGGAGGTATAAAAGTATCTTCATAAAGTGGTTTCTGACAACTTGAGCATATTTAAATGTTTTCATGCATTGTATTTCACACAGGTGATAACTGGCCTACTGCGCAGAGCAGACGAGGTAGTTACTAATAATAAATATGTTTTAAGACTTTAAGTTATGTTGAACATTCCAATGTTTTCTGAATTTGAACTACTGTAAATACAGGAGACCTTCAGTAAAATACCAATCGGTTTCATTCCTCTGGGTTCCAGTAACTCTCTAAGCCAGGGTCTGCATCTGGTTTCAGACAATAAAGTACAGTAAGTCTCATGACTTGACTTTTCAAGAAAATTATTTTCCCAAATGTTTGTTGCGATCAAATGTAATTAGATGTTTCTGGTTTTTCAGGCACATTACCTCAGCAACCCTGTCAATACTGAAAGGAGAAACTGTTCCACTGGATGTTCTGTCGATAAAAGTGAATTTGACTGGCATTTTGAAAAAGAACTTGACAGCATTGATTATTTTCATTCTTTCACACAGAGTTGATTGTGTAATTCTGTTCGTAGGGTGAGAAGGAGCAGCCAGTGTTTGCTTTGTTAAGCTTACGTTGGGGTGCATTCAGAGATGTCGCTTCTTCTATTAGCAAGTATGCTTCTGCTTAATTTTTTATTCACATAAATAAATACAAAATGCAAATGTGTTTTTCTAACGTGATTTAATTTGATTCTTCCTTGTCAAGATATTGGTATCTTGGCCCCTTGAAAACGAGAGCAGCACATTGGTTTAGTAGCCTTAAGGTGAGTGTAGTCCTTCATTGACAGTGATCATATTTCAGTTAAATCATATATGAGGCCTTCATATCAGTGAGAATTGGATTAATAAGTCTATCTCCTCTCCTACAGCAGTGGCCACAGAGTCACCAGGCATCCCTCTCCTATCTGGGTCCTGTTCCTCGTCCACCTGACCTGCCCACTGAAACACCACCCCGGCCGAACCTCCTCTACCGCATCTACCGCAGACTCCAGAACTACTGGAACCCTCCTATAGAAGGTATTTTATCATTTTTACAAATATTTCTTTATATAGAATATAGCAGATGAATTAGGACTGGGCATTGACACAAATTTTACAATTCAGTTTTATTCAGATGCTTTGGATTCAGTCCAGTTTGATTAGATATCGATTCATTTTGATATTTATCAGGTACAGTACATGGCATGGCATTTTTTCTGAAGGAAAAAAAAATCTTACTAATGCTGTAAACTGTACAGAAAATCCTATCAGTTGGTACATAACTCTAATATTGAAGGTTAAAATTAACAACTGGTTTGTTTACAAACATAACTTTTTAATGCCATAATTATGGTTCAACTCCAATTCGTTTTTTGAAATATGAATGTTTAAACGGTGGCTGTCATACAAAATTGTTTGCATGACGGATTTATTAAACATTAAATATTGAAAAACAGATTAAATAAAAATATAATAAATATGTAATATAGTCCATATATTTAGCAAAATTCTCCTCTAAAACACTGTGATTACATGAGACATGATACATATCAGTACTGTTTCCTTTTCAACATACCTTCTGATGATCATTCATTCATTTCGAATTATAAGTAGTAGTAAAGAAGAGGAGGAGATGATTGGTTCATGTGCAGCTTGAACTGAGGCAGTTTCAGCGATCTGTCACACCACATTAAAAAGCTCTAAAATAACATTTATTTTTTAAATTTGTTATAAAATGATAATTGACAGAATTTGAAAGCTGAAACTTTGTTTCATATCAAAAGTACAAAAGCAGAAAGCTTACTGTGATTTATGAAAACCAACTCAAAAATTTATTCTTGGGAATTAAAGGTAGGGTAGTCAATTTCAGATAGGCTAGCAATAGCAAGCTTGCTTTGAAAGCATAAGATCCCACCCTCCCTTCAGATCGCTCTCCAAAGCCACGCCTCTTCCAAAACACATGAACGCACGCAGCCAGAGCAGAGTCTGCAAAGTGTCATGAGAGACAGTGTTAAATTACCTCATGTCTCAAAACACGCAACATTACAATAATAATGAATGTAAACAACTTACAGAGATCTTACTTGTACCACCTGACTGCTGCAGATTCATTTCAGCGTTGATAGTTTTGCCATAGAAGTGCATAAATCCAAGTATGAGGATGTGAACAGCTCCGGGTAAAAACGTCACGGGTTGCCATCTCGTAATTAAGGTTATGACATGGCGTAAACACAGCATAAGCTCATTGTTTTTGTTCAAGAGGAACTAAATGAGAATCGATTAAGATCTATATTTTCAACCCAGCCCTAATATGAATAATGTTACTTAAACTCTCAAAGCAGGTTTAGACTTATTACTAAGCTAATCAGGGAAATTCTTGTGTATCTGTGTATATCTAGCATTTAATTCTTGTTTAAATCTGTTCATGTTGGTAGAGCCACCGAAAGAGCCCGAGCCAGAGCGATGGGAGAGCAGAGATGTTTCCACATTGGAGCTCTCAGTTAGCACACACAATAAGAACCCTGTGAAGAGAGTGAGTACTGACATAGTACTCTTTATTGAAATATTTTGTATCTAATTTTATTTTGTATTTTGTATCTAAATGTAATATAGCCTTGAAATTTTGTTCTGATTGGTATTGTCTACTGTCTTCAGCGTGTGGACGATTCTATGCTGATATCTCTGGACCCAGACTCCCTCACAGTCGGTCAGTTCATCACTGAGGGGTGAGTGTCCTTCACAAGACTGCTTGTGAAAAGAGAAATGGAAAATAAAGCAAACTTTATCTCATATTGAATCCGTTGCACTTTTTCGTCTGCTGAACTTCCATGACCTCTATAACTTTTATTTAAAAATCGTCATGAAACGGATGTTGCGATAGTGTCTTTGTCCCTTTGTGACGTATAACTGAGTGAAATGGCTTCTCGAACATGGAAAAATTTAGGGCGGGGCTTGATTTTTGTCCGTTGGGAATTAATTGGATGGATGTGGTTTGCTTATGCCGTGATCTCACGTGAGTGACAGGACACTGCAATATTCCATAAAAACATAAGAATTGTCTTTTTTGATTTCATGGTAAATTTAAATAAATAATAGTACATTTTAAATTATTATTTTTCCTATAATTACATAATTTAATTTGCAATCTGAACTTTTATAACATCTCTCAAACCCCTAAAGAATATATTTATGGACATGAATAAATATAGTTTTTTGTCATGCAGGACCAAGAAAGCAGTGAACCCAATGGAGTCCATAGAAGATACTTTGCAGATAGAAGCCAGTGCTGCTTGTCTTAAACTCCCAGAGGTCAGTATGTTGTGGAAGTATTTGGAACAGATTTCTCCTTTGATTTAAGCTGTGATACAGCGATTCTCATGTATTGCTTTTCTTCTCCTGTCCACAGGAGGGCGCCGGATTTTATGACATTGACAATGAGGAATATGAGGCAATGTCTGTGGAAGTGAGACTGTTGCCACGGAAACTGAGATTCTTTTGCAATGCTGAGCGCAGAGAGCAGCTTGCAGAGGCTCAGTGATGACTGGTTATGTAACAAATTGTGGAGAGGACTGCTGATTTTTTGAGACATTTTCCTAAAACTGGAAAACAAACCAGTGGAGTCAAATTAACTTTGAGTCATCATACTCTTAACTGAACAATTTGTGTTCTGTGGACCTTAAAGGGTTAGTTCAACCAAAAACTTGTCATCATTTACTCACCCTCATGTCGTTCCAAACCCGTAAGACTTTTGTTCATCTTCGAAACACAAATAAAGATGTTTTAAATTAAATCTGAGAGCTTTTTCTCCCTCCATAGACAGCTACGCAACTGACACAAAAGTTCATAAAGAGATTGTAAAACTAATCCATATGAATCGAGCGGTTTAGTCGAAATTTTCTGAAGAGACTCGATCGCTTTATCTGATGAACAGACTGAATTTAGGCTTTTATTCACATATAAACATTCATCAGTGCACAAATCATTTATGGTAAAAAGCTCAAGCATGTTCGCTTTACGTTCGAGAACCAATGAGGTTCAGTTGAACTTCTATTTATGTTCGCTGATCAATATATGTAAAAAATAAATAAATAAAATCTAAATTAAATTGGGAATAAACCACTCAATTCATATGGATTTGTTTTACAATCTCTTGCTATCTCTATCAACTTTTTGAAACACCAAAGTGGTAGTTGCGTGGACTGTCAATGGAGGGATAGAAATTTCTCAGAAATATCTTCAAATTTAAAATAACTTAATTTGAACGAAACGAACGAATGTCTTACAGGTTTGGAACGACATGAGGGTGAGAAAATGATAAGTTTTTCATTTTTGGTTGAACTATCCCTTTGAATGAAAAGGCAGTTTTATGTGTTAAAGCAAGTTTGTGTCTCATTAATGGTGTCATTTCGATGGTTTTTTAACAGCACGGATGAGGTTGTCATACTGTTATTAACTTATTATAGTCCCTACTGGTTTATTTTGAGAGAATGTTTTTGAGAGTGCGCAAACATGGCTCTAGAACTTGCTTAAGAAACAATACACGATACTGTAAATATCCAACCAGATAAGGACTAAGAAATAAAGACATTATCAATCTCTTATTTTGAAAGACTTTTCCATGCATTTATGTTATCTGGCATTTTGTCTTAAAACTACCCCCAAATACTGTGCAGACAAATCATGTGCTAGAAAAGAAAGCTGTTTATTTCAAAATGGCAGTGAATAAGAATCACTGGCTTTAAAACAACAGACACATGCTGTTTGTATTACTGTATAGGTTGTGTGTAAGACAGAGGCATTACACTAGTGCTTTGTGATACCAGTAGAGTAAAACTCAACATTCATTTCGCTTGTTATTATGACAAAGACTTGTGTAACACTTAGATAACGCACAAAAAATATCTCACATACACAATACCAGACAATTCAACCTGTACAATTATGTTACATGGCTGCTTACTTTACATTCTCCATTCATTTACAATCAGACACTAAATAACCGACCAACATCCTACAAGAGGATTTAAAATACAGAAGTTCTCTATTAATTTCTCTGATAGATAAATGTAAAAACAAAATTCACATTTAAGCAAATCTAAGTTATAAGCAACAGTATTATTTATTAATTTAAATATTTTATTTAATGCAATTTAAGAACCATCAAACGGTTACAAACCTGAGTGCCTGCACTCATTCCTCAGAAATGTGTTATTTCGTTAGCAGGTTGAAATTTAGATTGATAGTGACTTTAAAATGTAAACTGAATAGGTCAAGTAAATACTTTTTCCATTTAAACTTTCTTTTAAATTTCACCTATATTAATGCAGCTCTACAAATAATTTGAATAATTAAGTGTCTAGTTTGGGTTTTCACAGGATGAACATATAAACACACAAATCCACAATCAATCAGCCTTTTTAAGGCCAGTCTGCTGCTGTTATTCCGAAATGATCGACCCCAATACATTTAAATAAGAAACCCCAAATATATACAGTCTTTCACAAGTAATAATCAAGAGCATTCACTAATGACAAAGACAGGAATAGAATCACAATCATTTCTTCAGAGCAAGTTAAGCTGAATGTCACATTTCTGTGTCCATTTGCATCATATGTGCATCAGCCGGTGCATTAAATGTACAATTTACATTCAATGACAAGGGTGATAGTGATTAAAGGCCTGTCCAGCAACAAAAACACACAACTCCATTTCATCAGTTTTTAGTACAACGATACCCGTTCAGTGGGTGTAATAACAGCAAATGGGAGGCATTGAAATGACAAATCACATTCATCGGCTAACATTTGGGGAGTGAAATAAGAATGACCGAGAACCTTCTACAGTGTCGTTCATTCCCATTAATATACATGAATACGTTCTGTGCCAAACTACAGTACCAAAACTGATGTGTCTCTTTGTTCATGCACAATAGATCACAAATAACACAACAAACACACTGACAGATGACAGTTTTTTCCCCCAAAACGAAATGACTGTTCACATGTACATGATTAAGTTAAAAAAATGTGGCAGAGATTGTGAAAATCTTAACCATCACAGTAGTGTATTATATGCAACAACCATAAAACTTTTAGAAATACAGATATGACATTCAAAGCAGACTTTACCAAACCGTTGTTACCAGCAAAAAACAGGAGGATCCAGGGAGTGAGAGTTGCTTTTCCGATTCTCTGGTGTCCAAGTGAAGCAGATTTATATCCACTGGGGACGTCACATCAGTTCCCCCAGACAGCACTGGCTAGAAGAACAAAGTCACAACTGAAGACCACAGATTGAAAAGCAGTAGAGAGAGGCACAGAGATCATGTTTTGGAAACAAGCTTAGGCAGAGTCCAGAAGAAATCCAAGATGGCTGGAAGGATACTAAGCACACAAACAGACAGACAGACGAGCAGAAAGATGTCATTGGATTGACTGGCCGCAAAGTGCACAAAAAGCTGCAGTCGGATTGCACCTTGTTGGTGTTGGCAGTATCAGTGTGGTCCAGAGGTGTCAGGAATGGCTCCTGAGATAGCCAAGCCAGAGAAAGAGAGAAAAGAAAGCAGGTAATCAGTAGGCAGTGTGTTGTAGCCCTAATAGACAATGGGCTCCAGAGAGAGCGGCAGAGACAGAGAGTCTTACGGGCAGCAGGGGTTGTCGATAACCAGCATGACGTCGATGCCGTAGATTTCCAGCAGGTCGACGAGAAAACCGCGGTCGCCCTGAGGATCCAGCCCCATGGCTCTCATGTGCTCAGCAGTCAGGGTAGGATCGGCACTCCCCGCCAACTCAGAAAGAGTCTGGAAGATTCTGTTGTTCTGTTCCATGAAGAACCTGGATCACAAACAGTAGGAAATTCCATGCAGATTAATTACAGCAACATAAATGTTATTCCATTGTTTTTCACAAGAAAAAATTTTAGACACTCAAGAAATAGGCTTTTTTTACATACTCAGTGCCAAGCATAATGCAATTTATTTATATGAAATTTACATCAAATATACTACCATTCAAAAACCTGGGGTCAGTAAAGTTTTTTTTATTCAAACAACTTCATTTGAATCGGCAAGGATGCATTAAATGAATCAAAAGTAACAGTTAGCGATGCACTGATATGAAATATTTGGTCGATACCGATATCCGATAATTCTTTATATTTGAAAGCCAATAACTGATTTATTGGCCGATAAATCTAAATCCAAACTTTTATATAATTTTTGAGAGCCTGATTACAAAATCAAAAGTCTCACCATTAAAACTCATGTCCCAAGCACACAATTATAATGTTATCATTATAATATTATGTAGCCTATATGACAGACTTGCACTGTACATTGTACTTAACTGTATTTTCCTTTTTGAAGTGATTTCAATCATATTTCAAGCAATTCAAAACCATCATGGCGGACAGTGTGCATCTGAAGTGTCTCAGCTGAAGGAAATAATCCATTATTTTATCGGGCCGATAACGATAAAATAAAAAATGATACCAAAATAGTGGCCGATATATCATGCAACCCTAGTAACAGACATTTATAATGTTACAAAAAAATTCTATTGTAAATAAATTGCTGTTCTTTTGGACTTTCATGGTTTCCTGAAAAAAATTAACAGCTTAGCTGTTTTCAACATGTTTTTGAGCAGCAAATCAGCATATTAGAATGATTTCTGAAGGATCATGTGACACTGAAGACTGGAGTAATGATGCTGAAAATTCAGCTTTGATCACAGGAATAAATTACTTTTTTTTTTTTTATATATTCAAATAGAAACAGTCATTTTAAATTGTAATAATATTTCACAATATTGCTGTTTGTACTGTATGTTTAGTCAAATAAATGCAGCCTTGGTGAACATCAGAGACTTCTTTCAAGAAACATAAAAAAACTCTTACCCACCCCAAACTTTTGAACTGTGGTGTAGAAAGAGAAATGGATTTAATCAAACTATCCACAATTCATAGTATGAAAATATAGTATTGCATTTGTGTATTTTCCATAAATTTCCAAACAATATATGTGACCCTGGAACACAAAACCGGTCATAAGGGTCAAATTTTTGAGATTGAGATTTATACATCATCTGAAAGCTACAGAATAAATAAGCTTCCCACTGATGTATGGTTTGTTAGGATAGGACAATATTTGACCAAGAAACAACTATTTGAAAATCTGGAATCTGAGGGTGCAAAAAAAAAAAAAATCAAAATATTGAGAAAATCGCCTTTAAAGTTGTTCAAATGAAGTCCTTAGCAATGCATATCCGCTTAAAAAAATACATTTTTTGATATATTTGCTGTAGCAAATTTACAAAATATCTTCATGGAACATGATCTTTACTTAATATCCTAATGATTTTTGGCATAAAAGAAAAATCGATCATTTTGATCCATGAAATGTATTGTTGGCTATTGCTACAAATATACCCATGTGACTTATGACTGGCTTTGTGGTCCAGGGTCACATATATGGTTTCATCAAGCTTAAAGCTTAAAATATTTTCATTAAAAGTGTATTGAGTTGTTCTTCCATTTCCAAACGCTCTTTCTGTCTCACTAAAAACCACTGATGTGATAAACTGAGGTGTGTATTTCCATCACGTACAAAATGAAGAGGTCTTCCTCACTGGATGCGCAGTCTCCATCCACCTCCTGAGAGTACAGCAGCATCTGCCTGCAACAACAGCAACATCATCATTCATATGCCTGTGGAATTATATGTTTTCATGTGTTTTTCCTCATCATATAAGCCTTTCAGATTTTAAAAGGCTGGTGTACCTCTGCTCACAGAGCTTGCGATACTTCTCTCTGTCTGCACTGTTGAGTCTGAGCAGAGGCTGGAGGCTCTCTCTGTGTGTCTTTACATTCTGATTGTCAATGTAGACATCATACAGCTCCTTCTTTTCCTCAAAGATCTTCTCTGTTGTACCTGAGAACCCAAATAAATACAATCTAAAATGCAAATCACACTGATTTATTCTTACTAATACATTCTTCTTTCTTGAATTTACCAACTAATACTGATGTTGGAGGAAATGGTTCTTGTTTTTTGAGGACCAAACAATAACTACACTCACTCTGGACTTAAATGTTATTTGCATCCACTGTTTACAATGGTTAAAACATTTTGTGCCTGTGGAATTATGAATTTTGCCAACTTCAGTCCTGCTCTAGACTGAGACACTTACAGGCCACATAAGACGGCTCAGCCTCAAGAGCAGTGATGTCAGCAACGTTGATGTAAAAGAAGGGGCGGAACTCCGGAACAGACATGCCCATCCCAGGAATGGACACATTAGCAAGGCAGCAGCAACAGTATACTAATGGATGAAAAACATTACATAGAAAAATAATCATGAGTTAAACGTGAAAACACACATTTTTATAATATAGTTACAGATTCAAAGAAATGTACAAATCATTAGCTATGTTTCCATTTATACTTCATAAATGACTTGCGCATTTTTTATGTGACATCCCAAAATTTGCATAAAAAATAGGTGGATAGCTGTGAGTCATTTTTGTATACTAAAGACATGGGCAAGTGCATGTAGATAATCTATAACACTGGATTCTCAAGATATGTGCCAATCTACATGTAAGTGGGTTTCCTTTCTCACCTCGATAGCAGACCACACCGACAGGGGGAGGAGAGAAAATAAGGATGCGTTTCCTGAGCAAAGCAAACTTCCACAGCACCATGATCTGCTCTCCAAAGAAGCGGATGAACTGGGACATGCAGCCAGCCGGGTGTGTAATCTAATCAGTGTACAGAGACGAGAAAAGTGCCATGATTTGTTGCTTCAGATTTTTTATTAAATGACTACACTTACGGACACACCACATATATTAAACAGGCCCTTACAGATTGACCAATATTCGGCCATACACCTTAGGGTAGTAGCGCCATATTTATTTTTTGACAGGAATGAAAACAAGGCTGTGAGGGATAGAATCACAGTGTGTTCAATGGATCGTACAGCTGTTTAACAACAAACCGATTGTCCAGCCGACAAAATGTCTTTTCGAAAAAAGAACACTCCATAAAACAGTTCTGGAAGTTATTAAAATTATGTGATCTAGGACCTTTATTCAGTGCGCGCCATTGTAAAGACTGTAAGTCTATCCCTCACAGACTTGTTGTCCTCTACGTTTAATTCAATATGCCGTCTACCCTGACTAAGGTCTATTGAGCCAATAATCATGGCTGTTTAGCAGATTAATAGAAGTGGTCATTCTATCTAGTATCGTTTTTAAAATCCTCTGAGAGGCTTATCATTGCATATTGCAATTATTCAAAGTTCAAAGAGAAATTTCTTTTCAATTACTTTTTATATATAATTTGATGTACTTTTTGTGTACTTCATACATTTACCAGCAATTTTATGTAACTATAAAAACCATAGCTCCCAGTTTTTTTTTTGCTTGATGGTTTCCCCTTGGATCAGTTCAGTAAATCCCACTTATTTGCATTACATATATTATTAATGGCAGCCAGGAAGATAATAACTGTAAACTGGATGAAGGTGCACGAACCTACTGTGACAAATTGGACACAAAGACTGAAACAGATACACATATTTGAGAAAATGACTGCGGACTTGCAGGTAAAATCCGACTTTTTTCGACAGAAGTGGGCACTTATTGAAACGTATTTGCTCGAAGGAAATAGTTCTAACATATATTAATGTATGAACCATGCAGGTAATATACTGAAGGTAATTTACTGAATTGCTGTCAGGTTTTTTTTTTTAATTATTATTATTATTTATTTTATTTTTTATTATTTTTGTATTATTATTATTTTTTTATTTTATTTGTAATCCCTTAATGTTTATGTATTCAAGTATTGAGTTGTATTCTGTTTTGTTTTAAAAAAAAAAAAAAGTTTAATAAATCTAGTTCTGAGCTCAAGTATACATCAGCATATTTTTCAACAAGAGTATCTCCTCATATGGAATTCTTCTTTAACAATAGAGGATCTTGTGGTTTTTACACAGAGAAATTTGTCTCACAATAGTTCTTTTTTTCCTTTTCACAAAGCTGAGCTCTCCCATGCTTATTGCTCATTGCCAGGAGGTGCAGAAGTAATGCACCCTGATTAATCAGTAACACGAAATTCCCTGAGTGGCCTGGCCTAGATTTCTTCAGAAACTAAAAAATAACTTTGAAAAAAAAAAATGTAATTATCTAAAACTACTTTCATTAAAACATATTTAAAAGAGAGATCCTTCAAAAAAGTTTTGATTAGTGACAGATAATACTGAGTTATATTTTCAAACCTTCATCTCTGGATGCATGCAGCGGTTGACTATGGGTCCAAGAGCACTGGTTGGGCAGGCTGTGACCAAACCGTTCCCTCCTGGGGGCAACACTGCCTTTTTATCCTCATAGAAAGCTTCCAGTGGCGAGTACTGGCCTGGACACTGCAACTGGTGCCTGTAAGAATGCATTTGCAGAATTAAATGTAGGGTAGGCAATGTTTTTCATAAACACGTTTTGTTATACTGGTTGAAACTCTCTTCACATCCTGATAGCAATCAATAATTCATTCATTCATTAACCATTTCAGGTGTACCCAACTCCCAATTCTATGGGCCATCTCATGTCATACGCAAAAGACTGTCCATGAATCCCCAACCCTCCCATCACATGGCTTGGGACACACCTACGGACAATTTTTAGCATCTCCAATTCACCTTTACTGCATGTTTTTGGATTGTGAGGGAAACCCACGCAGACACAGGCAACTCCAGAAAGGCCTCATGGCTTAGCTGGGACTCAAACCGTGGACCTCCTTGCTTGAGGCAACAGTGCTACCCACTGAGCCACTGTGCCACCCTCAGCAATCAATTAACATACATAAGATGTACATATCTTATGTGGAAGTCTCAGGACCAAAAAATGTTCGTCCAATCATTGCATTCGGTCCTAATGCAATGATTGGACGATGTTATGTGCTTTGAGACATGAGGTAATTTAACGCCGTCACTCATGACGCTTTGCAGACTCTGCTCTGGCTGTGCGCGTTCATGTGTTTTGGAGGAGGTGTGGCTTAGGAGAGCACTCTGAAGGGAGGGTGGGATCTTATATCAAAGCTAGCTTGCTATTGCTAGCCTCTCTGAAATCACCTACTCTACCTTTAAATGGTGTTGTTATGAAATGCATTGGACTTCATACTTGCTTTATTTAGAGTCAGAAATTAGACAGCAGACATTATTAAAAGAGTTGAGAAACATGGATTTATATTGCAGTTTTAGCATGCTGCATTTTAACTGATTGAAGAGATGAAAAGGGAATCAAAATTAAACAAATTCCATCTATCTATCTATCAAAAACTTAAAACTATTTCAAACTTAAAACCTTTTAACTTTCTGGCTAACTTTTTAATCCATACTAATCTCTAAAAAAAAAAAAACATTTTATCTGTCCCACTTTCTGTGGAATAAAGTCCTGGTATTAAAGTAGATGCTTTCTGTCTAAACCAAAAGAAACTTAAACTAATGGTTCCTGCATTAATGTGTTTAATTACCCACCATATTCCTACCGAAAATGAACATCTGCACTGGACAAAATATTTAGCACTGCCTTTTATGCTTAACTTGAACAAGAAAATAATTATTCATCCCAAAATGTGAAATTAATGTCATAGAAAGCATTAAATTGAACTTTCTCATACATATCAACATATTGTTACAACACTAATTTTATGTTTTAAACTGACTTCATAAACTGACTTCATATGCAACTCAAGAGTTTATGTTTAATGCATAACAACACCTTAAAATAGTAATGATGCATGCAAAAGAGTGGGAGAAGGGGACATAACAATGTAAAACATGACGCAAGGAAACACTCACCGGACTTGGTTCTCCAGGAAGTGCATGTAACGGTATAGCAGTGTGTAAGAAGGAGACAAAATCCCCACAGATTTCATCCGAGCTCCTCGTTCCAGCTCACTTTCCACAGGCATGTTGGCAAAGCACGCTAGTCCAAAGTAACAGCCTTTACGGAAATATCTACAAAAAGAGACAAGCACATTTAATCTGGATTAATCTACATACATGTGTACAAAATTAACCTGTTTGAATGCAAGTATGAATATATGAAAATACTACTAATCAAACAGTTTGCATCGTGATTACAAATTATCTTGATGAATGTGACAAACACATTACAAAACAAAACAATTAGTCAAACCTTATGTAACAGGATGGGATGGAGAACAACAACAACACACAATTCACTTTTTTAATGGCCAATATTTGGATTCAAAACATTTATTCAATTTCTAGGTTGCTGGTTAAAATGTAACATGAATAACAGATAGAAACCATAAAGGATTTTATAATGTGAGGTCCAGGGCAAATGTAACACAAGATATGACATAGAAATCGCATGACTAAATTTAATCTGAATTTCATGTATTGGAATAAAAGATTTATTTAAAAATAAGTCATAGTTACTTAAACTTTGTTTAAACTGTGCAGAAAATTATTGTAGTGTGTTTTACTAATTTTTTTAATCAAATGCTTATTATAGGACGGTAGGTTTGCAGCAGTGTGTTATGCAGAAAAAGGTTAAAAATGTTACAATTGCCCTCCATATAAATGCAATGGAATTTAAGAAAGAGATTCCCACATGAAGTCACTTGAGATCCGATGAGAGCCGCTGGCCATTGACTTGAACTCTACTCCCTCCAGATTCACATCTTGAGGTAGGCACCATTCTATCATATTCCCTGTGAAAGAAACAATGAGGGCCTATGTAAACAAGTGTGAAGCTGTTGGACCAGGTTTTAGTCAAATAGTGTTTGCAGAAGAACACAAAAACTCTCCAAATGCCTTTCTCTGCAAAACTAGAAGCAAAAGAGGAAGTTGGCTAAGAACAGTACAGTAGTCAGCCGGATGACTTATACAACTCTCACTTCACATTCTGTTCATTTCCTTACATAATATATTACAAAACATCCTCCCATATGGGATAAATGGGGATGCCTCTGTCACACAAATGAACTATAAATATGATGAGTTTTCAGTTTCATAATTAAAAGCCATTTTGATATGTTTTGTTAGTTTGCAGTCAAACATAAGTGGTTTAACTGTTTGGAGACTGCAATAAAGAAACAAAGTCTCATAAAAAGTATATCATTTTTGAATGTAGACATAAGTAGTTCAGCATAACCTTTCATTAACAGCACTGACCTTAACCTCATTGTAAGTCTTTGGGATGTGCTGGAGTAGACTTTACAGAGTGCTCGACTCTTACATTGTCAATACAAGATCTTGACCAAAAAATGTTGCACCTCTCAATGGAAATAAATGTTGTGATGTTATTTCCATCAAGAGGTGCATCAATGTTTGGTCAAGATCTTGTATTGACAATGCAAGAGTCAAGCGCTCTCTAAAGTCTACTCCAGCACATCCCAAAAACTTCCAATGAAATTAAGGTCTGGACGCAGAGGTGCCAATTCTTGTGTGAAAATGATTCTTCATGCTCTCGTAACCATTCATTCACAATTTTAACCCTGGTGAACCTCCTGGAACATGGTCATGATGTGTCTTCCTACATGGTTGTTTAAGAAATTAAAAGCTACACACTCCATCTTTAAGGGTTAAAAGAACCGTTGCCAAACATATAACATGCTAGAAACTTAATAATCACTGTAATAATGATCCATCCATTGATTCTTAAGTATTTGCCTATTAAAATCCAAACAGCAACTTTGTTGTAAAAGTTGTATTTGTTAGTCAACGCAATGTGAACTAACATGAACAAACAATGAATGACTTTTTATTAACTAACATTAACAAATATTAATAAATACTGTACCAAATGTATTGCTTATTGTTAGTTAATACATTAACTTGTTAACAAATGAGACCTTATTGTAAAGTATTGCTGAAATGACTCTATATTCTTTGCAAAGGATAAATGAAAGGCTGAAATGAAAGCTTAATTTAAACAAAATATTGGTCATACATGATTTCTCAAAGTATTGATGAATCATGTAATTCATGATTTGTTTTTGTGTGCATTCAGTGTTTAGATGAATCTTTTACAACTTAAATGAATCTTTAAACCTGTTCTCACATGCTATGATATTTAAAGAACAAACAGCAGAGAGAACTTTTTTTAAACTAGATATTTCTCCTCCTCTTCATCATCATCATCATCATCATCTCTTACATTCTTGTTTGTAACTCACTCAGTCATTTTACAGTATTATATATACATTAACCTCACCCGATCTGGTGTCGAAAGTCACAACGAACACAGCAACAATCTGATCTTTTTCTTCCCATCCAGACCCCGTGATCCTCCGATCCCTGACTGACAGTCCATGAAAGGCGCAGTCTCCCTCCTCATCAGTGGCAGAAGCATCTCCTCCCGGGCCGCTGTACTGCTTATGGGGAGAATGTGCACTTTCACCTGGAACAGCTGTTACACTATTCGGTCTCGCTGGGCTTCTGTTTAAGGAGATATCTGCTCCTACACTGCCCTCGGCCGGGTAACTCGATAGACCGGATTGTATTGAATCCCCAGTCTCCGGTGATGGAACCGATGGGGCAAGTTCGGCCGGGGGAACCTCCTCCCAGTCCAGCAGCGGAGCGCGATCCGATTGCTCAACCATAGCGTCTTTCGATTGTGGCTATCGAAGAAATAAACAAAGTCGCCGCACTCGGTACAGAGCGGTCAGTCGGAGCGACCAACGCCACGCGTGAAACGGAACATAGCGCTTGGAATTCAAACAATCCCTAAATGTAGTAATACATTACAGACAGGGTAACAGACGCTACCCAGGCGTACACTGTTTTGATGATGTCACACACTTCCGCTCACGTGGTGCGAAAGGGTTATTGTTATCAACCTCCTCCCACCCGAAAAATAAATACACAGTATGATGTCTGTGTGCGCAGTCCCCTAAAATAAATATGCTGACAAGTTTGACGACCATAATTAGCTTTCCTTAACAGTCAGAACTTTAAGAAAAAAAAAAAAATTCTTATTAAATAAAGAAATAATTTATATAATATGATGATTAGTTGTGGTGGTTTCGAATGAATATTTTCTAAAGCGCGTGACACCTTTACTGCCTTCAAAGACTAATGTACGAGGAGAGAAAATAGAGTAAAATCATTTGTAAAGATAACTGGTGACTATAAAGGGGTGTAAGGGCGATATTGAAATCCATACTTAATTTAGGCTTATTATATTTTATGTACCTAAGCCCAGTCACCTGAGGAAAACACTCATGATGCTTAAACCAAACACTCTTTAAGCATACGAAGGCATGAACGTTTAAATAGAGGAAATACTTGTGATGATCGGTTCTGTACACACACAAAAAAAGTCACGCCTTCAGATCAAAAACGCTTGATACTAGTTAGAGGAGTTAATTAAAAATGGCTGAGGCACTCCGCCCATAGTTAAAGGACCTCATTAAGTTTAACGCGCCAAGTTCAAGCGTGGTGGTGGTTGAGCTCGTCTCAGGGTAAGTTGGAATTGCATTTGTGCTGTTCAAAATAGCATAATAAGACCATGGAAGCGATATTTATTTTGAGAGAGTCTGTGAATATTTAGCTCCACTCACAATAAACGTATGAGATCGTTTGAGGCCTGGTTAAGGAGACATGCTCTCATATATCTCTCATATAACATCGAATTTGCTTGTAATATCTTATTTTCAAATACGTAATGTGTAAACATAAAGCTTCAGCATATCTCAATTGCTATAATTAGTTTTAATAAACCCATATACACCATATGACCTTGGACCACAAAACCAGTTATAAGGGTCAATTTTGTAAAATTGAGATTTATACATCATCCGAAAGCTGAATAAATAAGCTTTCAATTGATATATGGTTTGTTAAGACAGGACAATATTTGGCTGAGATACAACTATTTGAAAATCTGGAATCTGAGGGTACAAAAAAATTAAAATATTTAGAAAATGGCTTTTAAAGTTGTCCAAATGAAGTCCTTAGCAATGCATATCCACTCACAAAAATGTCTTCTTTTAATATTTATATATATAATATAAAAATATATATATAAATTTACTT
>RJVU01048406.1:4505749-4525637 GCA_003731715.1 Anabarilius grahami | reverse complement strand
ATATTTGACATTTTTAATGTAAAACAAGTTCCTTTTTTTTTTTTCAGGCAGTTGGCCTTAAAGGAAGTGTATGCCCATGCAGTGTTGGGTCATCACCCTCATGTTGTCCGATACTACTCTGCCTGGGCTGAAGATGACCACATGATTATACAAAATGAGTACTGTGATGGTACGATGGAAAATCGCATTAAAAACCACCCCCCACCCCTTTTTTTTTTTTTTTTTTTAAAAAAAAATTACTNTTTTTTGGTCTTGTAGGTGGCAGTCTCCATGATGCTATAACTGAAAAGGGAGAGCAAGGGGAGTACTTTAGAGTTCCTGAGCTAAGGGATCTGCTCCTACAGGTCTCCATGGGGCTCAAGTACATCCACAACTCAGGCCTAGTGCACCTCGACATTAAACCCAGTGAGCTTTGTGTCTCTTGTTTTTCCCAAGCCTTTACCACTTAATGAGAAGTTGGACTATTTGACTGGAACATGCTTACATTTTTCATCCTTTTCAGGTAATATTTTCATCTGCCATGGACCCAGTTCAAGTGCTGGTGGAGAGGGAGAGAGTGAAGAAGAGGATGAAAGCCCCTCCTCTGGGGTTGTATATAAAATTGGTATCTTCTTACCTGTCAATGTCCACCCTTTTAAATGCATAAATGTTTTGCTGATCATCATTACGTATTCAGGTGATCCAGAAGGTTTATATAACAGAAATAGATCTCTAAACTGCCCCAGTAGTATAAAACTGCACCAAAATGTTTTTCTTTTTGCGAAAAACTAAATTAAATCTTTATTTTAGCCGAAAACTTAACTTAAATTTGGGTACGGTGCTGGGTAGATTACTTACAAATTGTAGTCCATTACTGATTCCAAATTAGATGACAAAAAAATGTAAGCAACATTTTTAGGTAATATAATCTGACTACTTTTAGATTACTTTTGACCCAACTTGTTTATCACATTAAATTGAATAGGATAATATTGTACCATATAGATATAAAAATAGAATTTAAAAGAAAATATATTCCATTCTTTATCAAAATGACGTGCATTGAACATTGAACTGCAGGGGGTTTGAGTATTTTAAAACGTTAAATCTAATTACAAACATTTCCAGATTACATGTAATCAGTTACTACCCAGCACTGCTCGGTTGATAAACTAGTCATAGTAAAGTTCTTTGGCATCAAGCTGCCTCGTGATTATTTCAGCCGAACAAATTTTGCATTTTGCTATTCTAGCATAACTTTTGATCATGTTTAAGATCATGGTTTTACAATGTCCGCTGTATAGAGTCAATGTTTTGACATTTATCTATCGTTAATAGCTGACGATATGCCTCCCTTGTTCTTTAGGTGACTTGGGTCATGTAACATCCATCTCAAGCCCTCAGGTAGAGGAAGGGGATAGTCGTTTCCTGGCCTATGAGGTCCTGCGAGAGGTACAATATCTGTTTGAGCTTTCTCAGGGTGTTCAGTTTTCTGCAGAGGTTAAATGATAGTGTTCTTATCCAGAAAACTGCACTGATCTCATATACAGTCAGTGACTATGAATGTCAAAACAAGATAATTGTGGATGTAACCAACTGTTGCTGTGTTGTTGTTTTTGTTTTGTTTTTTCCTCCTCCTTCACAGGACTACACTCATCTTCCTAAAGCAGATATCTTTGCACTGGGCCTGACCGTGTTATTAGCTGCTGGAGCTCCACCACTTCCTCAGAATGGAGACAGCTGGCATAGCCTCAGACAGGGTGAGCTACCCAGCCTGCCCCAGGAGTTACCAGCACCCTTTAAAGACCTTTTAAAGGTACTGTTTGAGTGCGCACATCTAAGTGGTTTATTGTATTCCCTGTAATGGTTTGATTATCTGTTTCCAGAGTAAGTTAAGTTCCAAATAATCAGTTTACTTCATATTTGGTTTTACACCTCAGGGACTGAATGTATGAGTCCAGTCTAAACAAAAAAAACAACAACAAAAAATCCCCTTCAAAACCACCAACACATTCATGAGAATTCTTCAGAATGGCAGAGGACTGAACCGAAACTAAATGTATCAGCATTTTAAACTTCCTGATATAGATGGAGAGACCTTAAATAGTTGAACCAATAACATTCAGTGGCATCTAATTCCATTTAAATGACAGTGGTGTGTATATTTCTCATATATTGATTTAGTCTTGAGTGGTTTATAAAAAGCACTTCCTTTCATTCCACCACCAGAGGGCATAAAACCAACTATCATGTAATGCTGATAAATGCTTCCAGTTCAGTCCTCTGCTATTCTGAAGAATTCTCCCAATTAATGTGCTGGTGGCTTTGACGTTTTGTTTACCATGGATTCATACATTCTGAGGTCAAGATTGAAAACCTAATATGGACAATACATTTGTATTTGATAGACTATGTTAGATCCTGACCCTACTACAAGGCCATCTGCATCCGTGTTGTGTCGGCATGATGTACTGCGCAAGGAGAGAGCCGGCAAACTGGCTGCACAGCTTCGCAAGGAGCTAAATGTGGAGAAGTTCAGAACAGCTATGCTGGAAAGGTGAGTTTTCTGGCATTGCACTATTCTCCAAGTACTCTCTTTCATAAGGTAGCACTACTTGTATTGTTTACCTCCTCGAAGTCGTATTAATTGCAATGCCTTCTGTTTTTACTTAGAGAACTCAAGGAAGCCAGACTTGCTGCTACCTCACCACAACGTTCATCTCAACCAGGGTCTCTTCCGAAAGCTGGGAGGAAGCTTGTGGGTAGAAGCGCAGTCCGTTCCATGAGCTTTGGTTTCCCTGGATACTAGCACTGACTCTGCATTGAATTTGTCATGTACTGCATGTCAACATGCCTACAGACTGTAGTTCTATAATACAGTAGTCACTACTCTACTATTGGGACTACTCTGTTACGTGACTCAGCATGTCACTGGTAAAATGTGAACTTCAGATCTGCTTCAGTGACTCATGTCGAAATGAACACTGCCACCGCTGTTTTATTTGATGCGTGAATCGGCGCATATTTAAGGTCTACTGTTGAATGCCAAGTTTGTCTTGTCAAATAACCAAATAGTGCATTTTAATTGTAAATAAAGTTTTTAAATGTTTTTCTAAGTGATGCTGTTTGATGTACCTTCAACTATTATCTGCTTTGGTGATGCAGCAACATCACACTTCACAATAAAAGATGAAAAGTATTGACCGGGATGATTCTCCTAGAACAGCAGATGTAATCATACAATGTTTCTCAAACAGGTGGCCTCAGTATGTCTAAATCTGTTAACATAAAAGATGTACAGCTTAAATCTGACCCCACACACATTTTTTTTTTTTTTTATTACAAAGGGGGTGAAGGGGACCAGATAAAAATATCATTTTAGGTTGATTTTGAATATTGTCTCTTGTCATGGTTCATGGTGCACGTGGTGTAAAAGTTAATTTCTCAGCCAAATCTTCCTCAGAATTCCTTATCTGGCAAGTGCAGTCTAACAGAAGGGGAAATTTGTTTTCAAAAGCCCCCTTTGGAAACTTTTTCCAAAAGTGCAGATCAGAAAGTACATCATAAACTCAGACTTTCAAGTCAAGTCTTTTACCTTTTGCCTTCTCGGCGATTGCTATGTTAAAAAAAAACACCATCTTATTTTAATGCCTTTAAACAAACAGCGAGAATAATGTCTATCATGTTTTCAGACTTTTCACTCCCATTAGGGGAATTCCGTCAGCCATTGGCCACGCCCTCAACGTGACGCGGCTGTGATGTAGAGGAAGGCGGGGATTGAATATTCATTCCACATCACAACACTTTAGTGTTTGTTTTGGGGGGGATAATGCTTCACAGGTTTTGACTGAAAGGTTAACGTAAGTAACGAATGTTTATTTTTTTCACTCAAAAGCAAGTACAGTTGACATATATATATATATACACGATTTTAAACATTTGCTTTAAATATTTCATATAGTATTAAAATAGTACACCTCCCCGGTACTTTTGCTAGTCTATCGTAGCCTTATCATGGTTTGTGTCAATAATGTTACGACAGTTCATGCAATTTCTTTAAATACAAACATCCATTCACGTGTGTGTACTCTATTTGATTTAGATGGATTTACGCTTCCATCAGTTTGACTAAACTTTCTTGTTAGTTCAGAACTGCACGTGATATTAATGTTCAGAAATGTGCTGCAGCTGGCTGGTATTAATCTTTAATCATTTCGCTTCATCTCGGTGTCGTTTGTGTCGGTCCCTGAGAGGAATTTCGACTTCTTTGTTTTGATCTGAACACCTCTTTCTTTTGAAACTGTGCTTCGGCAAAAAAAATCAGTTAAACTCGCTGTATACAATTAAATTTGTAATCTAAACGTCACTAAGACATGTATAACATTAGCCCAAATCCTCATTAACAGACCGAATAATGTTAGCTAGCTTAGCTACTTATAAACAGTTAGGCTAATATTTTCAGCTGCATGCTAGAATTGGTTTGAATTTGGATATTTCATCAACTTGAACTTATTACAAGCCAACCGTCACACAACCATGAACTACATGTTTGCGTGTATTTCGCCATAAATAGCTGTCTATAGACTTATGTTTTTATATACAATGCATTATATTATATATAATACAGATGTTCCTGTATGGGTTCGATTCCCAGGGAATGCATGAACTGATAAAATGTGTACCTTATATATATATATATATATGTATATATGTGTGTGTGTGTGTATGTGTGTGTGTGTGTGTGTATATGTGTGTGTGTGTGTGTGTGTATGTGTGTGTGTGTGTGTGTGTGTATATATGCGTGTGTGTGTGTGTGTATATATGCGTGTGTGTGTGTGTATATATATGCGTGTGTGTGTGTATATATATGCGTGTGTGTGTGTATATATATGTGTGTGTATGTATATATATATGTGTATGTATATATGTATATGTATATATATATGTATGTATGTATATATATAAAACATAGATAACATTTTAACACACACACACACATACATATATATATATATGTATATGGTAAAATGTTAAATACATTGAAATTATACAGTGATATCAGTCAGGCTATATATAGTCTTGAAAATCATTGCCATGTCTTTTGTTTTTGTCCTAATGAAACTAACTGCCTTTGTGTTTTTCTTTAAATGCAGAGCACCTTAATGAGGCATTGCATGGGTTAGACAATGGACTGCAATAGAAACTACAACAATTTTCAACACACTTCCCTGCTGCTCCTTTCCTTCCTGGAGCAAAAAGGCTGCCAAAATAGTGATCTTGATGAACAGCTAAAGCTGCCTACCAAACACAATTATATTGAAAGTGACGAAGAATTACAAACCGACGGTCACAGTTCCTCAGTCACCTACAGAGATATTTTGTATGACCTTCAGAATCAAGTTCAGCCTCAACTGCCAGGTATTTTTTTTCACACATTTTTTTTTCTGATCTTTATTAAGGCTGCACCTTAATTGATACCAGTAAGCCAATGATTATATTCATGTTATATGACTGATAACTATGGAAGCTTGTTCCCACAACAGAATAAATAAATAAATAAATAAGGAAATTGCAGCTTTTTATCTCACAATTGGGACTTTATTCTCGCAATTGTGAGTTTACATCTCACAATACAGACTTCTTTTCTCAGAAATGTCAGATATAAAGTTACAATTCTGAGAAATAAAGTCAGAATTGCAAGATTGTGATTTTCAGTTTAGATTTTTTTTTTTTGTCCTTGAATTTTGAGTTTATATCTGGCAATTCTGACTTTTTCTCTCAGAATTGTGATATAAACTCTTCAGAGAAAAACCTTTCTTTGCTATTTCAAGTTTATAACTTTCAATTCTGACTTTATGGCCCGGTTTCACAGACAGGGCTTAGACTAAGCCAGGATTAGGCCTTAGTTCGATTAGGGCATTTAAGTAGCTTTTATAAATGTTAAAAAAAAAAAAAAAAAACATTACTAGTGTGCATCTAGAGACAAAACAATGGCACTGACATATTTTAAGATGTCAGTACAAGGTGCTTTGAATTAAAACAGCTCAAACATGCATTTTAGTCTAGGACTAGCTTAAGCCTTGTCTGTGAAACAAGGGGTATATCTCACAGTTCTGACTTTTTTTCTTTATAAACTTAAATTCAGAGGAAAAAAAGTCACAGTTCACAAAAAGTTTATATCTCACAAATCAGACCCACAATTGTGAGTTTATATCTTGCAATTGTGAGTTCAAAAAGTCAGAATTGCAAGATGTAAACTTTGATTGTGAGAAAAAATAATTGTGAGAAGTTTTTATTTGTTTATCTTTTATTTAGTGGTGGAAACAAGTGTCAATAGATAACCAATAAATAGACAATATTTTATTTAATGAAAATATACCATACAAAAAATTATTTTCTCAGTCTCAAATCAGTGATATTGTTTGAGGTGGGTTCTCCATTAGAGTAAAGCACTTCAAGTAACAGTGCTACATCTTTGCCTTAACCTAGTGTTATCTCTTTAAATTACGGCTATATGATAGCAGAAATTATCTAAAATATAAACATTGGAAATGAGTGGCTACAATTAAATTTTACTTATACTCACTACTTTTTTTTTTTTTGATAGTGGTTAGTTTTGCATCCCTAATTTTTAGTTATATTAAAACTACTATATAATTTTTGCTGTTGCCTGTATCTGTTAATACCGCTCTCATGTATCTCCATCTCAGTCGATGATGAAGAGGCTCGGGCGGCAAGGGAAATGGCTGCAGAATTGATCCGAATTGCAGACCTACTTGAGCAGAGAGTCCTGTTCCAAGCCGCTGAAACACTGACTAAGAAACTGGACACATGCCCCAAGCAGGTAAGAAATGAATCTGAGCAGTTTATTTATTCTAATGGTTCCTCCTGGTATCATTTAACATTCATATCTCACAATATTTCTTAAACATTTGCAGTTTTGGGCCAGACATCTATCTGATGGAGTGCAGGGCTTGCTTCGCCAGGTGGCAGAAGCCAAAGAGTTTAAGAAGGAACTTGTTGAGATGGCATTCACTTTTGTGCTCATGAAGACTGTGTGTGAGCGTGTGCCCCACTTTCTGTTCAGTCTTTATGGCTCAGTGGTCCAGTATTTCGGATCCCGCTAATCCGTGTACAAGTTACACAATTATAAGGTTGAGAATGTGAATGTTTGTAGAAATAAAATATATATTTGAATGTCTTTGCCTTCTGTAAAAAACTAAATGACAAAATGAATATCCTTCTCAATTGTTCATGATTATTAGATTTTGAAGTCCTTATGGGAATATAAATAATTTTTATTTTTACAATTGTTGGTTTCTTTTTTTTTTATTGTTTTTCATTATTCCGTTTTAATACTGTGTGAAACAAATAATAAACTTGCTTTTGTGCAGTTTGGTCATGTTAAGTTTTTTTCTTGTTAGGCATTAGATTGTTTCTTTAATTGCCATGGGAAAATAATATCCTTATTAACAAGGAAATTGTATATTAAACCAAATTAGAGGGGAAAAAAATGTGCAATATTCATCTCTCCTCTGATAACTTTTTGATGTCCCTTAAAAAACTGTCACTGAGCCTGTAAGGGAAATCACATGATCACCCGTTCTTTTTACATATAAAAAAATCTGAGTCATATCTGTACTAAAATAGAGGAACCAAACTTAAGGTTCTGTCAAGTTTGCATTGTCTTTTTATTTTAATTTCATTATAAAATTCATGCTTAAATCAGGACACAAAACACCAGGTTCACCCTTGATTGAAGTTTTATTTCACAGCTTTTGTCCATCTATGATACAAAAAAAAACCTCACTTGCAAAAAAAATTAGCACTTTTTTTTCTCTGACGTGAGGTTGCTAACCACTGACATAACAGGTGTCTGCCTGTAGATGTGACTTCTGCTCATGTTTTTTATTGTTTTGACAGAGGTCTCTATTGGATAGGCACACAACAGGGAAAGGGGGGTGACAAGGCTGTGCCGTGCAGGCCTTTTTAGCTTTAAAAATACAAACAACAGCACAAGATACAGGCCAGATGTAAATGAGAGGCTGAAGACAGACAATACTTTGTGTGAAGAGACAAAGAAAAACAGGACTGATGACTCATTTGTGTGGCTAAGAGACATTCTGGTCCCCCAAACCTGAAGTCAGCACTTGATTTGAGCAACACAGTTAAAGGTAGGGTAGGCAATGTTTATCATAAACATTTTATTATACTGGTTGAAACTCTCTTCACATCCTGATAGCAATCAATAATAGAAGTGGTCTAAATGTTTAAAAATATACATATATCTTCTGTGAAAGTCTCAGGACCAACAAAATAAAGTTCGTCCAATCATTGCATTCGATCACGCATACATCAAACGTCATTACGTGTTTCATGAGTCTATGTAGAGCTGTAGACAGTCAGTCACCGAGCGCCACAAACAAACAGCAGCCGCCATTTACAGTTCCTCCTGAACCAAAACAACTAGCATATGCTGCATTCACGCCATAACTTCATGTCAATTTAACATTCACGTCCTCAGACTCGGATTTATGCGTTTCTTTGTCAACATTATCAACGACGAAATGAATCTGCAGCAGTCAGTCGGCAAACTAGAGTTCTGCAAGTTCTTTACGTTCCTTATTATTGTAATATGTGCTTTGGACATGAGGTAATTTAACGCCGTCTCTTGTGACGCTTTGCAGACTCTGCTCTGGCTGTTCGTGTTCATGTGTTTTGGAGGCGTGGCTTTGGAGAGCACTCTGATGCTTTCAAAGCTTGCTTGCTATTTCTAGCCTTTACGAAATTGCCTAACCTACCTTTAATGTTATCTAACACAGCAAATTTTTTTTTTTTTTTTTACTCTAGAATTACAAAATCCATTTGGATGCTTTTGGAACATGTTCTGTGTAATGTTTCATCATTTTGTCATATCAATATTTCACAAAAAGATTTTATTGAAATTGTTTCTGACCCAGAATTAGGGACATTTAATTACAAAATGCATTCTTGGAAACATCATATTAGAAAACTAAATATGACTTTTCTCGTGTAGCATTATCTTCTGATTCCTGATGCTGAGATAAATTCAGTCAACTCAAAATTGACTGTGCTGGTGTAGAATTTTCACATGAGCCCTAAAGAAACATGTTTTAGTTCCTTAAGAAACAAATGTTCACGTTAAAGCAAACTGACAATGACAATCCCTAAACAAAATGTAACGGACAAAGTGGAGGGTTTTCCCATTTCAGGCTGTGACCTAGGCTTCTTCTTTTAGTTTAAAAGGGGGAATTCAAACAAAAGCATTCATGCAAGCCTAATCAGGCCCAATTTATTCTAATTTTACACAACGATGGTTAATATGAATGTCCAAATGATGCGTAAAGGAATCAAGGATGCGTGAAGACTTTGCTTTTGATTATTGTGAGTAATCTTGTTCAAATATTGATATATTTCAGAAGAGTATCACACAATCCACCTAAAGGACACCGCCCATAAAGGTTTGCGATTTAATATTTAATAAGGTAAAATCATAATCACGCACTCACACAAGCTAGTGCTTTAAAATCAAACTTAAGTACATTAAATCAACTATATGTTAGAATAAACATGCTTAACTAACAAAAATGAACTTTCTATGGATCTGAAGGAACCAGGCAAAACCTAGGTCACAGCCTAATGAACGGATAACTACAATGTTCACGAGTACAGCACAGAAGTAACCTGAATTTTACACCTGCAAGTTCCCGTCCAGTCATAAAGCTGGTTTAAAGAACTTAGCCAACAAATTAATGCAAGGAGAACAGAAAACAAAATGGTATGACACATATCAGAGGAGTACTTTTCCCATAAAGTGCAGCTTGTGGCGGCACGGTGAGCCACAGGGCTCCATTAGGGCAAGAGATACAGTGGACATTCACAGACTTTCTACTTCTTCCTGTAGGCCAGCGCTCCAAAGGCCAATACTGCAGCAATGGCCACCAGGGCAGCACCGCTGTATAGCAGCACAGGGAGGTCAGTGGACTCGGGTTGTGGTTCTGTCTTTGTCTGCAGAACCTCAGAAGGGGCCGGGACAGGGAAGTCGTAGGCCGGGGACATGGCCTTCAGCTCAACCTCTGGTAGTATCTCTTGCTCCAGGATTGCTTCTGGTTCTAGATCGGGTGGGGATGATGACTGTGGCTCCACAGGAGCTGGAACAGGCTGAGATTGAAGTTCAGGCTCAGGCACGGGCAATGAGGCGGTAGCAGCAGCATGGGTGGTCTCTTGCTCTACTGAGGCTGGAGGTGGAGGGATCTCCATCACGATCGGTTCCACAATTGGCTCTGGTGCAGTTGGTGTCGGCTCTGCGTTTGACTCTGCTTCTTCTCGGACTGCAGCGAGTTCGCTTTCGCTGCCCAGCACGCTAAGTACACTACTCTGCAGCTCCCCTTCCTCCACCGTCTCGCCACCTTCTTCAAGCAGTTCAGCGTCTTCACGCTCCACATGGACAATGTCAGAGTTTGAGGAGTTGTTCTCGCTTTGCTCTTCGGCTAACGCCACTCCTTCGGCGCTGTCCAGACTCTTGGCATCTTCTGGGTCCATCATACCCACCTGAGCCCAAGACTCGTGTCCTGTCAGAGACACAGGAAGACTCTCTGTCTGCCAGGAAGCCGGCCCACTACTATCTCCAAGAGTCAGTAGTGAAGCAGGAGGGCTTAGCTGATCCGAGGCCTGTTCACCTGACAGGATGTAGATGTCGTTACTGTCCTCAGCTATGATCACACCCGGGTCCTCAGCTTCATCCAGGCTGAACACAGTGCCCTGTAATGTAAAGAGAGGAAATATCAATCAGTTGGTTCATTATTGTTTTTTTTTATTCCAAACACTAGAAAACCTTTATACCTAAAAACTGATGTTTATAGAAAATTGTGTATACATATTTCATGGTCTGTCTGAATACTCAATTCTGATTGGCTGGAAGGTTTGCAATAAAACTGTTTAATGTTTAATCGGTTTAATCACCATTCTATATTAATGCGCTGCTTTCATTGAAACACACACACACACACATTATTCGAACGCAGAGATCGGAGATTGCGTTGCGCGCACACAGAAGATTCAGCAGCCCAAAAACTTGTTGCCAGCGCTGCCCTAAACCTTTTATTGATAACATAGCTTCGCTACTGAATTGCTATATTACATTTCTCAGCAACGAGGTTAATGTTGCTGTTGATGTTTCTGAAACCCACAGCTTCACTATTAGTAGAGAGACGCTGCACATATGCAGGAAATTCACAAGCATCTCTCTCTCTCGATAATAAATTTAAATAAATGTAAGCTTACCATGGTACTTTATCTCTGTCTGATTTAAAAGAAGAGAATGCTAGATCGAGCCGTAATTGATGACCATCATTTAAACCCTTCTGGTGAAATAGTGCTGCAAACATCTATAGTATCTTTAACTTGTCAATGTTGGCAAATGACCATGGTATAAGCATGACAATCCACAGCTAGCAGTGCATTAAACAATAGGAATGCACTCCGCAGAGGNAAAGAGGAAATATTATATATAAATATATATATATATATATATACACACACACACACACACATATTACATATATATGTGTGTATATATACATCGATCAGGCATAACATTATGACCACCTTCCTAATATTGTGTTGGTCCCCCTTTTGCTGCCAAAACAGCCCTGACCCGTCGAGGCATGGACTCCACTAGACCACTGAAGGTGTGCTGTGGTATCTGGCACCAATATGTTAGCAGCAGATCCTTTAAGTTTTGTAAGTTGCAAGGTGGGGCCTCCATGGATCGGACTTGTTTGTTCAGCACATCCCACAGATGCTTGATTGGATTGAGATCTGGGGAATTTGGAGGCCAATCAACACCTCAAACTCGTTGTTGTGCTCCTCAAACCATTTTTGCTTTGTGGCAAGGCGCATTATCCTGNCGATCAGGCATAACATTATGACCACCTTCCTAATATTGTGTTGGTCCCCCTTTTGCTGCCAAAACAGCCCTGACCCATCGAGGCATGGACTCCACAAGACTCCTGAAGGTGTGCTGTGGTATCTGGCACCAAGATGTTAGCAGCAGATCCTTTAAGTTCTGTAAGTTGCAAGGTGGGGCCTCCATGGATCGGACTTGTTTGTTCAGCACATCCCACAGATGCTTGATTGGATTGAGATCTGGGGAATTTGGAGGCCAATCAACACCTCAAACTCGTTGTTGTGCTCCTCAAACCATTTTTGCTTTGTGGCAAGGCGCATTATCCTGCTGAAAGAGGCCACAGCCACCAGGAATACCGTTTCCATGAAAGCATGTACATGGTCTGCAACAATTCTTACGTAGGTGGTACGTGTCAAAGTAACATCCACATGGCTGGCAGGACCCAAAGTTTCCCAGCAGAACATTGCCCAAAGCATCACACTGCCTCCGCCGGCTTGCCTTCTTCTCATAGTGCATCCATGTGTTCCCCAGGTAAGCAATGCGAAAAGAAAACATGATTCATCAGACCAGGCTGCCTTCTTCCATTGCTCCATGGTCCAGTTCTGATGCTCATGTGCCCACTGTTGTCAGGATGGGCACCCTGACTGGTCTGAGGCTATGCAGCACCATACGCAACAAACTGTGATGCACTGTGTATTCTGACACCCTTCTATCAGAACCAGCATTAACTTCTTGAGCAATCTGAGCTACAGTAGCTCGTCTGTTGGATCGGACCACACGGGCCAGCCTTCGCTCCCCACGTGCATCAATGAGCCTTGGCCGCCCATGACCCTCTCGCCAGTTCACCACTGTTCCTTCCTTGGAGCACTTTTGAAAGATACTGACCACTGCAGACCGGGAACACCCCACAAGAGCTGCAGTTTTGGAGATGATCTGATCCAGTCGTCTAGCCATCACAATGTGGCCCTTGTCAAACTCGCTCAAATCCTTACGCTTGCCCATTTTTCCTACTTCTAAACACATCAACTTTGAGGACAAAATGTTCACTTGCTGCTTAATATATCCCACCTACTAACATGTGCTGTGATGAAGAAATAATCAGTGTTATTTACTTCACCTGTCAGTGGTCATAATGTTATGCCTGATCGGTGTATACAGAATGCATATGCCTATTTACACACACTTACATTGTAGTACATTAAGAAATTGAAACATGACTGTAGGTCAGTGTTTCAAGAAGGACTATCACGTGATAAATAAAATTAAGGGTAAGATATAATACAGCTTCAGTTACAAGCTTTTCATCAAGATAAGCTTCTTAGCAAACAGTCATAGTTACTGTATTTTACGTTTCTTTCTCTTTTTTTCCAAACTGTGGTTAAAGCAATGCACGCATTTCCTTTGTGGATTGTCTCATCTCATAACCTATGCCACAGTAAGACACCATGCATTTCCTTTTATGGTAAGTCTGATCATGCAAACCATTCTCACGTAGATTAGTGTGGCTCATTCACAGAAATGATAAACTTTACAAGGAATTGTGAGGTACACAGAAGACTTAATAAAGACTTAAAATTAATTGAAAAAAGGAACCTGTTCTCATACAATTAACAGAAATTATTTGTAAGACATCTTGTTTTATTAATATTATTATACTCCACATATAGTCATTATAAAATCAACATTTATTTGCAAAATTAATTTTAAATAAAACTTTTTTTTCCTTTTCAAAAAGTACACTACTATTCAAATGTTTATGGTCAGTAAGATACATTTTTAAAGAAATTAATACTTTTTTCAGCAAGGACACATTAAATTGATCTTACCAAACCCAAAACTTTTGAATGGTAGTTTAGCTTGTTAAAATAAAAAGTACTTTTTTTACTTTTTTTTTTTAAATACATACCAAAAAAAAATAAAGTTTTTAGATCAGCAAGTGGAATTCACCAAAACAGGGAGCATTTGTCATTAAATTTCACCCATTATGCCACCCAGTGGAGTGTGAGAGTAATACATCTCTAATAATGAATTCTCTCCATTCATGGATTAACTAAACAAAATCAGCTTTAAAAAGACTTTACATAACTAGAGATATGATAAGTCAGGTCAAAAACATGGGGGCAAAAGTGCCATCACCTTTAAAAACACACATTCACAATAATGGAAGAGCTCTATACGAAGTGTGTTAGTCCACTCTCCTCATTTTCAGCCTGTATTCACTGCACTGAGAGTCAGGGTCCTTTCTATTTACAGTAATGTCTTTATCTTTGCCATCTACACAATGACGACACCAGACGCCTGTGGTGTTGGTCTGCATATGCTGCTGGTTTCTGCATGTCTACCACAACTAGGTCAAACATGCAAAACAAATAAATTTGAACTTAAACTCTTAAATTGTTTGTTTCTGCTCATTTGCATTAAACAAACTGGAGATATTGCCTTAAATGACTCATCATAAAGGACACACCTCTGCTCGCTGTGCAGGCTTTTCTGGCCTTTTCAATGATCAACCACTGTGCACATGCATCTAGTATCACATGTAATCCTGCCTCACAGAGATGCTTTCAAAAGCACATTAGATCCCAGCATCTGGCTTAACATCTGATGGCCATCAGAGAGAGGATCATAAGGACACAACCAGTGGAATGTGACAGTGCATTATATATTATGTTGAATATCTCACATGGATAATTATCACGTGTAAGTAGTGGTCTCCACAACCCTACAAATGAATTAGTCATGATTTAAAGAGTTTTCAAAGAAACCAGCTGACCTAATGCAGTTTAATAACCATACATGCAGACAGGTGTTCAATTTTCTATAGTCTGCAAGATAAACAACAAGGAAGGAAGGAAGTCTCTTATGCTCACCAAGGCTGCATCAATTTGATCAAAAGTACAGCAAAAAGTAGCATTACAGCTTGTAGTATTATTATAAAAATGTATATATTTTAATATTTTTTTAAATTTAGTTTATTCCTGTGATGGCAAAGCTGAACTTTCAGCATCATTACTCCAGTCTTCAGAGTCACATGATCCTTCAGAAATCATTCTAATTGGCTGATTTAGTGCTTAAAGAATGAAAATAAATGAAAATAATGTCTTTTATTACTCACCCTCATGTCGTTCCACACCCGTAAGGCCTTCGTTCATCTTCAGAACACAAATTAAGATATTTTTGATGAAATCCCGATGGCTCAGTGAGGCCTCCATTGCCAGCAAGTTAATTTACACTTTCAGTGCCCAGAAAGCTACTAAAAACTTATGTAAAACAGTTCATGCGAGTACAAAATAACTTTTCAACAATATCTGGTGATTTCAAAACACTGCTTTGAATTGTTTGTTTCCAATCAGTGGTTCGGAGCACCAAAGTCACATGATTTCAGCAGTTTGACACGCGATCCGTACCACTGATTCGAAATGGTGTTTTAAAATCGGCCATCACTAGATATTGTTGAAAAGTCATTATTTTGTTTTTTGCAGCACAAAAAGTATTCTCGTCACTTTATAACATTAAGGTTGAACCACTGTAGTCACATGAACTGTTTTAAATATGTGTTTAGTAGCTTTCTGGGCACTAAAAGTGTAAATTAACTTGCTGACAATAGAGGCCTCACTGAGCCATCAGATTTCATCAAAAATATCTTATTTGTGTTCCGAAGATGAACGAAGTTCTTACGGGTGTGGAACGACATGAGGGTGAGTAATAAATTACATTTTTCCATTTTTGGGTGAACTAACCATTTAAGAAAAATTTCACTGTTGATCAATGTAACATAACAAAAACCACATGCACAAAGTCTGATTTAACAACAGCTTTTTTCGAAATGGTGGAGCAAGACGTATGTTTTCTGCAAGATTAGGCTTGCTGTTCTATCCAGAGACCGTCTTAAAGTAGAGTTATGTTGTTAGGCGTATCCTCTTAGGTGAGCCACAGGTGCCAATGCAAAACTCCACCCAAGATACATGTACCCACCCGCGCCTAAAGACAAAAACTCATGCATGCCTGACAAACTCAGTGCTTTCACATTCATATGATGGTGCAATATTGAAGATTTTTTTGTAATATATTAAAAATGTAATTTCTTCCTGTGATGGCAAAGCTGAATTTTCAGCATCATTACTCCAGTCTTACATGATCCCTCAAAAATCACTCTAATGTGCTGATTTGCTGCTCAAGAAACATTTCTTCTTCTAATCAGTGTTAAAAACAGTTGTGCTGTGTAATATTTTTATGGAAACAGTGAAACCATTTTTTTCAGAATTTTTTTTTTCTGCATCAGGCAACATATACTGCAGGGAACTCTTTACAAAAGCCTGCTCAGAGCATTAGCATTCCTCATAGACTTGACCCATAGTGGGCTACATTTCTCTTTAAAGCATCTGAACACATCCTAAATGTATTATACATAAGTGAATATTTAATATTGTTAAAGTAAATCCAAACCAACTTTGGTAAAAGATTTGTCTAAAACTCCCAGAGTATGTCAAGCATACAGGTCACCATCTCAACTAGCACAGTGAGCAGTTTTGAGTCAGTCAAACTGGGACAGCCCTGCTCAAGCCGAATTCATACGAGGATTTATCAGATTTATTTCTGTTCTTCATCTGGAGCGTGTGGGGGTGGCGTATAGCCTCTGTCTGTGTGATGAGAGCAGCACATCGCCTGTAAAATGCAGTTACGTAAGAGGCCAGACTGAGCGATGCGTAGGGTGATGCGACCTGACGTGGTTTGAGCTCTGCTCTCAGCACCTGCTGATATACGGACAGGGCGCTCTGGTAGCAGTTTGACTGTACCACACAACTGGAGTCAAATTACATCACATCATGCCATCTCAAGAATCTTTGCTGGGCAATGTGACACAGACACACTGAAGGTCACCTCTGTGTTGCGTACATTACAGACAGAGGGACAGGAAAGGGATTATGGGGTGGGGTTACTCACAAGACAAAATGTCACACACACATCCCACATATTGGGTATCTGTAACCCCTTCGGTGGGGTGTACTGAACAGTTTCCTTTGACCTACAGGAGTTTATTATGATCAGACCAGACGGCATGATTCAGCGGAGCATGTCATTGATGCTGCGTTTTAATTTTCAAAATGGCTTCTTGCTGCTTTGCCCTGGGTTTTGCAGAATAGACACACACACATTAGGTTTTCATGATTTATGAGGACTTTATATAGACAATGATTTTTATACCGTGCAAACTGTATATGCTATCCTCTAACCCTAACCCTACCCATCACAGAAAAAGTTCTGCATTTTTTCATTTTCAAAAAAACATAATTTAGTATGATTTATAACAAAAAATGTTCCCACAAGGACAAGGATTTTGGATAATGCCATCTTTGTCGGGACATTTGTCCCCCTAAAGTAGGGTTTACCTGAACCACACATATGCACACCCACACACAGAGAGAGATCCCTTCTCATTCACGTCACTGACATTAAATCTCATTCATAAAACAACATTCTGCATAAATCATCCATCAAAACAATTCGAACATGAATTTTCACAGTGAATTAATGCTATAATTTACACAAAAGCGGAAGAGCAAACGATATACTGAGAAATTTATTCTCGTGTGTCACGAGAACTGAGCAAACAAAGTAACTCCCAACTGCAGTTATTTATACACTAAAACAAGTAAAACGTTAAATTCAGTATTTACTGATTGACCTATGTAATGGAGAACTAAATGTAGAATTAAACCTTCTGAGAGTGTCCTTGCTAAGATAAAGTGTTTGCTGTTTTATCAAAGAGATGGAGAGCAAGCGTGTGGACAAAAAGACCTAAATTGCAAAATTCTGTTTCGCAAATGGACCATGAAAGTATAATCTCATCTGGTCCAGCGCTCCAGAGGAAAGCAGCTGTCCTACCTGCCTGTGTTCAGCTCCTAAGTGCGCAGAACTCCAGCAGCGAAAACAAGGAATAAAGTGAATGAGTGACGGAGAGAAAGTATACACAGGATAAAGGTTTCTGTCAGAATAATAGGTCTGGGAGTGCTGAGCAGGAGGTCTGGTTTGTTTGCACACGGTCTCCTCCTCCTTGTCAGACTCCTCCCTCCTGCATTCAAACTCTCACAGACGCTTATCCAGTATCATCTATGCCAAAGCTTTCACTCCATCACTGGAATGTGGTCCTATACCGAGCTGAAGTATAAAACAATGGTCTGCCCTCCTCCCTGCGTAAGTGTCAGTGCTCTAATTAAATTATTCCTTCTGACTGAGTTCTTCAGCTCGCACACAGAACACATCAACCGAGTCTTTCATAAAGACGGCCCTCCTCTGAGATACAGTGTGACCCAAATAGGATGTCATAAACAAACAAGACTTTATATTCCTTTACAACATCATCTGACAGAAGTGAAGAACTGTTCTCATAAAACATTTGCATGACGGAAAGATAGCCTTCCGAAATGAACAATCTTCAGTTTGAACTGTCAAATTACATACATTTTGATAAGCTAAATGGGAATGAGTGTGGATATTATGCAAAACATTAAGTTAAAGAGGAATTATTTATTATGCAGTTAATATGAAGTAGCGAAGAGCTAAACAAATATGCTCTTAATCGCAATGAATTGACAGAAGCACCATGAAATTAGCACTGTCCATAAAAGTGAGAGGAAGGTGAAAGTGTAGATGAAACACTAAATAAAGTTATTTTGCTCATCACATACACTGTAGCAGCCTAATGCATTTAACCAACACATAACCCTTTGTATCCAAAGGGCATACTTTGAGCAAAAATTTGGAAGCAAAGTATTGTTTGATAACACACAATGTGTTGGTAACATTAGACTAGCATTATCCACCAGCAGCTGAATGAGATGATGTATAAAAAAAAATTTAAAAAAAGGGAGCACAGCTCTGGCTCCCTCTCCTGACAGAAGTCTTGAAAAACACTGTATTACAGTTCTGTAAAGCAACCCGTTTTGCCTTTGGTAACTGACCGTAACCTCTTAAAGTCAGTCTTTACCTCTAAAGTCAGACTAGAGGTCTTCACAGGTCCACTTGGATCTAAAACAAAAACCGAGGTCCGACCCGAGCAGGTTCGGGTCCAAAATTTTGACAAGTGCCTCGGACATGGTGCCCGGTCTAATACAAACAAGGTAGAAAGATGGGCAGACTTTTAAATCTACACCTGCTGTGATATTTCTCATTTATTGTCTCCGATTTTGGTCTGTCATACCGGTTGAAAAAGTCCCCGCTCGCTACTGGCATGCAGGTCTGCAGTCATCGCTGATTTTTACATTCTGGTCCAGTCGGGTTTGAAAAAAATTCCTGTGAGCTCGGGTACAGATTTTAGGACCCGAGAAGACCTTTAGCTGGAACTCAATAGGAGGCCTCAGCAAACTTCCGCAGGATGACTTAACATTATTCAAATTAATATATTATTCTTAAAGGTTGGGTAAGTAGATTTTGAAAAACGCTGTTGGACATTGTTGATATTTGAAATAAACCCAAACAAACCCACCCCTCTCTTTATTGCTCCCCCTCCAAAACTCACACTCCACAACTCACAATCCTAACCACCCTGCTCTGAGTCGGTCTCGATCCCCCGCCCGTTCGCTGCTGGCATGTGAAGCGAATGCACTAACAATGACGCTAAAACACCACATTCTCTAGCGGATCGTCAGTGTGCAGTAGTTTAACTGCACAACTCTCATAAGCTGGCCTCTGTTACACACGCAATGCGAGAGTGGATGTCTGTTTATCATAGCTGACGTGCAACAAAATTCTTTAAGAAAAATAAAGCGCAGATGACGAACAAACGAAAAGCTTGTCCCTCTTGCTCGTTCTTTCTCCTCAACCGTCATACGCCCCCTAATGTTGATTGGTTACACGTTTGTTGCTGGTGTCGGCCCGACTAACTTCCAAACAGTGTTTTTGAAATTCTACTTACTCCACCTTTAAAGTAATTAAAATAATTAATTCATGAAATGCTAATAAAAAAAAAAAAAAAAAAAA
>RJVU01048406.1:4408255-4486926 GCA_003731715.1 Anabarilius grahami | reverse complement strand
TAATTATTTAAACTAAAAAATATAATACACAAATGTTTGTGTGTATATCTATATATTTATATACTGTATACACACACACAACATTTACATTATACATATTTAATTTGATCTAAAATTAATTTAAATTATTTTATTTTACTTACAAGTTAATTAACTTTTGTATAATTGTTAATATATCCACAGATTATTTTAAATGTATGTTATATATATTTCATTTTATTTTGCATGTTATATTATATAAGTATTATAAATATAATAATAATTAAGGTAATAAAAATCATAATAAATTATTACTCATAATTTATACATTTCTGTTTAGTCATTACATTTACAGGTCAAGTCGATTCCTTAAATAAATGCTGGCTTTATATATTTTCAAATTGAAAACATACTAATCTCATAATCCATTATAGAAACACAAAGTCTACGTTTGAGCATATGTGTGAAGGTTATCACGGTGGAAAGCAGTCTGCTATGAGCGTACAAAGAGAAGGAAGAAAGAACAACAGCAACAAGCGACTCCCTGAACAAAAGTTCTAAGCTGCAGCTTTTCACATGTGTATCAAAGATGTTTCCGTTCGGCAGCTTTGTCAGACAGAAGGAGAAAGCCTGCCATGAAATCCCAATTGTTTTAAATTAGTGAGCTGACACTGACAATAAGTAGATTCTCACAGTGTCACAGAGAAGTTAGGAGTCTTTCTGGGAGGTCTGAATACCTTAAAGCAAGAAGATTAAAGTCAGAGGTTTAACCTAACTTTAATGTGCAGAGCAGATTAGAGGCCTGGGACACAGAGTTACTTTGCGGATGTTCCCATTAATATGATTTTACACGGGATGAGAAAACAGAGACAGAAACACTTACAGTCGCAAACCTAAAGTTGCAAAACTGCCAATTACACCTAGTTAAAGCATCAAGCTGCTGAGCAGTTCTGAATTAACTTACCAGACACAATAATCCAGCCTTTGTTCCCTAAACTGACATAAATCTTGAACACAATGAAAAGTAAAGGATACACTTGCATGCTAAGTGAGACTTTTGTAAGGTATCGATTCAAATTACATCTAGACATCTTGAGATGATCACAGAACAGTATTGTGTTGTTTATGGGTCAATGACATGACATTTTTTTCAGATATGCATTTAGTTTTTTAAATATAAAGCCTACCTAAAATGCAATACATACAGACATTGACTAGAATACACATTTTCTATTATAAACATGTTTGTGTTAAAATAAATTTACACTATAAATGCTGGGTTGTTTCAACCCATGTTTGGGTCAAATATGAACAAACTCAACCGTTGGATTTAAGGCTGGGTTTGACTATATTTGACCCAAATATGGGTTGAAAATTTTTTTTTATAGTGTAAATCATTTTGATATTTCTTATGGGGCTTAAAGTCACAGTCCATGTGTCAACTTTACCAGGTGGTGTAAAATTATTTCTTTAAAAAATATAAGGAGACAAAGTTATGTCAGTATAAAATTTTCAAAGTCAGTGTAGTATAACCAACATGAAGGGAATTTTGCTGTCGACATGTTGACAACATTTTGTTGTCTTGTGAAAAACTCCTTTTTACTAGGTTACACTGCTTTTTCAAGAGTCAATAAATCAACACCGTTTAACTGTTTAAAAAATGTATGCTCACATGAATAGGATTACATTTCCACACGTTTTAAACTGAATTTTTTCTCCTTTTTAATAATCTCAGATATCCTTATGTGTCATATCTTTTTATACTATCTGATAAGAATCAAACCACATCAAAACAGTGCTGCACACACAGATGAGCAAAGAAGGGTCAAAAGCACACCCAGTTCATCAAGTTTTACTTTCTGTAATAGGATCTGATATCAGATAAGGAATTTCACTGCAGGTTGAGTGCAGAACACACTGTATGTACAGCCCTTATACTTGAAACAATACACTTAAGCCTTACTCACTTCGATGCAAAAGCCTCCCAAAAAGATTGTGCTCGCGCGCCATGGTATTGCAATTCCACCGGTGGTTCCTGAACTGGTGCTGACATTCTCCAATCCAGTTTTTAATTCCAGCTCCTATAGCCTGCATCACCTTGGGATGCTGGCGGCACAACTGGCGTTGTTTGTTAATTAACCCCGGGATGTTGTCGCACATCACTTGCGATCCAAGAGTGCCCATGTACCTGCATAAAAGATGAAAGCACAGGGAATGAGCGATGGGAATCTCTGAAAGTCATCATGTTTCAACACACAACCGCGTAGTCGGCACATTCATCTCATAAAATAAAATAAAATTCTACGTAGTTTAATTTTCCAGTGCAAAATCCAACCCAAACATTATTTTTAACCACATCGTAGTCTAAAACTCTTTTAATTTATTAACTTAAAAGCCTAACTAAAGCACACTTAAAAGAAAACAAAAACTGTACCCACCACCACGATGCGTCGACCCTTGATGTGAACCAGCAAATTGCCACGGACAGATAAAAACATATTCCACTTGGCAAAAAGTTCATATTATAAAATTAAGTATTGATAAACTCATCCGTTCAGGCACTTGTCTGCAGTTTAACGACAAATAAATGAAACACAGAGTGCATCGAATGCTGAGGCGGTCGGAGCAAATTGGTTATTTACTCTCTCTCAGATCAAAAATCACTGGAGTGACGCGACACAAGTGAGCTGAGCGTCAAAGCATCGTGAAGTGTGATGTGTGGAGCTGCAGACACAGCCTGATGCTCGTCCTCGGGCTGAAGTGGCTGCAGATAGCTGATGATCTCCTATCAGGTTTAAATTGCTTACACAAGGGGTGGGCGCAGTCCTGCCTCAGGAATGAAGTGAAGAAATTAGATGTCTGAAAGTATCTGTTCAGGCTAGCTTGACACCAGCCACAGGTTTTGGCTTATTTCCAAAGCAGCGAAAGTGTAGAATGTGGTCCAACGTGAAATGCCTATCCATATCCTTCTCCTGAGACCCAGAACTAAATTATTATTATTAGCCTGTTATTCTTATTAAATATCATTAAATTGATCACTTAACTCCATAGGCTGTTGTTAAATTGGGGATCAGATTTGAAAAACCTGAAGAATATCTCTAAGTGGTCTTTTCTCAGAGAATAAGGATTACTTATCCTATCTTTTCAACAAACAGCTCTTGATGATGTGCATTGAAATTGGATTATCACATTCTTTTGAACTTTTCACGAACTGTTCAATTGTCGCACAGAATTTCCTCTATCTTTGATCACCAGTTATGTGAAAGAATTAATTTGTCCTTCTTCCTTGTATTGTGAGGTCCTTTCTACCGATGGGAACCAAGATTATAAGGAAAACCGGATTTTTCGTGTGATCTCCGTGAAAAAGGCGCTGTCGCGAGAGCGTGGAGAAGACTTGTCATCGGTAATATGATGGAATTTAAATTGGCCTAATTTCATCCTTTTCAAGTCAATATGGAATGACTTCTGAATCCTCTCAGTGGTTTTGAAATATCACTATCCCTAAAAAATACATATATCATTAGTCAAGAGATTGTCTAATGAGCCTGTCAGCTCTGATTTATTTTATTACAAACGTTAAGCCTTCAAAAGTGGATAACCAGTGAGCAACTTATTCAATGACTCTCAGGGCAGCCAACTTAAAAAAATCCTTCTGTAATTGTTTGGGCTCAAAAAAATCATCTAAAACAGTTCACTAATTATTTTTCTGATACAAGTGTAAAACTATAATAATCAGACAATTACTGTTTTTAAGTTTTGTAGAGTATTTTTCCCCCCGCTAGTGTAGGCCAGTATGGGTGCATTCAAGTCATGTCGAAAAGGTTGTATTTAAGTTGAACACACATTAACGCCACCACAAAGTCGTAAATACCAGTGGGAATCTATGGATTTTCTTCTAATGAAAATTAACTTGGCGTATTGACTACCATTTGTATCACCACGACAAAACCATAGTTAAACTATGTTTTTTGCAGCAAAACCATGCTTATTCATGGTTACCATGGAATAACAACAAGAACCATGGTTTATTGGTTTTATTCGTAGTAAAACCATGGTTATTTAAGCCCCGATCTTTACGAGTTGGGGTCGTGTCAGTGAGACATTGTCAGGCTTTTTTATTTACAACAAAATAGGCTAATTCCCTGCACAAAATATGGCATCGTAATAACAATATATGTACCGATAAAGTTTACTGTGGCTTTATAAATTAATTAAAAACATCAAAAAGCAAAACACAGCGGATGCACATTCGTTCTTTATTTTCTACACGATTTCAAAAACCTTGCTGTGTAGTAAAATAAGAGAAGGTACACCGCCATCTTGCTCCGACAAAAGCGACTTGAACACACCTGACGTCGTAAAAAGAACTTCCCAGGAGGACTTGGAACTTGTAATCGTTATGCTTATAAAGAATACATTTATAAACTCGGCAGCAGAGAACCTCCAGAACAGTGCTGGAAAATTGTCCAAAAAAAAAAGTTCTCTGCAAGATTAAATTGCTAGATTTTAGCTTGTAGAAACTGTTTAACACCACCTTTCCCACAAGCAATTCCAACATTAATGTGAAAAAGGTTTAAACTCATACCCAGCGCCACATACTTGATACTGTTACATTACCTTGGAGAACAGGTTCATCTCTCACTTTTTTCCAGTGAGAGTCAATTGTCAAGTGGTTCTTTTAAATGCATATTATTTGACATAACTTCTGCTAACACACATAAATATACAATGCATCCAACAAAAAAAACGCCTAATAAAAAAGCCGCCACAGTCTTACGTTATACTCAGAATGGTGCTTTCAGGAAACTGTATACACATGCTATATTACATTTCACTGTCAAACACTGAACATGTAACAAGTAATTGCTTGATCAGTCTTGTTCAGTTATATTGAACAATCAGCTTTGATTATGTGTAAGGGGGTCCTGCACCCCGGTTGGACTCACTAAGCACCCGGAAATGACATTTCAGCACCACAGACAGCGACTGGCAATGACTTCTTTTTGGGCCACCCAGCAAAATCAAAACAGGATTTCCAAAACACCCAAGCCTCCAGCTCTGACTGACAGATGCAGCTAAAATAGAAGTTGATAACCTAATACAAAGCAATAAGAACGATGACACACTGGGTTGGGAAATGTTTTAATATGTTGGAAGTGCACTGCCTGCAACACCAAAAGAACACCTAATAGATTTACTTGAACAACAATCTAGAATATCACCACAAACAAGTTAATCATAACATACTGATAACGTAAATACAGAACATATGATGATTAATAAAATACTGAGATAACTTAAAATGCATACATCACAGCAATACGTAACCTCAAAAACTGTTTAATTTTTTGGATTGTGACAACACAAATAGCAGCCCTGCCCCAAACATTCCAAGTCCAAGCACAGCAGCAAACCTCTTGCGGGCCTTTCCTCGCTGACCAACATTGGAGTTTGGTTGAAGAGGCTGAAAGGTATATTCTGTGTGATCCGTCTAAGGGAAAATTAATGGTTAAAAGAGAATTTATCATTTTGGAATTCATTTTAACATGTTATGCTAATATTATTGTTTTGTTAAACAAAACTAATTACTGATTGTCTCTAGATTTCAGTGAAAAACCATCCCAAAACCCAGTATTTCACAACATCAGTATCCATTATATGGTGTAGTGGAATGTTGTTTATGACTAAAGACAAAACACTATCTGAGAAAGTGTTGTATTTAGGCATTTCTATTTTGATAGTCTGGCACAATAAAATGCTGAATGCTTCGAGTACACCGGGAGCAACAAGCAGCTGCAAACAAGTCTCACTAAACTAATTCCACAGTGGAGATTGATGAGTTGTGGAAATTCCCTGAAAAGTTCTGGCGGATAAGTTGATTCTCAATTAATCAACCGATTACCCTTCATCCTCATGAAAGAGACTATGGCGACATCTGAATGGGATGCAATGGCTGCCCCTGTTGGTCTCTAAACTATTGTAAATAGAAGCGTCAGAGAAGATGAAAGATGAGGACATAAAGGAATGTGGACATGACTGACCTTGCTGAGCAGGGTCTTAAGACAGAGTATCTCTTTCTGAAGGTCTCCTGTCTGAGTTACTAGCTCAGTGCAAAGGGCTTGAGCCTCTTTCTTGGGATCACATGTGAGAACAACCTGTCAAACAAAGGCGTCACAAACAAGCAGAAACGGAACACGAGATACAATGGCTGTCTGTGTAATACTACTATAGTTGAAAATGCTGAAAATGACTTGAAGGTTTAAAATGCACTTGAACTCATTTGTTCACATCTATTCAAGTCTGTACTCATGGATAAATTCAAGCACTTAGGACAGTCACTCAAAGTGCCGTGCACATAAACTGAGGTGGCACTTGGCCCATGTTTTTAGCAAGTGAAGTGATTTTGACATGTCAACTAACTCAGAGTATTAGTAGACTGTCTGCTTAATATCTGCTAACATTTTATTTTGATGGTCCTCCAACAGACATTCTACTGACTACAAGTAACTACATGTCAACTTATTTTACTAAGCCTAACCCTAACACCGAACCCTAACCTAACAGTTCATAGTTTTCAGTCACGTGACTGGCACGGAGACCAGGCGGGCCATATAACTGCATTACAGGCCTGTCAAGCTTCCATCTCAAAACAAAAATATGTAAATGGAATGCAAATTTTGGGCACACGTGATCCATATCCAGCACCTGCTGCAGTATTTCAAATCACTAAAAACAAAAAAAAACAGTGACATTCTAAAACGCTTAACGTGAAAAACACTTAAAGTGCCTTAATGTACAAAAACAGTGATATTAAAAGAATAAATTCAGTATACACCTTATTGATGATGAATACTAAATACAGGCGAGATGAGCCCAGAATATGAACGTAATGTGTTAAATGGTTAAGCGTTTTCTTTATAATGGTTTTCTATGGAAAAACGCTAAACGAAAAACTGCGTGTTCCGTTTATATTCTGGGTTCATCTGCTTTCCTGTACATTAGTATTCATAAATAAGGTGTCTACTGAATTTGATCTTTTAATATTAATGTCTTACTTCATTAGTACTACAAACCTGATCAAAATCACTGGCGGCCAATGGAGAAAAGCCTTGTTTTGCCCTCCTGGTGGGCATCCCTATAAGTGTGTGATATCATGTGAAATCTATGAATACTCTAATGAGAGTTAGTTGACATGTAGAATGTCATCAAAATAAGGTGTTACCCAAGCAATGTGTTCCAGACGGCCACACAAGACTAAGGAAAACTGACAGGAATATTTGTTACTGGTCTTGTTTTACAAAGGATGCAGATACAGTACACAACAAACCTCAGAGGGGCTACGCGGGAACCTGCTGATGACGTCCTGTAAGGTTTCTGTCAAGTAACAGCACTGCTGCTTCAGGCTGATCAGAAAGTTAAGGAAATCTTCACTCCTGAGGAAAAGATGACATTTCACAAATGACACCCTTTGTTTAAGAACTTATGAAGTAGTTAAATAAACATTCCACTTCCTCTATGCTTAGCCTTTTTAACAATGGAGTGCTGCAAGGATGATGTATTTTTATAGACCTAAAGCCAGAAAAGAATGACCATTTTAGCACTTCCAGCTGCATCTTCCTTAAGCCAATGGGGGTTTTTTTTATGTGTTTTTGATTAAATGCCTGAAATAAGGTCTGTAGATAACAAGCTCAGGATATTTTCACATTTTATTCCACAACATAAAATACATCAGTAATGCCCCTTGTGGTTTTTTTAAAGCTTTTACTTTTTACTACAATTCCTAACAAGTGGCTAAATGGGACAACAGAGGTTGTCTGGAACATTAAACATCATCAGCCGAACAGATAAACTCATCTACTCATTAGTTCACTTTTACAGCCTCATTGTGTTTATAGACGAACTCTTGCAAACTATTCAAACTTTCAGGGAAAATGTTTTTTTTTTAAAAAAGACTGAAAGAGTTGTCGGAAGCTTAGGGATGGTGATGAAGTAACGCGACCATGGTGAAGTTAGTTTATAGCCTATGTTTGGCTTTTTTACCTCCAGCAATTGTATTGAGGATTCAAATTTCATAAAGTTATTTTCATTCGTGTAAATTACCAAAACATGTAAGAATCATTCATTTGTTTATCACAGAACAATTCAAAAGCCAACAGAAAAAATTCTATTGGGTATTTAAATCGAAAGGACCAGGGGGATGCTAACTTCCTACAAAATATACCTTACACTATACCCCTGTACACATATTCGAGATGATCACCATGTTTTATATTTTAGCAAAAAAGTATATAAAAAATTTTTTTCCCCCCCAATGAAAAACATTGAAAACTGAATCAAATATTTCTTAAACGACCAATGGTATCACTTAATTTGTCGACAGCATTCTTGGCGCACTTTTGCCATCACTTACAATTTCAAACTCCTGCAATGGCTCACACATACCACCCGATGTTGATAGTGTTATCTTAACAGAGCATTTCCCCAAGCAGCCGTTTTCTTCTCCTAACACTCTGTCAGAGCCCGTGGTAAACACTGTCAGACGCTGTGGAGTTACTATCTTCTCCAGGACAGAGAGATGGGCTCTGAGCGTCACTTTGTTAGTTTTTCTATGACTGAATGAGTGATAGGCTCTTGTGGGACGACTAAGTGCTGGGTTAATGCCACCGTCCCAACAGGCACCATGAGCAGATCCATCAAATTGTATCAGGGCATGTATGCTGGTAATTAATTGTATTTTAAATAATTTAACCACTCAAAATAAATAATTGCAGTTTAATCTATTAATAATATTTGTAAATCTTTTTCATCCTAAAAATAACATCAGTATCAAAGCTACACATTATTACAGTTATCTGCCGGAAACAACTTATGAACTCTTTTGAAAGCCGCAGTGCTTATGTTTACATACATCCCATTAGGCAGGAAATCAACTGTGGCAATGAATTTCACTGTAACTCTATATCCTTTTAATGTGTGTTTACGGAGGACCTATCAGAAGAGGATTTAACCGCACAATTTACTGTGTGTCCGTCTGCCCTCTCTGTACCTCCCCGACTTTGAATAAAGAAATTACAGATTGATTAGATTCATTAAGCGTGTACTTTAAAGCTAAAATGGCCGCCATGCCGCCAACTCACCATCATCCGTCAGAGCCCCGAGCGTGCAGAAATGGCACTAGTTCATTTCTCACCTTACAAATCACTACTAGAGCTTAAACCATTAAGACAGGCTTACATGGAAGACTTGTCAAGACACTGTTGTCCTGCTATTAGTTTCGCAGCTCATAGCTGCACTGCAGACTGTTACCAGCATAAGAAACTGTTCATAGGACAACATAACTGATGATGAATGAATAAATATGGTTTGGATTTGATGTGGATACATAAACATACAATAAAGTTTAGCTTAGCTTGAGGCTTGATGAGCTTTACCCGCTGTCTATGTTATTAAGAGGCGTCAGGGTGTCCAGATCTACTTTATCAAGGTGCATCTGCTCCATGGCGCTGAGAATCTTCTTTTGATCCTCAGGATCAGTTACGCCAATCTACAAAGAGAAAGAGAGCTGATTTATCAATGTAAACAACATTTTATTGGATGGATGTGTGCATGTGTGTGTAAACAAAATAAAAATATACATATTTATTTCTGTTTAAATATAAGTGTAATTGATCTTTCTTATATCTTGTCAGTCTTGCTTATATTTATATACTGCATTATTATACTACACAGTGACGGTCAATTAATTCTTGAGCAGAACTGAAAAAAAAAAAAAANAAAAAAAAAAAAAAAAAAAAAAAAAAAAAAAACACACAAACAAGCAAAGCTGCTCATATGTGACCTAACCAAAGCCTAAAATCAAATCTTACTTAAAACTGAGCAGTATTCTTTCACTGCCTTACAATAACTTTTCTCCATTCAGTACAGTTCTATCCACTAGCTTTGTAAGTGATTGTTTTGCACAAAATATATTTTTTTCTCTTGCTATGCTTGATCAACATACCTTTTCTAAATCCCCCTTCTCCATGATCAATAAGTCACTCCAAGTGACATCATGATCCTGCCAGTGTAAAAAAATAAACAGAGGTGTAAATGAAACTTAAATTGAACATTAGAGACAATATTGATTACCTCTGAGTCTGAATTGCAATGTTGGTTACCTGTATTTTCTTTTACAATGCAGGTCTATAGGGTGACCATAGTATAGCAGTATAATTTAAAAAACCTTCACAGATCAAATAATAAACATGCAAACAAAATATAAGCTTAATACGTCTGGAACACCAGCCCTATAGAATTTGACTGAAAATGTATTACTGTAAACATTTGTTTTAGCGTAACAAAATAAATCAACTGGCTCACCACCATGATGTCTGAGAGATAATCCAGATTCAGACCATGCAGCAGCAGTTCAACATCACTCAGCTTAGAACAACTGTAAGATTAAACCCAAAGAATGAACCCTTATTTACAATATCATTATCTGAGTCCAACTGTTTCTATATTGATTCTTAAAGCTATTCAATTTATAGTGAGGAACAGAATATGACTTATGTTCTTCTGCTACCAATCTGTATATTTATATGCTCACCAAGGTTGCATAAAAATAGAGTAGAACTATAAAATATTACTACAACTTAAAACAGTTTTCGGTTTTGTTTTTTGTTTTTTTACACCATGTTACCATCTTGCCTATTTACATGGCAAATACAAAGGTCATTATCACAATCTGTAAAATTTGCATTATTATATAAAACATTACTCCAGTCTTCAGTGTCACATGATGTTTCTTCAGAAATAATTCTAATATACTGATTTGCTGCTTAAGAACCATTTATGATGATTATCAATGTTGTAAACAGCTTTTTCAGGATTTTTTGATGAACAAAGTTCAAATGAGCAGGATTTATTTGAAATAAACATCTTTTGTAACATTAAAAAGCCTTTTTCTTTAATAATTTTTTTTTTTTTAAACTCACTGACCCTATACTTACAGTAGTGATTAAGCATTCAAAGCATTTCTTTTCATTTTTAGGCACCACTAGAGGGTGTTACAAGCCAAGTCACAGACACAGAGGCTCACCTCTCTTTGCAGGCAGAGTGAGGGTTTTGTTTGAGAAATTTAAACAGTGCCTCAGCTTTGGACTGTGCATTGGCATTTGCAGCAGAGAGCTCTGGAGAATCAAAGATCCTGGAGATCTGAAGGAGCACAAGCTTAATATTCCTCATTCTCAAGAGCAAGTGTCATGCATTTTTTTTTTTTTTTTTAAAGTGCCCCTATTATGTTTTTTTTCGAATATTACCATTCATGGAGTGTGTAATATAGCCGTTTGTGAATGTAAAAGGTCTGCAAAGTGTTAAAGATCAAAGTGCATGACAAATAAAGTGTATCCTAAAAGAAAGAATCGATTCTGAACAGCTGAAAACAAGTCTTCAGCAACTCCAGTCTCACTTCCTGTTACATACCTACATAACAATGCAACACATTTGCATAATGGCGTTCGACATGGTGTCGAGAAGACACTATTTTCAGTGTTGCGAATCCTTTGCACACACTTCAAAAGGATGAGGACTCGAACTGGAATTGAAATGGGGAAAACCGTATAACTGTGTATACAAGTGCTGAGGAAGCCTCCAGAGCTGAAATTCAGATATAGGCGTTTCGTTTACGACACGCACTATAAGTGGTAGACCAAGTGACGCAACTGACGCTGGTAGGGCACATGATAATGACAACATGGCAGACACAGTACGTTCAGATTACATTCATTCTATAAAGAACATACTTTTTTTAGGGGTTGTGAAGTAATTACTTATTCAAAATAAGTACCTATAAAAGTATGCGATTTTGGATGCAGCCTCTATCTTTAAACAAACCGTTTTCAGACTCTTTGAGAAACGAGGTGATGCGCAATGTATATTATGAGAAAATTAAAGTGTTTTTTGACCTTGGATGTATGTAGGAGACCTCCAAAAAAAATAAAAAGGAAATAGCATAATAGGGGCACTTTAACTATAGTCTAAAAGTGACATGTCTATGATTTCTGACATTAGAGATCACAGCAGGGCAAAAGGTGACCTACCTCAGGGTAATTGAACACTTTGGCCATATCAGCTGCTGTCTTCCCTGATTTGGTTTTGATGGACTTATCCGCTCCTAGTTGAAGCAGTTTCAACACGGCTCCTTGGTGTCCGTACTGAACTGCTATTATGAGGGCCTGCTCCATCAGAACAATATTACAGTGGATTCCAGAGGAGAACGAAACAATATTAGATGCTCAATTATATTGATCTTTTAAGAACACCTGCTAAAAGAAGCTGATAATGATTATGATAGTGCAGAAGGAAATAAGTTAAATATATTCTACATCTACTTATCACAGCCTTTATTGATGAGCTTACCGTATGTCCATTTTCGTTCTGAAAGTTCAGCTCTGCTCCATGTGACACCAGCAAATTAATCAGCTGACAATAGCCATCTCTGGCAGCCAGCATCAGACATGTCATACTGCTCCTGAGCAAGGGCAAAAAACAAGACAACAAAACTGCCAGATGTTACTGTGATCTTGCTGCTGGATACAAATCACACAGACAAGGGATATGTTCTCTGCCACATTTAGATTTAACACGAGTCATTTATTGCAATAAACTGAGATGGAATTGTTAGAAGCAATGTGTAATAGTGATAAATTAAGCCAAGTGACTTTCTGCTACAGTTACCATCTTAAAGTACACTGCAGAGTGTTCTGGCAGTTTCATGAAAATATCTAAAATAACAACAAATGAAACCCTTGAGAGTGACAGACGGCACAGAAATTCAAGCTTGTCACCCTTTACTTCTCACAGTAAATATATTTGTAAACAATTGCATTGTACCCTTTCAGATTTTTGAAGCAAGTGGATTTTGAATGCAACTTCCACACATTTTTAACAAATTTGCACAATTAATTGTAGTCAGTGTTATTTTAGTATCATTGAGATACTATAGTTATTAATATTTTTAACTTAACATTATCTTTAATTTTAAAAGTTTGTGATTTTTCGTGCTTGTCATTCTTTTTTTTCTTTTTTTTAAATGTTCATATAGTTTAATTTAAATTTAAATTTTAGTACACCAAGGTAAACTAAATTAAAATTAAAACTTTACTTTTATTTTATTTCAGTTCATGTGTATTTTATTTCAAGTTACAAAAATGTTTATGGTTTTAGTTTTTGTTAATGTAATAACTCTGACTGTAGATTAAAAAAAAAAAATTAAAACACTGAATCAGAACAAAGCTAATCTATACAACAAAAGTGCTTGTTGTGTGCTTGTCATTTTTATTTGTTTTTGTGTTTTTTATTGTCCATATAGTTTGTTTTTTTTAACACCATGTTACCATCTTGGCTATTTACATGGCAAACACAAAGGTCATTATCACAATCTGTAAAAATTTGTATTATTATATAAAACATTAATTTTAGGTTTAGTTATTTTATTACATCAAGTTAAACTAAATGATTTATTTTTTCAGATAATGTGCAAGTAACAATTTATATATTTTTTAATGGTTTTAGTTAACTATATTAACCCTGATTGTAGATTTGATTCATTACAAAAACAACTATATATTGTATTAGATCGTAATTTGATTTATGCTAAACAAAATCTGTACCTCTAGGCTAACACATCTGACAGTTCTTTAAGAACAACTAAAATGCAAATCAGCATGTCTGATCTTGCTTAGGGCACCAAGTGAGTGTGGACAACCACTGAACCCCCCCCTCCCCTCCCCTCATAAAAACAGGTGCATGACGCCCCTGTTTGTAAATCACCCCTTAAACGAAACCTCCATTTAATCAAATCACCATAAAGAGTACTACTGTGCCAAAGTAAACAAAGACAAAAACATTTTACACCTAGCTTAGAACAATCCATTACCTGCAAAAAGCACAGAAGAGGAACTTTCTAGTCATCTGTCCTCAGAGCTTGCGTCACTGTTGTAAATATACAGTTTTATCTAAAGATCACAGTGTCAAACATCACACCTCAAGTCTATGGGAAAATCCTGAGGCTATTAATCAACATGGGTGGCATTTCCCAGAGAAGGTGATGGCAAACTGAACTCTACAGTGTAAGGCACAGGTAAGCAAGGGCGCCATCATTCTTCATCTTGACATTATCTCCTCGCCATCTACGCATTTCCTCTTCAGTGACTGTATTTGTGACAAATGTGTACAAGTCTTAAAAGCATTTTCCCAGGCTGTCCTTTTACTAGAACCAATGGAGCATGAAGAAAAGTTATTGAATCAATAAAACAAGATGCTAATTGCTGTAAACAGGGTTTATCCTATGGGTAAGATAATTTTTAAGTATCTACATAACTGGGAGTAGTAAGCAGCACTTATAAATGCTTCTCGTATACTAAACTGATATTTGAAATTAGAATAATTTGGAACAGCATATGCTTGTCAAAATGAATGCTCAAAAGCCTCACTGGGCACATCATCAAATAAACTACATGATTGAAAGGAAGAGGCACTTGCAGAAGTCTTGCATAATCAGCCAGCAAAATAAGGCCACCCGGGCCCAGTGAATTTTAGATTGCGCTCTCTTCACAATTAAAGCCTGAAACACACTGTACTCTATGGAAGACTTGAATCCAAATAATACACAATTAGCTACACAAGCTCAATATTATATGTTGTTGAATTTCAAAATGTCTGCAATTCACAACGTGAAGCAGGTATGCATGCGGTTATACGCAGGTATAATGACAGGTATAATGACAGGTATAAATGACTTTCTTTGGTGAAACGCAAAAGATGATAATTTTGATAAATGTTTTTTTAATCAAAGTCAAAGGAGTCCAATGTTTTGGACCTCATTTGACTAATAAAATGATCGTGCCAGAAGAATAGTGTCAGAACTTTGTCTGCTCTCTCTGTATCATCTTGTGAGCTTTTATTACATCTTACAAGGCGATTTAAGCATTTTCAGATGTAGATGTGGATGAGAAACTTTTGGAAAATGCTTGAAAACGTTAGTGTGGACAGGGAGCGTTTTGAAATGACATCACATGACATCCAAGTAAACAAAATATCTGTTTACTTATATAAGTAAGTGTTTTATTTTGATGTCAAAGCAAGATTTTAAAACGATTTATATCCAGGGCTGCACAACTAGAACATAAAAAATATGCTAATGTTTTGTCATATATTGCGATGATGATGATGATGATGTTTGTTATTATTATTAGGGTAACGCCTTACAATAAGGTTTAATTTGTTAACATTAGTTAAATACTTTAGTTAAACTAAAAATGAACAATACTCAATACTACAGCATTTATTAATCTTAATTTCAACATTTACCAATACATTATGGAAATCAAATGTTGTATTTGTTAACATTAGTTAATGCACTGTGAACTGACATGAACAATGAGCAGCTGGATTTTTATTAACATTAACAAAGAATCATAAATACTGTAAAATGTATTGCTCATTGTTAGTTCATGTTAGTTAATACATTAACTAATGTTAAAAATATGACCTTATTGTAAAGTGACTAATTGTTAGATCTCCAAATATAAAAAACAGATAAAACCATTACTGTTATACTGTAAAATAAATGAATCAGGGTACTGTACTAATTTTTCAATTTCAAACACTCAATCCCTCAAGCCTTCAACAGCTTTCAGATGTTGTAAACTTCTGTCCACGTTAGAAATTAAATTATGCGTACATAAAGTAAACCTAGCACACAATGTGAACCCAAATGCACATTAATCTCACAGTTCTTGCAGAGATGGATTTTATGACAAGCAGCATTTACTGTAAATTAAGCCACTGAAAACAGTGCTGCGCTTCACTCTGAAACACTCAGTGCAAATATTTTAATTCAAATTGTAGCCTTTGGGTGATATTGCTATTTCAGTTTTATTCTGATTGATTGTGCAGCCCAATTTATTCATTTAAATTATACTTTATCAACATACAAACCACCTGCAGTTCACTAATAAACCCCTGTTTGAGAAACCCTGGCATAGACATTTGCAGGTGTGTATATACATTTATGCATTTGGCAGACGCTTTTATCCAAAGCGACTTACATTGCATTATACTATACATTTGTATCTGAGTATATGCAATCCCTGGGATCGAACCCATGACCTTGGCATTGCTAGTGGCATGCTCTAACCACTGAGCTACAGGAAAGCTTGTTGGTGCAGTTTGATGACCCCGTTATCGACTCGCTTTATTTATTTATCATCATGTAATCAGAGACACAATGTGTGCAAATTAAAACCACTCACCCCAATACCATAATCACAATGTTACATGAGGTGATGCATTTAAACTTCTACTCTATGCCTGTGATTTCACATGTAAAAGAGAATGGTAACCAAATGCAAAATTTTAGTCTCAGCAATTTTCAAATATTGAATCTCAACTAATCTGAAACAGACCCCCTTCCCAAATTATGTCTGGCTTTGTGTTAGCATGCTGTATTTGTTAAAAGATTTAGGGAAGTGCAGCTGCTGCACATTGTAAGTTATGTGTGGAGCACTGAGAGGGCAGAGGAAGAGGATGAATGTTTCACAGGTCCATCATTTGCCAATGTCTCCCTGTACCTTGTTACCGAACTTTAAATATTTTGTCTGGATGAGACACAATCACTTTCTCACCAGTCAAGTGAGCAACATGCTTGTTGACACTCCAGATCATGTGAGCGGTTTGGGTGGCAGATGATAAGCAGCTGGAGGCTGCCCTGAAAAATGCCTGAGTCAATACACTATTGAGTACACATCACCTCCCAAACAGAGTTGTTAGGAAGACTTGTTTAAAACACTGTCTGGCCAGTGTTTTGAAGCTGGTGGGAGCATTTTTTCACATACTCTCAAACAACAGAGCTAGACAGTGCTTGTGACTATCTGTTGTTAGATCTGGATGCATGTGGATGAGATTATGGATCACAGGGCCTGTTTACACCTGGTCACTTCATGCGTTTTTACTGATCAGATGGAAATTTGATAAATCATATAGCTATTTACACTTGGCCAGATAAATGCGTCTCCGCAAAACGGATATAAATCCAATCTTCAATATCCACGCAATAATGCAGATTTAATGGAGTTCACATCACCGAAAGCAACAAATATGAGCTGCATTTTATTGATCATCAGCTAAGAATAAACTACAGAACCAAGGTACTGTCAGAAAACAAATTAAAAGATTGTAAGACTTTATTTTAAACTCAATTGTTTTTTTAATTCTGAAGCCCAAAGTATTCTTCACTTTTTACACGTAAGCATGCGGTCAGCGTACAGCGCGCGTGACGCAAACTTCGTCATCAGAAGAGTACGCGCAAGTCGCACATGCGCATTTACATTTCTCTTGCAGTAATTAGTTTATCCACAAGTTGTCAACTGTGCCCTGGGGCATCGATTCACAAGGTATTCAAAGAAAAACTGCATAAACAGAACAGACCGGAATGCATAAAAGCTACACTGACAATGGAGACCTACATAGACGAGAGAATGTGCGAAGAGGTTAGAAAGTACCCATATTTTAACAACTCTAGCATGAAATAATACAAAGATGTTTACAAGGGTGGTAACTCGTGGCGAGAGATTGCTCAAAACTGCGCATGCATCAAACGCCTGTGTATGTGTACGAGTCAAATGAAGTATACTTTCTAAGGCTGTGTGTTCGACTGTGAAAAAAGAAAAAAAAAACGAAGCATACCCAGGGCTTGAGACTGAAAATGGGCTTCCATAATATCTAATGTATAAAAGGTTGACAATACCATAAATAAGATTTAAAAGAACTTAACCATTTCACTCCATGTCATTTAGCAAAAATAAATGAATAACATTTGGCTAGTAAAATTCCACAGTAGTATTCATCATAAACTGAACCCCAGCTGCATGCTATGCATGAGCAGTCACACCTGCAAAATAACTTTCCTACCTGTTGCAGATATTGGGGTCAGCGTTGCGACTGAGGAGCAGAGCCACACACCTGCAGATCATCTCTTCTGAGGCAGACGTTGCTGTGCAAGCAGCCATCAGAACTGTATAGTTGTCTATGTACGGAAGTTAGGGAAAAACAAAGACATATTTATCGCAAAAATATTCTGCAATGGTAAATGTTCATACCACAGGATAAACTTGCTTTTACATATGTCATGTGAGTCTCACATGGCCTAATGTTGTTGGACAAAGACACTGTTAGTGCTTCGATCAAGTATCCGACCGGGAGCAGTTCTAGTGTTGAGTTGATGCAGAAAGACCCATCTATGTTAGGGGTTTGTGTGTTGTGACGATAGCCACGTTTAGACTACGGGAGCAGGTCTGCTAGGGAGTAGGATGCAGACATAGTTTAGTTGCGTCTGCGGTGGAGCAGGAAAATAAATAAAGCTCCAGTGTTGGGCCAACGCAATGACGCCAGCACCACGCTCTGTATATCGCCATTATCAATCACTTCTACATTCTTCCCCTTCTGTGCGGAACACAGACCAGGAAGTGGCAGCTGCATTCACATTTAATTATTTCCTGTCAGGCCTGCAGCTTCAGTTGCTCGAGACCCCCTCTGGAACTCCCCCTCCATCTCTTCCCAGTGGACAAAGTGGAAGTGTCTACATCGCTTCAACCGCTCATGTGCCGACATTTCACTGTGACCAACAGATGCATTCAATTTTGAAAAAAAAATTAAGAGAGACAATGTGTAAACGAAAAACACCAGCAGATTAATTACACGTTACAATAGTTCGGCATGTGCGTCACAAACATTAAGTAATGGCAGATGAAGGACACTAAGGCAAACTCTAATTGGTTTCCATCCTCGCTAGCATGTGGGTTGAAATCAAAAGAATGTAACTTACTTCAATGTTAAGCGTATTAATGAAAACCAAACTATTCCCCCCTGAAGGATTAAGTCTAGCCATGCTCTTTTGATTTGATATCATTGGGTTCCTTCCCTGTGGCTGATGCAAAACCCCATCCTCTCCAATAAAAACCCACAAGAGTCAAAGGAAGGCCATGTGGTGCAATGCCAGATTGACAGTACTTGCTCTCACCTTATCAAACTAAACCTTAAAAGGTTCACCAAGTGTAGTGCACCTTTATGCATCTGATAAGTTACTGATGCCATTGTAGAAATGCTCAAAATGGTCATATAACAGATAAAGGGCCTATAGACACACATGTGGTTTTTGCCACTTCAAAGCATGCGCATGCGACAGGAAGTAAGTGCAAAAGACTATCCCAGGTCTGAAAAATGCTGGAGCACAGTGCCCTTAACACACACTAAATCCACACTGTCTCTAAGGCCCTGTTTACACGTAATATCAAGATGGATTTTGGTCAATCGGATCACAAATGGATGACACTAAGGTGTAAACGGGGTCCAAAATGTTTTGAGCCTGTCCACTTTCGACCACTTCCAGAGGTAGTCGAAAATGCATTCGACCAGATGGCTTTCGTAGTGGAAATGCTCATGCTGTCGAATGTGTTAGAACAGCAACAAAACACCGTCTACTCTCTGCCTACTGACTTAAAGAGTAAACATTATGGGAAATGTGCTAGCCAGACAGGATTTAGACTTAGTCGGCTGAAGACCAAAGTTTGGTTTGAAGATAAAAAATAAAAAAAATCGTACCAAGCACAATGATCTCACACCATTGCTGATTTCTAATGCACTGATAGTGTTCGGCATGGTCTTGCTGCTGTCAAAGCGCGTTCATATGTAAGTTGCGCAAGCTTATTTTGTCCATTAGATCGAAAAATATGGAAAAGATACATTTACCCACCCATAGACCCTCCCCTCGAAGAAATCAGGACAGAAGTGGTCTAAAGAGGACAAGAGAGTTGGATTAAAACACCAGGTGTAAACAGCCATGTATCCGCCTAGTCTACTTGTGATCCACTCAATCTTAATATCAGGTGTAATGAGGGCCTAAAACTGCTTCACACAATATCCCATCATTCATCATGTACAGGAACCCATGTGCCCCAAAATCTTGATTGAGGAAATCTTTCCAGCCTAAGTTAATTTAATTAGATATAATTTGGTGGTAACATGTAAAGTGTTGCACATTTTATTGGTGCAGAGATGAGTACAAGTATGTGTATTTTGTGAAACTTTGGCAAATGCTTTTAATCACTTTAGCAGAAGCACCACAATTAACTTGTTTTGTGTTAAATACTACTGAACAGACATTAAGAAGTGTATTTTAAAGTATTGAAATGTGTAAAAGCTTAAAAGTTTGAACACTTGGACCAACAATGGAAATGCATCATGTAAGTAGACAAGCGGTCAAGTGCAAAGTATGGGTCCCCTTATCTCACATAAGTTTACATGTTTGTAATATTAATTTCTTTAATTAAATGTTTCTAATGAGGATGATGTGCTGATTTAAAGACAACCTTAAAGTTAAAAGTGACATGCAGAATATCTTAATATCTCATTTAATCTTGCAATATAAAGCTCTAATACATCCATTAATGCTTTTATGAGTGCCTTTTGAGAAACCTTTGGTACTGGTTTAAGGAGAAACTCTCCATTTACCTCCATAACTTTTTAACTATTAACACTATTCTTTAAGAGCTGCTGTGCAGCCAAAATTATATACCAGTTATCACTGTAAAGCTGCTTTGACACAATCTGCATTGTAAGAAGCGCTATATAAATAAAGGTGACTTGACTTGACTACCTCTGCTGAAGTTTGCGCTTGCGCCGTGATCCAGCAGCAGCTCAGCGAGCTCATAGTGGGCCACATGGACAGCACACATGAGAGGAGTCCAACCAAAGCCAAGCCGCGTCTCAACGTCCAGACCTGTTAAAATCAGTTTGGCGTATTTTTAGCCCACATTTAAGTTTTGTAGCTTGTGTCGCCATAATAAAAGTTTAAATACAAGCACATACCCCCGTCCAAGAGCTCGCGCACCAGGTCGACATTTCCTGCAGTAATGGCTCTTTTCAAGGTGGATACTTTATCTTCTCCATTCACATGTGCTTGAGCTGAGAACTGCCAGACAGATAAAAATGGTTGTTTTTTTAATCATGCAAATAATTTGTGTACATAACTAGCTAAAACTTAGTGGCCGAATGCTAGCCAAAATATGACATGGGACGAGACGAGTGTTAGAGGTGTTAAAGAATCTTTTCATTAAGTTTACCTCAGCGCACGTTTTTTTTTTATTATCAGAATATCCAATGTCCCACTCGTCGTTACTCCCATCACTTTCATCCCCTGCAGGAAAGGCATAGCCAATCTCGTTTAACATAATTATGGCGGACTAGAAGTTCCCGTTCACCTGATTGCGTTCTCATTAATGTCCGGCGTAATGACGCATGCGGCAGCCACGCCCAGATCTGTATATTAATGAAGCGACCAATAGAGAAGCGCGTTCTTCTAAAGCAAATTCTTTTAAAATACCTATTTTATTTTTTACTATGTAATATTTTGCTGCTTCACATATATCTTAATTTTGCCAGAGGACACATAAGGATGCATATGGGCAGTATAGTTAGATAGATAAATAGTTACTGCATATTTGATAATCTACTCTAATCTAACTGGCTAATTTATTTTTTTAAATATATGATTTAAATACATATATGAGCTCTGTGATGGACTGGCCATCTGTCCAGTCCAAGAAAGCGGTTTGGATGATGGATGGATGGATGTATAGATGTTTAGGCATATATAATCTAAATATATATTAAGATTATTTAAAGAAATAATAAACTTCATTTGCAACATTTAGCCTACAGTCAGTAGTCAAATCAATAAAATGGTTAAGATTGTCAATTTGCTATTGCACTTTTCATGTTTATTTGTTTTGTTTTTGTACATTATGTGTTGTTACAGATATGCGTGTTCAAGAAAATGCTATTTAAAAAAAAAATAGTATTTAAGGTTGTCAATTTACTAAATTAGTCTGCTCTTGTGACTTGCATGCTGTGGCTTATCTGAAACGTTCTCAGTTGAAACAAAATTGCCAGCTGAGGAACATTGAATAGACTTCATGTGATCTTCTATCTCATCGCAACATGATAAACTGCATTACAGATCGTGGACTTATCAAATAAATTACATAATTTAGCCTACTAGGTTCAACAAAGGCAGCCTGGGATGTAGCCTATATTAAAGGGATAGTTAATCCAAAAATTAACATTTTGCAATAATTTACTCACCCTTGTGTTGTTCCAAACCTGTACGAGTTTCTGTTGAACACAAAAGAAGATATTTTGAAGAATGTTGGTACCAGACAGTTGATGGACCCCATTGACATCCATAGTATTTTTTTTCCTACTATGGAAGTCAATAGGGTCCATCAACTGTTTGATTACCAACATTCTTTAAAATATCTTCTTTTATGTTCAACAGAAGAAAGAAACTCATACAGGTTTGGAACAACTTGAAAGTGAGTAAATGAAGACAATGCTCTCATTTTTGGGCAAACTATCCCTTTAACAAATAGCCTCAAGATGTCACTCTCCTGAGATACATCTAGCCTTTTTACAGAATCATGAATCTGTTTGGGACAATTTAAGGGAAAAGTTCAAATGAAAAAATATAGGCTATATATCGATAAGCTATTTAATAAGTCCCCTTTTGTTGTAATGGCAGGAGCACTTGAACTCCACAAGTGAAACCTGATGATCATGTTATCATCCAAAGAGCATCTTGTGCTTGACCTTTTACACAATGGAATTAAAAAGTCACAAATATGCTCATTTGATTAGTGACCTAAACAGTGCATCTTAAATATTTCTTCCTCATTTTGACAATAAGTGTTTTATTTTTAATTTTTTTTATTACAGTATTAGGACTATTAGTCTCTTTTAATTGTGTTAAGTCATTCGTTTCTTTCAGCTAGCTTAAAAATGTATTAATATAGGCTACATTTATTTTCCCATTTCAAACATTATGAAATCAGAAATTAAACAACAGCTGCAATAGAATTTCATGTAAAGAACTATTCACGTTCTTTTTCGAACACACGAGAATTCCCTGATGATGACACCCCACTTGCTCTTGTAAAGCAACACGTGAGCATCTCTGTAAAAGACTGACAGTTTGAGGATGACATGCCCAAAGGATCTGTGGCATTTGGAGTTGAGAGAGCGCACTTTTCTCACTGAATCACAGCGCTGCTGTCAGCATGGGCTCTTTATAAGCGCGTTGCTTCTCTTTAACGATTTGAGATACGAGAAATTTTCCTCATCTTCTAAATACTGTCAGCGAATATCGACAATATCAGCGCTCGACTGTGCGCGCGGTGCCGGACAGCGCTCGCGAGCTTCATTCAACGGAGAGGCGTTTAAGCTGACACCCGATGTAAGCTCTGTCACCCACTGGGTACTTTTAGGATGCAGCGTTCACCTGTGGAGGATGTCAGCTGCCTCTCAAGATACTTCTTTTGGTAAGACGAAACCAGAATTTCAAACTTAGTGGTACATTTATATGTTTTGTGTGTTCACTTTTGGACTAGCAAACCTTTAAACCAAATGTTGTGTTTCAGGACACGTGTGTTTAAATAGCATTTTTCTAGTTACCATAGACATATTTCTAGTTTATTTACATTTATTCGAGGGCTTCTCAGACTGCACATGATGACTAAAACATTCATTCAAACACTTTAATTACAGCCAGTTTATTTACAAACCAAGTTCTAGAACTCTCTGACCCCCCTAAATAAGTTTTTTTTTATTGTTTTACACATACAAGTGTGTGTATATATTCACGTTTCAGTGTTTTCGAAAAAAAATTTTACAACCTCAAAAGTTACATTAGTACAATTGAGAGTGCGATAAGTACAGTAGACGCCTGAGGAGGTAACCATAGCAACAGCACGCCGCTCGAGCACTTTTCTTTAAGATCAATATTGGATGATATTACCATACTTTATTATTTAGATTTCCATAACAGTGATAGCAAAATGTTTAAGGGCCCTAAAAGAAAAGTGTTGTTTGCTCTAGAACGATATTACATCAAAAGATTCCGCCCTGTAAGTTACTGGAACAATTTGATCAAGACTCCAGTGTGTTTTTATAGAACTGTGCATAATCATAGACTAGAAAATAACTACACTTTCTTGCACATCTCCTTAAAAAATAACCTAAGTTCACTTTAATTAAAATAATCACAATATGAAAGTTTTCAACATCTGTTCTGGCTGTTTACAGGTGGACAAACCCTTTAATGAGAAAGGGTTTTCGGGAGAAACTGAGGCCATCTGATGTGTATCAAGCTCCCAGTCAAGATGCAGCAGATACTCTTGCAGAGCGTTTGGAAAAGTTAGTATTTGCATTCTTACTTTTTCATGACATATTTAATTTGTGATGTTATTTACAACTGATTTGTTCATACAGCTCCAAATAGAAAATACATATCCTAGCGAATCTAAAATGTTTATTTTCCAATTACACTCAATTTTTAATTTGCATGAGGATTTCATTTATTTATTTTTAAACATTTTATTAAATATTAAAGACAAATCACTATCTTCAAAAATAATATATTGATATTTCCCTTGTGTTTTGATGTTAATTACTGAGAATATTTTTCTCTGGGTCTAAAGAAACAGAACCGAAAGACTTTTTGTGAAGTGAGCAAATTTACATCATGAAGTGACCCAAGCAGAACTCTTGGTTTCTATTGTGACTTTCAGAGTCCTCATCTCACCTCCTGTTACTCACCAAAGCCAAATATCACACCTTTAGGTGCTGTTTTTGACAAAAGAAGGGAGAAAAGAAGAATAAAATGTAGGCAACCCCATTTAAATGTCACCCTGCCCATTCCAGTAAAGCTCCTCTCATGCCACATAAACCACAATACATTCATGCCAGTGCCCTGCTAATGGGCATCAAATGTGACCTTTTAAATGGCCAGGCCCCTGGTGAGTGATAGATGATGAGCTTTTTTGTTATTCCTCTAAGGTGAAGCACTGCTGGGAATTTTAACTTTTTTTTTTCAATTAACATGTTGGAGCAGTCTCCCCTGTTTCCCCAAGCTTGTCAAGGTCTCTTTGCTCTGTTTAATAAGTTCGCTAAATCACCTTGGTTATACAGGGGTGCACCAAACAATGTGGACAAACCCATTTAATTGTGGGTGGGTGGGATGCTGTTTAACTCTTCCATTCAGTTTTCTCTCTCTACCTAAACAGAGAATGGGACAGAGAAGTTGCATCTGGAAGGAAAAAACCCAGTCTCCTGCGAGCCTTGGCACGATGCTTCATAAAACCTTTTCTGTTATTTGGCTTCCTCCTATATATAGGCGTAAGTGTTCAAATAGTTTGTGTTTGTTTTATAATTCTGGGATTGGAGTGTTGACCTCTTAAATCAGCAGTTTGAAGATTTAATTAAGAAATCTACAAAGGGGTTCAAACGCACATGTATATTTGCTAATTGTTTGCACATGGGTGGATATTGCTGGCTCATTGGTATGAAGTTATGTGATTCCTAGCTGTGTACTGCAGGTAACAGTGCAGTGTGACTGTCCCAGTGAAGAAGTTTACAGCATCTAACCTCTTGCTAGATGTTCTTTCACTTGTCACTTTATTATTTTGTTGTTATCATACTTTGGACATCAATTTAGATTTTCTGTGAATAGCAAATATAAGTTTGTCAAATTTAAGGTGTTTTGTCTTTTTCTAGTCATTTCTGTTACTATTTTTCAGGAGGCTACAAAAACAGTGCAGCCACAGCTTTTAGGGCGGGTCATTGCATCATTTGACCCGGCCCATGAACCGGAGCGAGCCAATGGTTACTTTCTTGCCTTTGGTCTTGGCTTGCTATTCACTGCCCGCTTTCTCCTGCTCCAGCCTGCCATGTTTGGGCTGCACCGCCTGGGCATGCAGATCAGAATTGCACTCTTTAGCATAATCTATAAAAAGGTTTGTAATCTATGTCTACTATCATCTTTCTCTGATATCAGTATCTTTCCCAACAGTATATTAAGGGTATGATTTTCTCTGATTCTTGACCCTTAGACCTTGAAACTTTCTAGCCGAGTCTTGGACAAGATCAGCACAGGTCAGCTGGTCAGTCTGATGTCAGCTAACCTGGGCAAATTTGACCAGGCAAGTATTAAAAAGAGCAAATCACTTCAGTTTTCCATCATGCTTGCTGGATTATAGGTCACAAAGTCGAAGGGATAGTTTTATTTTAGAGAACATTAAAGGGTTAGTTCACCCAAAAATGAAAATTCTGTCATTAATTACTCACCCTCACGTAGTTTCACACCCCTAAAACCTTTGTTCATCTTCAGCGCCAAAGTCAGCACCAAAGTCACGTGATTTCCGCAGTTTAGCCGTTTGATAGGAGAGTCAGGTGGTACAAATCAGAGCTCTATATTGTTTAGGTTCATTATTATTGTAACACTTTACAATAAGGTTCATTAGTTAAAAATTAGTTAAAGTATTAACTAACATGAACTAACCGTGAGCAATACATTTGTTACTGTGTTTACTAATCTTCGTTAACGTTAGTTAATGAAAATACAGTTGTTCATTGTTTGTTCATGTTAGTTCACAGTGCATTAACTAATGTTAACAAGATTTGAATAAAGTGTTAGTAAATGTTGAAATTAATGAACCTTATTGTAAAGTGTTACCATTATTATTGTAATGTTATGTGTTTTGAGACATGAGGTAATTTAACGCCGTCCCTCGTGACGCTTTGCAGACTCTGCTCTGGCTGTGCATGCTTATGTTTTGGAGGAGGCGTGGCTTTGGAGAGCACTCTGAAGGGAGTGGATGGGATCTTATGCTTTCAAAGCTAGCTTGCTATTGCTAGCCTATCTGAAATTGACTACCCTACCTTTAAGTTTCTGAACCTTTTTACTTTAATTGTAAAACAACACAATGCAGTGTGTAATTCAAAACACAGGGAAAACACCTGTGAAAAATGTATTTATTTTTTATAGACNTATATATATATATATATATATATATATAATGCATCCTTGCTGAAAAAACTATTAATTTCTTTCAAAAATAAATCATACTGACTCCAAACTTTTGAACGGTAGTGTATATATTGCCATTTTGAAAGAAAAAAAAGAGAGAGTTTGTGCCTAGCACAGAGGCCGAACATTTGAAATAAATACACTCCTGGTTGAGCATTAAATTTGCCATAAAGCTTCAGAGGGGAGCGTAGCTGAACTCTGGAACGTCCTAGGAAGGTAGAGCTAATGTGCTGAATATTGATACACTCTGTAAGTGGTCTAAAGCAATTAGCACCTGTGTTTAATGTGGGTTCTTCGAGTGTCCTTTCTTTGGAATGTATGAGATGGTTTTGTTATGTTTTGTAGCCATTGCAAATGTGCTGAAGTGAACAAACTTTTCTAAATGGTTTCAAAAGTGTTCTTTGATACGGTTCATCATGCCTGGTATAGTAAGACATGGGTGGCACAACGATGCAAAAAAACTCTGGCATTTAGCTAACACATAAGGTATAGACATAAAGAATGACCATAGAACAGGAGAATGATAAAGAAGAGTCTAAATTTAATGTCTGGCTCTTTTAAAATTATTAAAAATGCTAGCTTTTGAAATAAACAAATTTAAATAAAGCTTTTAATTTTTAATTAAAGACTATGTTTTAATCCCCAATCTTGTATTCACTGTACCATGATGCATTTTTTCTTTTCTTTTTCTTTTTTGGTACAGAGCCTGGGTATGGCCCATTTTGTTTGGATATCACCATTGCAATGCATCCTGTGTACAGGGCTAATCTGGGAACTCATTGATGTCAATAGCTTCTGTGCACTTGCAGCCATCTCTTTACTGGGTGTCTTGCAGGCCTTTCTCTCACATAAAATGGGTCCTTACAAGTAAGTCTCAAATGTACTGTCAGCCTACATGCAAATCAAAACGTTTGCTCCCATTGACAGACTCAAACTGGCACATATTTGTTTAAGAGATGTCTCTCCAAGTATCCTTTATGCTCCCACAGAAACATTCCATTTATGATTCATGCTGGTTAAAGGATTTGAAGAGTTTGGACAGGTAGTTCAGTTCCGCTCCTGTAATCAGGAGGCTGGTTAGCCTTGTGCCTTGGAGAAATGTAAACATGTTGGTCAGAACCGCCACTGAGACAGTATCACACACACACACACACAAACTTACAATCAAATTTAATTCAGTCTGTATATTGTCTGTATTCAGTGCCTTCACTCCAAGCACCATCATATTAAAACTATGCTTAGTCAGATGTAATAAACACCCACACTGGAGTGTTTATTATGTACAGGACATGAAGTTCTGTAAGCACAGACACATCATTCCAATCTTCTGTCTTTTTCTGTTTTCCACCAGAGCACAAAAAGTGCTATTGACCAACAAACGGTTGGCTCTGACCTCAGAGATCATGGAGAACCTGCATTCGGTGAAGGCCTACGGCTGGGAGGAGATAATGGAGACCCTCATTAAGAACATCAGACAGTAAGACCCAAACAGTTTAGTGGGTGTTCTCCACTTTTTATTAAAAACAAGTCATGAATGTTGCTTTTATACAGTGAATAGATTCACATAGCCAGACCTTTGACAAACTTGAAGAGACCATCTGACTGACATGAAAAGCAACCAATTTTTAAATGCCATTTTACATGCCATATTTTTAAAGGGTTAGTTCACCCAAAAATGAAAATAATGTCATTTATTACTCACCCTCATGTTGTTCTACGCCCGTAAGAACTTCATTCATCTTCAGAACACAAATTAAGATATTTTTGATGAAATCCGATGGCTCAGTGAAGCCTCCATAGACAGCAATGCCACTGAACTTCTCAAGATCCAGAAAGGTATTCAAAACATATTCAAAACAGTTCATGTTACTACAGTGGTTCAACCTTAATATTATAAAGCGACGAGAATACTTTTTGTGCACCAAAAAAATACCAAAATAATGACTTTTCAACAATATCTAGTGATGGCCGATTTCAAAACACTGCTTTTGCTTTTGATTTATTTAATGCATTCTTGCTGAATTAAAGTATTGTGTATATCAAATAGTCCAATTTGTTTTACAGTTTTGCTACACAGATTTGATCAGTGTTGGGCACGTTACTTAAAAAAAATAATTAGTTATAGTTACTAGTTACTTCTCACAAATAGTAACGGAGTTAGTAACTGAGTTACATCATTAGAAAAGTAACTAATTACCAGGAAAAGTAGCTATTGCGTTACTTTAAAAAAAAAAATTAGAATATGTCAAATAACTTGAATGCCTCCAATATTAAATATAAGTCTAAGAATAAATTATTCTTGATCCGACTCGTGACTCATGATCCGCTCTTGCTTATGAAATTTCTCTGTACTGGACAATACGTGTTGGTAGCCATTAAAGAAAATGTAGTTTCATGTTTATGTTTAAATAGTCCTATGTTATGTTTTAAATTCATTTACTTGATTATGAAAAGTGAACAGCATAAGTAAGATGCATCATAAGATGCGCAATATATCGGGAGACATGGAGTGAGTCAGACATGATTTTAGACACTTCATTAAGTTTTGTTTTGTAGAAAGCCTTTCTTTAAAATGAATTTCGTTTTGTAAAAATTGTATCTTAATTTTAATCAATGTTTCATCAACCAATTGCCTGGATTTAATAAATAAGAAGCAAATATAGCAGACAATATAATCATGGCAGGCGCGGGCGCGATCACTGGCGCGTGAACTGGAACGCGACTTATAGGCTAAATGAACCGAAACTCAGCAGCTGCTTGCCTCACATACATGAGAAAAATATCTATAGAAAGCTTGAAATATCTAAAAACTAAAAGAAATAGGCTACTCTGATTACATAGCCTAATCCGAATGAAATGTGCATTTTCTCTCTAAGCGCGTCCAGTATGCGGAGATGATGATAGTCAGCAATGTCAGCTTCATCTTCGCAGCCGACACTGATTCAGAAAACATTACTTTATTAAAAAACAATTAAAATGTCTCCTTGCTGTTTTGGTCACATTCATAATCATTAATTTTGCCGGTTCTTTATGGCAAGCTTTATGCGTGCGCTATAACCTATATTACGATCATTATTATGGTTTATTCTCTCCAGTATTTAAGAAATTAAATTAATATAAATGTGATTAGTCAACTAATGGCTTAAATGAATAACGTTTTTAGAGGTGCTTCGACAGATTGGAGTTGCTGTTTATCGCAGTAGATAGGACCTTCGAACCAGAAAGACACAGCTTACATTTGACTAAAAGGTTTTTGTCTTTATGCTCAACTAAAGTGAAATAATGAGCATATTTCCACTTTGAGAAACTCGTCTTGCTCTCGCCTTGACTCGCCATGACTGCCGCACATACTTGAATAAACGGAAACACGCGCACAGTGCGTCTTCTTGTTTACAGTGGTTGGCATCCACTAATCCTACAATGCGTCGCTGCTGTAAACAGGTTAGGCTGTAGGCTACACTTCAGCCAAAATTAATTAATTAAAAAAAATAACGGACAACGCACCATATGATAACGGTAACGGAGTTAATTTGTTTAAAAAGTAATGCGTTACAGTATTAGTTACTGTCAAAAGTAACTGCGTTACTGCCCAACACTGGATTTGATGCCATTGACCTGGAAAACTTTGGCGAATTTAGTGATTATTTCACGTTCAAAGGCACTTGTTGTATCAACCCAGTACTTTGTAAACACAAATTTGTTTCCAGGCGGATTGATAAACAACTGGAACTTCCCAGATTGAGAAAAGCTTTCCATTTTTGTGTGCAATATGCAACAGATCAAGGTGGATCAACGGTGTGCTGTCTGAAACTGAGACTAAATGAGTGATTTAATTAAAGTGAACAGTTGAACAGTTGATATTTCAGTTAATTACATTTCTGTCCTACACATTCTTTAATTCCTATTCCTTTAATATTAAGTGAGGTTCTTTCAGAAGAGATTATGGATCAGAAGAGTGGGCCTGGATCAGAGAAACTTGAAGCCACAGTCTCCTACTGTTTCTCTGTAGTATTACATTTATGGCAGCACACGGCGTGCCTTTGTGTTTTTGTTATCAGCTCAGTCTCGGAGAATCAATGTGCCGTTGTTTTTTTAGCTATTTGATATCTCATGACACAGTCTCCACATATCCTACCCATCTAGCATTCCCTTTCAGTTTGTCATTCTTGCTTCCCGTAAACTGTTTTCAGGGATGAGGTGAAGTTGACCAGGAAGATTGGCTCCCTGCGCTACTTCTACAGCTCAGCATACTTTTTCTCAGCCATCTTTGTGATTGTGGCTGCAGTGGTGCCCCATGCCCTGAGTCGCGGTATCAACCTGCGTCGCATATTCACCACTCTCTCCTACTGTATGGTGCTGCGTATGACTGTTACTCGACAACTGCCTGGCTCCATCCAGATGTGGTACGACACCATGCGGCTTATTTGGAAGATTGAAGTGAGTCCACACACTCTACAAGACACTCAAGTGTAGCCCATTCTCACGGCACCCTGTCAGGGCTGTCAGATGATTAAAATAATTGCGTTCCATTTTAAAATTAAATGGAAAAAAATATTTAAATATAAAATAAATTTGTCAACTTTTGTCGTTGTCATTTGTAGTGTAGTTTGTACTGTACAAACTATATGCAAATTCTATATTTGTTTGTATTAAAAGGAAGATACTTTGGGAAACAGAGTTTTTTACCAATTGAATCATTTGTGAATCTTTGTAATAATACCATAGTAATATTAATGATAATGCTAGATGATATCTGGTAAAATACAAGTAAAACATCTCTGGTTTGGTGTCGATAAAAGGGAAGCACTGCTCTACACTCTTAAAAAATGCTGGGTTAAAAACAACCCAAGTTGGGTTGAAAATGGACGAACCCAGCGATTGGGTTGTTTTAACCCAGTAAATTGGATTGTTTTAACCCAGCGAATTGGTTGTTTTAACCCAGCAGTTGGGTTGTTTTAACCCAGCAAATTGGATTCTTTTAACCCAGCGAATTGGTTGTTTTAACCCAGCAGTTGGGTTGTTTTAACCCAGTGAACTGGTTGTTTTAACCAGCCGTTGGGTTGTTTTAACCCAGCAAATTGGATTGTTTTAACCCAGCGAATTGGTTGATTTAACCCAGTGGTTGGGTTGTTTTAACCCAGCAAATTGGATTCTTTTAACCCAGCAGTTGGGTTGTTTTAACCCAGGGAATTGGTTGTTTTAACCTAGCGGGTGGGTTGTTTTAACTCAGCGAATTGGGTTGTTTTAACCTAGCAATTTGGATTGTTTTAACCCAGCGAACTGGATTGTTTTAACCCATCGAATTGGTTGTTTTATCCCAGCGGTTGGATTGTTTTAACCCAGTGAATTGGTTGTTTTAACCCAGCATTTTGGTTAAATGTTTGCCCAACCTGCTGGGTGTTGGAAATGAACATTTACTAATATATTTACTTATTGAACATTTATTAATAAGTTTAATGAATAATAATTAAACAACAAACATTTATTATATTGCTTATTAATAAATGTTCACATTTTAATTATTATTGTTGCCTCTAGTAATTATTTGTCTGATTTTTAATTTCCAACCTATTTTGGGTTAATTTTAAGCCAGCCATATAGTAATATTTAAACAATAGCTGGGTAATTAAAGTTCCCAGGACGTTGGGCAAACATTTAACCCAACCACTGGGTTAAAACAACCCAGTTGCTGGGTTTGTCCATTTTCAACCCAACTTGGGTTGTTTTTAACCCAGCATTTTTTGGAGTGTATTCTATTGTATGTCTGAAGACCACTATTCTTGGCATCAGTAAATTGTAAATATTGGCATCAGTAAATTGTAAATATTCTAATTCCTCCAGGAATTTCTTAGTAAGGAAGAATACAAGTTAATGGAGTACGATCTCAGCATCACAGAGCTGGAACTTAAAGATGTGACTGCTTCTTGGGATGAGGTATAGTCTTTTAGATTAAGCACACCTTTTCTTCAATTTTGTACCATCAGACCTTTCCTTTGAAACAGATCGAGACTGAAAACAATTCCTTTTCACTTTTGGGAAGCAGGTTTAGTGAACTAATTGCTATGTCTTTTTTGACTGTTTTTCATGTATTTGAATTGCATGTTCAGTTGAGTAACTACAAGGATATTGATCCATGAAGCCTAACTGAGTTCAACAGTTAACTTTAAATTACTTGAACCACATTAGGTGATATTCCAAATTAAATCACATGACTTTGCTATTCCTTTTCACCACTCAGAGAGAACAGAACAAAAGGAAGAATCAACCAATGTTTGAATGCATTCATTGTGTATGTGTAAATACCCTCTATCTGTGTTCCTTTAGGGTCCTGGTGAACTTCTAGAAAGGATAAAACAGGAGAACAAAGCTAATGGCCATCACAATGGAGATGCAGGCCTCTTCTTCACCAACCTTTATGTGACTCCTGTACTGAAGGACATCAGCTTGAATCTGAAGAAAGGAGAGATGTTGGCTGTTACTGGTTCTATGGGATCTGGGAAGGTAGGAGTGGTTGCCATTTTTATTCACTTGTAATCTGTCATTAATTCCATGAAATTGTGATAAAATAATATGGAAAATGTACTGGTAATTTAGGGACATTTCCTTTAACCCTTAAACACAAAACAATGCAATTCATAATAAAACGAATGTAGGACAAGCAATTCTGACAAATAATTCACAATTATAACAATTATAGTGGATAAATGAAAGGCCACTACAGTGTGAATCCTTTAATAAGCATAATTATAAGATAATATACAATATAAAAGGATGAGTAAAGCCAACAGTTTAAGATAAACCAAACATTTGCTAAAAGGAAATGGTAAGATTGTCATTGTTCAGACATAATGCCTATATTTATAGAGCTCATTGTTGATGACCATCCTCGGGGAGCTGGTTCCCTCCTCTGGGAAGATCCGACACAGCGGCCGAATCTCCTACTCCTCCCAAACAGCCTGGATCATGCCTGGAACCATCCGAGACAACATCCTTTTTGGCCTGACCTATGATGAGTATCGTTACAAGAGTGTGGTCAAAGCATGCCAGCTCGAGGAGGTACTGACACATTGATGCTCTTCAGTCCACTCTTTGTGTCTGTCATTTCCTTAGTCTTACTCCCATCTCCAATTCCTGTCCCCCTCTCTCATTTATATTTCAATCCCTCTGTCTACAGTATATTGCCTGACGTCACTCATCTCTTTGCTCAACCTAACAAGTCCTCCTCTTTGTCCTGTCTCAAGTTCCTGCTTTGCTTCTGTTTCTGTCTTTCCCCTCTCTCTCGCTCTCTTTACATGGAATGTTCACCTGGCAATGGAACTGAGAACCTTTGTTAGATGTAGAACTGTGTCATATTACCCTGCTCATGGTTTTCTCCCTTCACTCTCAATCTCTTGATACCAAAGCAGCCAATCGTCTGCAACTATCAGCAGCCAAAGTGTTGAGTGACAGGGCCCTTGTTTAACCGAGTCTTACATGAAAGAACGGTCAGAAGGGAGATCTGATGAGAATACATTCATGTCCAAGCATTAGGCTTAGTGTAAGATTTATCCATGCTAGTGGATGATATTCGTCTAGTGATAATCATATTGCAAGACTTTTTCTTACACTGCAAAAATAAATAAGTAAATTCAAATCTTAGAACAAACTTAAATTATCTTCACAAATATAAATTTGCTTCACATGATATTTATACTTGTTTTCAGAGAATATACTGAAACATTTTTCCACCGAATTGGTAAAAACAAAAAGCATAAAGCTTACAAACTGACTGAGGTTTACACTAAAAACAAGAAAATATACTTTGCTGTTTGGACAAAGAAAAAGAAAATATTCAAAATATATATTCTGAAATGTAACTTTTCTGAAAATTATTTTTGATCATTTTTGCAGTGTAAAGTATATATATATATATACACATTATGACTACTGATAGGTGAAGTGAATAACACTGATTATCTCTTCATCACGGCACCTGTTAGTGGGTGGGATATATTAGGCAGCAAGTGAACATTTTGTCCTCAAAGTTGATGTGTTATAAGTAGGAAAAATGGGCGAGTGTAAGGATTTGAGCGAGTTTGACAAGGACCAAATTGTGATGGCTAGCGACTGTATCAGATCATCTCCAAAACTGCAGCTCTTGTGGGGTGTTCCCGGTCTGCAGTGGTCAGTATCTATCAAAAGTATTCCAATGAAGGAACACTGGTGAACTGGCGAGAGGGTCATGGGCGGCCAAGGCTCATTGATGCACGTGGGGAGTGAAGGCTGGCCCATGTGGTCCGATCCAACAGACGAGCTACTGTAGCTCAGATTGCTCAAGAAGTTAATGCTGGTTCTGATAGAAAGGTGTCAGAATACACAGTGCATCACAGTTTGTTGCGTATGGGGCTGCATAGCCGCAAACCAGTCAGGGTGCCCATGCTGACCCCTGTTCACCGCCGAAAGTGCCAACAGTGGGCACATGAGCATCAGAACTGGACCACGGAGCAATGGAAGAAGGTCACATGGATAGCCAGGTGCATGTACATCGCTTACCTGGGGAACACATGGCACCAGGATGCACTATGGGAAGAAGGCAAGTCAGCAGAGGCAATGTGATGCTTTGGGCAATGTTCTGCTGGGAAAACTTGGGTCCTGCCATCCATTTGGATGTTACTTTGACACGTACCACCTTCCTAAGCATTGCTGCAGACCATGTACATGCTTTCAACTGTATTCCCTGGTGGCTGTGGTCTCTTTCAGCAGGATAATGTGCCCTGCCACAAAGCAAAAATGGTTCAGGAATGGTTTGAGGAGCACAACAACGAGTTTGAGGTGTTGACTTGGCCTCCAAATTCCCCAGATCTCAATCCAATCGAGCATCTGTGGGATGTGCTGAACAAACAAGTCCGATCCATGGAGGCCCCACCTCAAAACTTACAGGACTTAAAGGATCTGCTGCTAACATCTTGGTGCCAGATACCACAGCACACCTTCAGGGGTCGAGTGAAGTCCATGTCCAACGGGTCAGGGCTGTTCTGTTTCGTATTAGATGGTGGTCATAATGTTATGCCTGATCGGTGTGTGTGTGTGTGTGTGTGTGTGTCTATATATATACACACACACACATATTCTTGAAACATTTATAGATGTTCAATCACAGTTAAATGGTGTAGTGTGTTTCTGAATGGTGAACCTGTGATGTTTACAGTCTATCAGTCCCCATGTTTCCCATAGAGAGAAAAGTTAACGTTTCCTCTCAAACAAAGTATATTTTACAGTAAATGGTTATTACAAGCGTAATTTATGACTGTTTGTTGCGAAACATTCAGACTCTAATAACAGTAGATCTTTAAGAGCAGTGTGAGGTGGCTATTGTCATCACAATGGTTGGCAAGGCCATAACAACAGAGTGTGAGAAGTTAGTCTCTTGTGTGCTAACTAGCAAAAAGTTATTTTTTTATTGTACATAATGAGTTTATTCAGTGTATGCTGAAAGATCAAGATGCAGACACTTAGACTTTCGCAGCATACTTAATCTTTTGTGTCACACACTCGAAACAAGCTCTCAATGCAAACGACAAGAATAGCAGGATCTAATAAATGGATTTGTTGAGTCTTTAAAATGTAAAGTGTAAATGCCCAAGTTTAGTGGGCTTGTGTTATCCATGCATTTCCTTTTGTAGCACTGATATACTAGCATTTCAGCCCTCATTCATGTTGTGTCTGGGCAGTAAACCTCAGCATTTCCATCTTTAAGACATCAGTGCTCCAGTGCTCCCCACTGATTTGTTTGTGTAGTGTTTTAGAGTCTTTCTCACTGCATCACTTAATTTAATTATTATTTTTAATGCTCCTAAAAATGGACAAACAGAGTTGATGACAAGGTAAGAACCTTCTACATGAGAATCATTCATCTCAAGTTGCATGTGGTCTCTTAAAAAAAACAACAACCTTAAACCAACCTTACATTGTAACGCTGGTCTGCTGGTATTAGAGGGGTTTTGGAACTGACAAAACTAGTTGAAGAATACCTGAAACCATCTTAGGCTGGTTTAAGTTTTGAGTTTTCCCAGTAATTTATGTCACAAATGTTTTTAAGCACCAAATATATACATAGTTTACCAACTATTTCTGCTGTGAGTGTGTCCTGTGTGTGTCTGTGCACTTCTGAGTCATGTAAAATAGCATGTGGTGTTTTCCCTAAATTTCTCACAATGTCTTACTTTCTCTTGCTCTGTGTGATGACATTGTCTGTTTTATTGTTAGGATCTGGCTGCTCTTCCTGAGAAGGATAAGACGCCTATGGCAGAGGGGGGTTTAAACTTGAGTGGGGGTCAGAAGGCACGTGTAGCCCTGGCCAGGTATGTCACACATTTCCTCACCTACACTTAGACATCTCTCAACTCCTCAGATGTACACCAGCACCTGTAGTTTAATCCACATTAGAGTCCTCACCTGCCTCATGACTGCTCTTTCCCACAAAACTTTAGGGAAGAATGTAATTCATATAAGAATGGCATTTTAATAACTGCCACAACACATTGTTACATAATGTCAGGAATGTAACAATCTCTTAGATTTACATGGCCATAAAGTCAATATTGAATTTACAATTGAATACAATCATGCAGCCATAAAATGAGAGTTTGACAACTTTTTATTGTTTGTTTGTATGAAAGCGTCCCTGTGTCCCTGGGCTTGTGTGACTTTTTTTTTTGTTTTGTTTTTTGGCATCGTATGTATTGTTTTCAAGCCTTATTATAGTGTGAATTTACAGAATGAAAATATTCCTTAAAATAAACTTCATTTAATAAACTTGATTTGTATTTAAATGATCAAATTCTCAGTAGTTAAACTTCATTTTTATCTGCACAGGGCTGTTTACAGAGATGCTGATGTTTACCTGCTTGACGCACCATTTACTCACCTGGATATTGCAACAGAAAAAGAAATATTTGACAAGTATGTATATCACATTCTCTTTGTCATGGTAGTAATTTTGCTCTTCAGGATTCCATTTGGATTCACTTGACTAAATAATGAACTTATTAATTTCTTGAATAGTGAAATAATTATATCATGTAGCATTTTGACTTTCATTTATTCAAAGATTGCTTTTTGCCTGTTTTCTGGCATGGAAGACTCAGGATCAGAACTTCTGTCTGTCCAAAAGAAATAAAAACTAATTTGCTACTAAGTTGCATAAAATAAAACCAGTATCTTTTTTTAGAATTTCCGTGTAAAGTTAATAGAGTTCAACATTTGGGTTCCGCAAGTAAAAATCCCATTAATTTTCTCCATAAGGAATTGATTTTAATCAATTTTAATTTGATAAATTACAATTAACCATTAAAAGACAGAACTACTGTGAGCTTCGAGGTTGTTGATTGAAGGTATATGCTTTTGTTGAAGGCATCGGCCCACATTATTTCAACTTTTTTTTTAAAATAATCATGTTTAACAGGATTCCTAGTGAAAAAGAAACTCTTTAGCGCTTGCTCACTCCCATGAAGCACTGCAAATGACATAATAGAGTCATGTGTGTATTCTATTATTTCATTTGTATATATACTGTATATACAGTATATATGTATATTTATCCATCATTTTTATTTCGATTTTTCCATTTGCAATTCTTGGGATTGTTGTTCTTTCCCTCATTAAAGTTGATAAGTACTAAGTCTTGTACCTTTGCTTTTCAAATACTTTTTTATTTCAAATGACTTATAACTCTTTGATAAAAACTTTTTCAAAATTCCTATGGAAAAGTGAATCTGAAAAATACTTCTGGAACCTTAAAAATCCACTTTTTTCATGGCTATGGCTCCTGTGCATAGAGACATTGTTGCTCTCTATACATGGTTAGAAAATGAATAGTGACCTCTTACCAATAGAAGAGACCAAATCGAAAAGAGATGACAGCACATACTATACTGTTAATTTTAGCTTAATTGTGAGTAATATTAATATGTAATCTCATTCTTATGTCTTTACCCAGATGTCTGTGTAAGCTGATGGCCTCCAAGACACGCATCTTGGTAACAAATAAGATTGAGCATATGAAGCGAGCCGATAAGATCATACTGCTCCACAATGGTGAAAGTTTTTTCTACGGCACCTTTTCGGAGCTTCAATCGGAGCGTCCTGATTTTAGCTCTTTGCTTCTGGGTTTGGAGGCCTATGACAATATCAGCGCTGAGCGCCGCTGCTCTATCCTGACAGAGACTCTCCACCGTGTCTCGGTGGATGAGAGCGCAGGCATGCGACCTGAACGCTCCTCTTATCGCCAGGTGGTCCCACCCATGCCCAAGTACATAGATGAGAGAAAAGCTTCAGTGATTGTCAACCCTCTTGGAGCAGCTCGTAAGGCATCTTTCATTCAGGCACCAGAGGAAGAGGTCCGGAGGACATTACCAGACCGGAAGTTCTCCCTGGTACCTGAGAACGAGCTAGTAGATGAATCCTTCATGGGAAGCGACGTGTATCATAACCACGGCGTGCATATGGCTGGTCAGAGGAGGCAGTCGGTGTTAGCCTTCATGACCAATGCACAAGGCCAGGGCCGTCGTGACCACCTTCAGTCTTCTTTCCGCAGACGGCTGTCCGTCGTGCCTCAGAGCGAACTGGCTTCTGAGCTGGACATCTACACTCGCCGCCTGTCGGACAGCACGTATGACATCACCGGGGTCCTAGAAGAAGAGAACATTGAGGTGTGGAAAATTCCTGCACTTACTGCAAAATATTATTTTACATACTAAACTTTAACATGATCCGATTCGCTTCTCTTTGCAGGCATGTTTAGTTGATGAAATTGATGAAATAGAGGAGGCATTTGAAACGACAAAGTGGAACACATATGTCAGATATGTGTCAAATAATAAAAGTCTTCTTTATGTACTGATCTTCATCCTCATTGTTGCTGCAGCTGAGGTAATCTGAATATTTTCTATGTTTATCTCTATGTATTGTCTACTGTATATGTACTGACATGTTCTGCATAAAAGATGTCTTTCAAAAACATAAAAAAATCTTACCCGAAAAACTTTAGAACAGAAGTGTACATCTAGATTTACTAATCCTAATTATTTCTTATGTGTTTTAGGTTGCAGGATCTGTAGCAGGGATCTTTCTGATAACTGAGTAAGTGTTTTTCCTTTCCTCATTTTATAGTTAACAAAACATCTTTAGTTGTCAAACATTCTTCAGAATTTCATTTTAATCAATCCACAAAATACTGCGTTTTAACTATTTTGTTGTAGTGAACTTTGGAAAGAAGAGCAACAGCGATTTGACCCAAATATGACAAAGCACTCCAACATGTCTTCACCTGGACAAAACTATGCAGTCATTGTGACACCCACTAGCAGCTATTACATTCTCTACATCTACGTGGCCACGTCAGAGAGCCTCCTTGCAATGGGATTTTTCCGGGGTCTTCCATTTGTGCACACTATGATCACAATCTCCAAGAAACTGCACCAGAAGATGCTGCGTGCTGTTCTCAGTGCACCCATGTCTGTGCTCAATACCATGAAGACAGGTCAGTGTTATGTAAAAAATCTTATTTCCGGAGGTCCAGTTTCTGACTTATTACTTTACCGTTTGTGTCCTAATATCATTTTTTGACAGGCCGAATCATGAATAGGTTCACCAAAGACATGGCCACAATAGATGACATGCTTCCTCTCCTCATGTTTGACTTTGTCCAGGTTTGTGAATATTTTAGTCAAAAGCATTTAATTGATGGGTAGATGGGTTTCTGTTTATTGCAGGGCTGCTCAGTCTTGCTTTTGGTGATCTGCCATTCTGCAAGTTCAGTTTCAACCAGGGTTGGCAGGTCTGCACAACAAAACCCGCCCGTGGTAGTGATGGTTTACCGGAGTGGTGGTTGATGTCGCATCAACCCGCAGACTACAAAAACTACCTGCGGCAAGGAAAACCACAGCCTTGCCAACACTGGTTTCAACTCTGATGAATTCACACAATATCAGTACTATTTAACCAAACGATAACATCCTCTAAAATAATTTTTCAAATGGACTGGAATGTTTAACTATAGGCTTTTTAGTGATTTCTAACACAAATTTATGCTTTTTGGGACAATATTGCCCACACTGTCTTGCGGTATGGAAGAGGTTTGACACTTCTGTATAGACAAATGTGATGTGTTTAAAGGGTTAGTTCACCCAAAAATGAAAATTCTGTCATTAATTACTCACCCTCATGTCGTTCTACACCCGTAAGACCTTCGTTCATCTTCGGAACACAAATTAAGATGTTTTTGATAAAATCCGATGGCTCAGTGAGGCCTCCATTGACAGCAAGATAATTTACACTTTCAAATGCCCAGAAAGCTACTAAAGACATATTTAAAAAGTTCATGTGACTACAGTGGTTCAACCTTAATGTTACGAAGCATTGAGAATACTTTTTGCGCAACAAAAAAACAAAATAACGACTTTATTCAACAATATCTAGTGATGGGCGATTTCAAAACAGTGCTTCATGAAGCTTCGAAGCTTTACGAATCTTTTGTTTCAAATCAGTGGTTCGGAGCGTGTATCAAACTGCCAAAGTCCCGCCCCCCAGTGGTGAATCATTGAAATTTTGAAACACTTATGACGTAACGAAGCCTTGTTTACTGAAATCACGTGACTTTAGCAGTTTGATACGCGCTCCGAACCACTGATTTGAAACAAAAGATTTGTGAAGCTTCGCAGCTTAATGAAGCAGTGTTTTGAAATCGCCCATCACTAGATATTGTTGAATAATGTCGTTATTTAGTTTTTTAGCAAACATAAAGTATTCTCGTCGCTTCATAACATTAAGGTTGAACCACTATAGTCACATGAACTGTTTTAAATATGTTTTTAGTACCTTTCTGGGCATTTGAAAGTGTTAATTATCTTGCTGTCAATGGAGGCCTCACGAGCCATCGGATTTTATCAAAAATATCTTAATTTGTGTTCCGAAGATGAACGAAGGTCTTACGGGTGTGGAGCGACATGAGGGTGAGTAATTAATGACAGAATTTTTATTTTTGGGTGAACTTACCCTTTACATTTTTTCAAATATAAAGAAAGATTTCACCAAGGCTGCATATTTGATCAAAAACACAGTAAAAACAGTGGTGTTGTGGAATGTTATTACATTTTTCTATTCTAATATATTTTAAAAAGTTTATTCCTGTGATGGCAAAGCTGAATTTTCAGCATAATTTCTCCAGTCTCCAATCATGTGACACTTTCTCCAGTGTCACATGATTCTTCATAAATCATTCTAATACGCTGATTTGGTGCTCATTTATCAAACATTTATTACTATCAATGTTGAAAATAGTTGTGCTGCTTAATATTTTTATGAAAACCAATTTTTCTTAAGTATTCTTTGATGAAAAGAAAGTTCAACAGAACAGCATTTATTTGAAATAGAAATCATTTGTAACATTATAAATGTACTTTCACTTTTGATCAATTTAGTGCATCCTTGCTGAATAAAAGTATCAATTTCTTTTAAAAAAATACAGAAAATAGAGTCTTTGCTTTTTTGCTTTTCTTCCAACAGTTGACTCTGGTGGTGGTTGGATGTATTCTTGTGGTGTCCATCGTGCGGCCGTACATATTCCTTGCAGCTACTCCCCTGGCCATTATTTTCATTGTGTTGAGGAAGTACTTTCTCCGTACCGGTCAACAGCTTAAACAGCTGGAGACAGAAGGTAAGGCCAGATAGTGTGTGCATTCTTTGCATGCAGTTGTTAGATACGTCTTTGCAGTTGGCAAAGGGATTCCTGACGCACTCTGCATGCTGGCGTGTGGCTTGTTGCCAGGGACGAGAAGGCAAGTTTGAAAGGGCCCTGATGGGAGGTCAGTGCTAGGTCCGAAAACAGGGGAGGAGCAGAGGATGGATGAGTCAACCAGAAAGGGAGAGGATATCTCAGAGGAAGTGGCATGGGCGGGAGGTCAGAGCTTGGTCTCTCAACCAATTATCTATGGTCTATTGCCTCTCTGAATAAGGCAGACCATTTCTGTTGGTTTCTCTGTAACTCAATTGTCGACACTCTTCCCACTGTCAGTCTGTCCAGGGCCACAGAGAAAGCAACTAGGGCTTTCCGTACTTTGTAATACTGGGTCAGCAAAACCCGACCAGGGATTTCCTCTGCTGCTATCCTGATATCATTTACTCATCGTCCACAAGCGATGAGCAACAAGATTTATGGCGGGGATCCCAAAAAACTACGCAACTCTATTGTTTTTCAGACAAGAGAAACTAAAGGCATTGTCTTGCCTATAGAAAGAGAGAGGAATGCTGCAAGGAAAGCCGTGATGAATGAGAAGAATTTGATGATTTAGTGATATCATGGGTAGCTGAACTTGTGGATTAGTTAATTTTGTTTATGAGGTTGCCTGTAGGCCAAAGGACAGAGGGCAGGACTTTTATTTCTTCCTTCCTGTTCCTGACGCCTTCTGTTATTGGAAATGTGTGGCATAAATGATATTGAAATTCAATAAGTACTTGAGATTGACAGTTGAAGGAGTAGTTGACCCAAAAGATAGAAAATTCTGATCCGTTCTAAACCGTTAAGCATTTAGAATTGAATTAAGGATGCGTAGCAAACAGGATGCAGAATTGCAATTCAAAATTTTAAATGAAATTAGTAATAAAATTTATTGAAATTCATGTGGATTGTAATAGACTTAACTAGAAACATACATATCAGTACAAACATATTGCACTGAAATTTTTAACTAGAAACAATTAAAACGGATTCTGCAGTTGAGCGCAGTTGCTCTCCACCGACTGCGCTGACCAAAAGCACGATGGGAAAGGACTTGCTGACGACACAGCTTAAAGCTTATTGGTTTAAACAACCGTGATGTATTGATCTCTTTTAAAATGTTTGATTTTTAATACTCTAATATCATGTTTTTATGTGTAAAAATAATGTGCGAATATTCCTAAAGTCTCTGACAGTGCGATCTCTCTATGGGTTATGTGATTGTTGTCATTTATAAAAAATATACATAAAAACATGTCTATAATTAAAGTTAAAATTATTGATATACACATCTTTCGAATGGAAATGAATAACACGTGCTTTGGGTGTCTTGTTCATTATGTTTATTTTCATATAAAAGCAACAGAACTTATATTACATCCAGTTTATCAGCAACACAGCGCACGAGTGTGAATCCCGCGATATCCGCCTTTGGTCACGTAGGTGTCTGATCCACTACAAGAACGAAGAACTGTCCGTCTTGCCTGAACTTTTTTCACTCCTCCCCTCACTGCAGCCGCCTACTTTTGGCTGAACTTCAGGCGAGGCTAGGCGCATCTCAAACAAGCCTAATGACTGAGGGTTTAAAAAGTAACTAGAGGCTAAATGAAGGACAGGTGTTGGTGATTAATCGACATGGTAACAAACAAGGGTATCTATGGAAACTAACAAGATGGAAATAGAAACAAGGAAACAGAAACTAAACCACAGGAAGAGAACACAGGCACAGCAAGACAACAGAAAATCAAAATAAGAGTCCATGAAACTGAGACACAGGGAATCGTGACAACTGGGACATTTGATCAATTTAAAGGGTTCACCCAAAAATGTCTGTCATTAATTACCCACCCTCAATAGAAAGCAATGAAATTACCACATTTAAGGTCCAGAAAAGTAGTAAAAACATCATTAAAATTGTCAACTTGACTACAGTGGTTCAACCTTAATGTTATGAAGTGATGAGAATACTTTTTGTCTGCAAAAACAAAACAAAAATAACAATTTTATTCAACAAATTCGTCAACAAAGATGAACAAAAGTCTTACGGGTTTAATAGGACATGAGGGTGAGTAATTATTGACAGAAATTTCATTTTTGGGTGAACTAACCCTTTAATGTGACCTTGATATAAACCGATATTTTAAAAAATCATACTTTAAACTGTAGTGTATTTCATAAGAAAAGTCATCATAAAAATGGCTCATACACCAAAATTAGGTTTGATTTGAACGTTACAGTGGAGGAAAAGATTTGCACCGAATGACTTGCTGTGCACAGAGTGACATATTGTATTGATTAAGAAGTATACCAAAAATGTATAAACGTCTTGATAGAAATAACATAGTTTTACATAACAACATTTATTTCCATCAAGAGGTGCATCAATGTTTGGTCAAGATCTTGTATTGACAATGCAAGAGTCAAGCACTTTCTAAAGTCTACTCCAGCACATCCCAAAGACTTTCAATGAATTTAAGGTCTGGACTCAGAGGTGCCAATTTATGTGTGAAAATGATTCTTCATGCTCCTTCCCAACCATTCTTTCACAATTTGAGCTTAATGAATCTTGAAATTGTTATCCTGGAATATGGCCATGATGTGTCTTCCTCCATGGTTGTTTAAGAAATGAAAAGCTACATACTCCATCAATTAGCGAACTGTTGCCAAACATATAACATGCTAGAAACATAATAACCACTGCAATAATGATCCAGTCATAGTCTCTTAAGAATTTGCCTATTTAAATCCAAACAGCGCCTTTTTGTTTTTGTACATTGTTGATATGTTTTATTCTTCTCTCATCACAGCTCGGAGCCCCATTTTCTCCCACCTCATCATCTCCCTGAAGGGTTTGTGGACAATCAGGGCCTTTGAACGGCAAGGTTACTTTGAGAACCTGTTCCACAAGACCCTCAACACACACACAGCCACCTGGTTCCTCTATCTGTCGACCCTACGATGGTTTCTCTTCCGCGCCGACATCATCTTCGTGTTCTTTTTCACGTTGGCCGCCTGGATTGCGGTAGGAACCAACCGTAAGAACGCTCTTCCATCTGTATCTAGGCAAGATATGTGAGAGTGACCCAAGCAAGCAGTAGAGCATGTTGAGTCAGCGGATGCCACTGTTTATTTGATGGTTCTCGGTGGGTCCAAAAAGCCAATGCACGCTTGATTTAGTAGGTTTTACAGACAATTGGTTGTATAAAGAGATAATTGCGAACAGTGCCTGGAAAATGCCTTTGAAGTGTAGAAGTGAGGTCATTGTGAGCACCCTTGTACTTGATGTTTATACTTGCTTGTTGGTGCACGTTAATGCATGTGTGTTATTCCACAGAGGATAAACCGGGTGAGATTGGTATCGTCATATGCCTGGCAATGCTCATTCTAGGCACCTTCCAGTGGTGTGTTGCCACCAGCATTGCGGTAGATGGAATGGTACGTACCTTTTAGTTTTTCCTCCCTGAAAACAGCATGTTTTTCCATTGTTCTAGACTGCAGATATTGTCCTGTTCTGTAATGCTGTTGAAAATATTGCCTGAGTGAGTTTAAGCAACATTAACTGGGTTTATCAAGGTGCAGGACGTTTTGTTTTCCCTCACTATGGCCCTATCAGGAGAATAGTTACAATAATACTGATACACATATATACAGTAGTGGTGCTTTATTTTTGCCACATGGTGTAACTGTTTGCGTACTCATACTGCCTTCCCAAGCACACGCAAACACAGAGGCTAAGCATCATTTAAAGGCTAAACAAACCACATGCAGCTTGGACCTCAGTGGACCTTATTACATCATAGCTCTTCTAATCCTTCTTCCTCCAGATGCGTTCTGTTGACCGGGTGTTTAAGTTCATCGACCTACCGTCCGAGACACCCAAACCAGACAAAAGCAAAGGCTCGGATCTGATTATAGAGAATACCAATGCACAGGCTGACTCAAGCTGGCCTAATCGAGGTCAGATCGATGTGCGGAATTTAACAGTCAAATACACAGAAGGGGGTCACGCTGTCCTTAAGAACCTCTCCTTCGCTGTGGAGGGTGGACAGAGGGTATGTACAAGCAATTCCCAGATTTAAACTCCTCTTTAAACATTAAAAAAATAAATGCTAACAAGCTAGGTTTTCTTCAAACGGTGCATTTTGTAACAGTGTTGTCTCACAGCAAGACATTACAATGGGCTATAGCTTGAATTTTGCCTTTATTTTATACGGTGGTGAGTAAAAGTCAAAGGTTACTAGTGAAAATGCTAGATTTTTTTGTATTTAGTCTAATTTAATACAATTTTTCATTACAAATTATATTCTAAGCATCACATCTGAGCGTTTGTGTAAAGAAGTTCAGAAATTTAGTGGCACAAATTTGCTTATTTGATCATTGGCCTATAAATAATCTAGAATTGCAAATATTTCTTATTCATTTTTAGTCATAAAATTTATGTTTTATGTTTTTCAGAATCTATACTTTGAATATAAAATAAGATATTAAATTATATTTTGAATCCCAGATTTTCAATTCGTAGAATTTTGGATTGTACTGCCCTGCAAAGGCGAAATGTGGTAATTACACCAACGCTGGAGCTGAGAAAAATGGATTCAAAGTTCTTCGATTTTGATATTGGTTTTCATGTATCTTTTTCTTTAAATCTGAGAACAGTTGAGCCAAGTCACAGGACTTGATTTTGGTCATATTTCTGTCTTGACAAAGTTTCTGCATTTTGCCTTTGTAACAATGTCAGTGATAAGCAACATATAGCAGATTAGCTAAAGGCTAAAATTCACATTTTGCATAAGAGTCTCACGTGTTCAGCCTTATATTTGTCAGATTATTTGTACACTAATTTCTGTGAGTTTTGTGATGTATATTGTGAGAAATCCATGTGGGAAGGGCATAAACACAAGCATCCATTACAACAGAATGTGTTACATGTATTGCTAAAGATGCACTTTTGTATTTCCATAGCATTTTTCAGAAATTTCAAGTCATATTCAGGGTTGCCAGGTCTGCACAACAACCCGCCCAATTGATAATCAAAACTTGCCCAATCATGGCCAAAACTAGCCCAGTCATGTTCCAGGGGGGTCCCCCATTAAAACTCTTGCTCCAGGGGGTAAAAATTGTGTTCGGGGGTGGGGGGACTGCAAAAACTACCCATGGCAATAGTGTAAAAGTAGCCCAATTCTTGGCAACACTGCTCAGATTGATGATGTGCTCTTTTTCAGGTGGGCATCTTGGGCCGAACAGGTTCTGGGAAGAGTTCTCTGTTCAATGCTCTTCTGAAGCTGGTTTACACAGATGGAGATATCTCCATTGACGGGGTCAACTGGAACAAAATGCCACTTCAGAAGTGGAGGAAAGCCTTTGGCGTGGTGCCTCAGGTAACAGCAGTTCTGGGAACAACTTTCATCCTCTCTCTTGATCATTTTTCAAGTTATATTTTTGTAAATGTCTCCTTCTACATCATCACAGAAAGTCTTCATCTTTACGGGACCATTCCGCATGAACCTAGACCCTTATGGCTGCCATAGTGATGAGGAGCTGTGGCGGGTCACAGAGGAGGTGGGTGTCTTTTCTGCAGGGGTCCAGAGCAAATGATCAATGACTGTGAGGTCAAGTGGTTTGATGACCCTTTTTTCTAGAGCAGTTCAAAGACACTGGAAAAGCATTGTCTTTACTGCCTTTACTATGGAAACACTTTATTTGCCATTGAGCATTTATAGGTGAAGGGTGTAATTCATACAACTTTCAAACAACCCATCTGTCACTGAGCAAACTGATAGCTCTGCTTCAAACTCACACCACTGGTTAAGCCAACGTTGTAACATTGTTTTGTAAAATAAAATTATTTGTTTAAAACAAAAAGACCAGAGTTATTATAGACAGCAAATAGGATTTTAATACAGTCAAATCCCAATAAGGTAACACTTTACAATAAGGTTTCATTGGTTAACTACATTAGTTAACATGAATTAACCATAAACAATACTTATACAGCATTTATTAATTTTAGGTAATGTTAACTTCTACAGTTACTAATACATTATTAAAGTCAAAAGTCTGTCAACATTAATTATTGCACAGTGAACTAATATGAATAAACAATGAACAATTGTATTTTTATTAACTAACATCAACCCAGGTTAAAAGATGCAAATAAAATGTTACCTTTCTTAGTTAGCTAAACACTTTCATTACCTAATTACCTAACAATTTTATAAAAGATCACATCAAGGTTTCCCATTTAAAAAATTTCGAATTTTTTCTTTTACTAAAATAAAAGTATTCTATTTAGCGCAACATTTCAGTCATGTGATCTTTGTCAGCCACAAAAAAACATTTTTTAATCCTTGACAAAGGTCGGACTGAAACGTTACATTAAATATATTGCATGTTTTGCAAGCTGTGGTAGTGTGTGGGCTTATTTTTTCTTCTCTGATTAGTTGTTATCTTACACACATACCAATTTTTTGGGTGTTTGAGGTTTCCTATTTATTGTTTATAAAATAAGTGACCTTTTCAAAAGCAAAGCATGAGGTCATTTGGTTTATCCATCAAGAAAACCCAGGACTTTTTTGTGAGCCAGTGATTACATGCTTAACCTCTAAATGTTGTCATGTCGGGCCAAGAGATAACACACTTCCTCTTGTTACAGTACCTTTTTCTTTATTTAGTTTTAATATAGGTGAAATTTTTAAATGACAACAGTATTTAAATTCAATGTCATTTTTAATTTTAGTCATCAAAATTCAGTGCAACATTTTATGAAGGCAGAACTTTAGATCTAAAATAGTGTGAATGCAAATTGTAATATAAGTGAAAATACAGGATACAGAGTGTTATTTAAAAGGTTAGTTCACCCAAAAATGAAAATTCTGTCATTAATTACTCACCCTCATGTTGTTCTACACCGGTAAGACCTTTGTTTATCTTCTGAACACAAATTAAGATATTTTTTATAAAATCCAATGGCTCAGTGAGGCCTGCATTGATAGCAAGATAATTACTTTCAGATGACCAGAAAGCTACTAAAGACATATTTAAAACAGTTCATGTGACTACAGTGGTTCAACCTTAATGTCATGAAGCAACAAGAATACTTTTTGTGTGGCAAAAAAACAAAATAACGACTTTATTCAACAATATGTAGTGATGGGCGATTTCAGACCACTGCTTCATGAAGCTTCAAAGCTTTACGAATCTTTTGTTTCGAATCAGTGGTTCGGAGCGTGAAAGTCAAAGTGATTTCAGTAAACGAGGCTTCGTTACGTCATAAGTGTTTCGAAATTTCAATGGTTCACCACTGGGGGGGCGTGACTTTGGCAGTTTGATACACGCTCCGAACCACTGATTCGAAACAAAAGATTCGTAAAGCTTCCAAGCTTCATGAAGCAGTGTTTTGAAATCGCCCATCACTAGATATTGTTGAATAAAGTTGTTATTTTGTTTTTTCTCGTCGCTTCACAACATTAAGGTTGAACCACTGTAGTCACATGAACTGGTTTAATGGTATGCCCTGTTCCCTTCTTGTAAAAAGCATAGATGATTTTCTGGAAGGCTTGAGTGAGCAGTTATTTCTGTGTTTGTGTGTGAAGGTCGGACTCAAGACACTGATTGAGCAGTTTCCAGACAAACTGGACTTCCAGCTGGAATACGGAGGTTATGTACTGAGTAACGGCCACAAACAGCTCATATGTCTGGCTCGCTCCATCCTCAGCAGAGCGCGGATCCTCCTCCTGGACGAGCCTAGTGCCCATCTCGATCCAATGTGAGTCCCAACAACACTGTTCCACAAATAACACCACTGGCTAAGTCCAAAGTACAGTGAATTCATGTCATGGTAAATAATGATAGCTGTGCTTTGTCTTTGGTTTCAGAACAATAAAGGTGTTAAAGAAGACATTGCGACAGTCTTTTTCCACGTGCACTATATTACTGTCCGAGCACAAAGTGGAACCGCTGCTCGAGTGCCAGTCTTTCTTGGTAAAGCTCTTGCACTACCTCTTTCTCCCATCAAACCAAATTAAATGTCTTTTTTTTTTTAAATGCTGCTCTTTTGAACTTTATTCATCAAAGAATTCTGATAAAAATCTATCCCAGTTTCCATAAAAATATTAAGCAGTATGTTTTCAACATTGATAATAACAGAAGAAATGTTTCTTGAGCAGCAAATCAGCATATTAGAATGATTTCTGAAGGATCATGTGACTAAAAAATATATTATTATATTATAAAAANACAAAAGAATATATTATTATATTATAAAAAATATGTTATAATAGAAAACAGTTCTTTTAAATTGTAATAATATTTTACAATATTACTGTTTTAACTGTATTTTTGATCAAATAAATGCAGTCTTGGGGAACATAAGAGACTTTGTTCAAAAACTATAGCAGAAAATAGATTTTTACAAGTTTTCCTCGATCTCTGTTGCAGATGATGGATAAGGGTCAGGTGAAGACCTACGATTCCATTCAGAAGCTGCTGAATGAAACCAGTCATCTAAAGCAGGCCATAAGTCCAGCCGAGCGCCTCAAACTCTTCCCTCGTCGGAATTCCAGCATGCGCACCCCTCAATCCAAACTAAGCTCTGTTACACAGACACTACAGGAGGAGGCAGAGGACAATATCCAGGACACTCGCCTCTGAGCGTCTTAAACCGGACTTCATACGGACGCTTCCCTATCATGCTTTCTAAAGGTCTCCAAATGGTACATTATATTGGATGACCTATCATCAGAACACATGTGACATTTGTTATGAAAAAGATATGTATTTTTCCTTAATGTCACAGGAGGTACTCAATATCCACTCACAATGGGACATTGTGAGGCCAGGAATAATTGAACACTGTAAAAAAAAATTGTATAATGCAACTTTTGTGATTCATCTCTTTTTTTTTTTTTTATCACATCAAATGTATTCTTTTCATTTTTCTCTCTGAACGCTTAATTTATTAAATTATCCTGAGACCATTGTTTGAATGTGCAGGAAAATGTGATCATATGAATCATGTAAATGGCAAAACAATTACTCTATTTTCTCATTTCTTTAGGCATGTCATGGAACTAGGAAAGGCACAAACAAAAACATTGATTATTTTAACTTGTAAATATACACTGCCCGGCCCCAAAAAAGTCACTGTTTGGATTTAAATAGGCAAATCCTTAAGAGTCTATTACTGGATCATTATTGCAGTGATTATTATGTTTCTAGCATGTTATAAGTTTGGCAACAGTTCTTTTAACCCTAATTGATGGAGTGCTTAAACAACCATGTAGGAAGACACATCATGGCCATATTCCAGGATGACAATGTCAAAATTCATCAGGCTCAAATTGTGAAAGAATTGTTGGGAGAGAGCATGAAGAATCATTTTCACACATGAACTGGCACTTCTGAGTCCAGACCTTTAATTCATTGAAAGTCTTTGGGATGTGCTGGAGTAGACTTTGTCAATACAAGATCTTGATGCACCTCTTGATGGAAATGAATGTGATGTTATTTCCATCAAGAGGAGCAAAAAGCGACACACTCCATCAATTAAAAGAACTGTTATAAACATATAACATGCTAGAAACATAATAATCACAGCAATAATGATCCAGTCATAGACTCTTTAGTATTTGCCTAATTAAAATCCAAACAGCATCTCTTTTTTTTTTTTTTGGCCAGGCAGTGTGTATAAAGGACTTTTCTGTGAAATAAATATATTTTTCAAGACTACGTTTCTCTTGTTTTTTTCTGTGACACCAGAATGACCTCATGCCACTCTTATCTTGTGTTACAGTGGGAAGCGTCAGGAGAGAGGACACAAATACTTGGCTGATTATAAATGCAATNAATGCATTTTTTTTTTTTTTTTGAGTATTACAGTATAGTATACTATAAGCGGTATGGAAAATGGATGTATGGAGGCCTATAATCAATTTTGTAATAAACATTCAGTATAAGTTATTTTTAGGTTATTTAAAAATAACCACCCTGCAACGTTCTGGGAACATTATTTTATGTTTGCAAAATAATAAGCTAAAAATAACTATTAGGGAACATTCTGTATAAGTTATTTTTTAGGTTATTTAAAAATAACCTCCCTGCAACGTTCTGGGAACGTTATTTTATCGCTGAAAAAAATAAAGGCTAAAAAGAATGTTATTTGGTTCTCAAAAAAAGAATCAAATGGGAACTAACTACTAAAGTTAGGGGAACGTTCTGTGTTTGCTGGGCCCAACTTTTTGGTTCCCAGAACTTTCTTTTTAAGGATTGTTTTTGGTTAGCCAGGAAAGTTTTCTTAGTGGAAATAGAATGTTAGTTTTTGGTTTGAAGAACGTTATTCTAACATTACCCTAATGTTATTATAACATTATTTTAACGTTCGTGTAATGTTATTGTAACAATATTTTAACTTTCCTATAACATTATTCTAATGTTCTCCTTACGTTAGTCTAACATCCCCCTAACATTATTATTACGTTCCCTAAGCTCTTTGCTCCAATATTATTACCCTGCTGTACGTCAGTAATACATTTTTGCAATAATCACATTTGTCAATCTGTTTTTTAATAATGGAGGCCTATAATCAATGTTATAATAAACGTTCTGTATAAGTTATTTTGAGGTTATTTAAAAATAACCACCCTGCAACATTCTGAGAACATTATTTTATGGTTGCAAAATAATAACCTAAAATTAACCATTAGGGAATGTTCTATACAAGTTATTTTTTAGGTTATTTAAAAATAACCTCCCTGCAACGTTCTCGAAATGTTATTTTATGGCTGCAAAAAATAAAACCTAAAAAGAATGTTCCCGTTTGAGGTTTCTTTTTGGTTAGCCAGGAAAGTTTCCTCAACGGAAATAGAACGTTAATTTTTGGTTTGTAGAACATTATTCTAACATTCCCCTAACGTTATTATAACATTGTTTCAACGTTCCTGTAACGTTGTTCTAATGTTAATATAGAATTATTCTAACGTTCTCCTAATGTTATTCTAACATTCCCCTAACGTTATTATAATACTATTTTACCGTTCCCCTAACGTAATTATAATGTTATTTTAACGTTCTTGTAACATTATTCTAAAGTTATTTTAACATTTCTATAACATTATTCTAACATTCCCCTACCGTTATTATAACATTATTTTACTGTTCCTCTAATGTTTTCTCAACGGAAATAGAACGTTAGTTTTTGGTTTGTAGAACGTTATTCTAACATTCCCCTAACGTTATTATAACGTTCCTGTAACGTTATTGTAATGTTCCTATAATGTTATTCTAATGTTCTCCTAACATTATTATAAAATTATCTTAACGTTCATTTAACATTATTCTAATGATATTTTAACGTTTCTGTAACGTTATTCAAACATGCCCCTAACGTTACTCTAACGTTCCCAGAACGTTCCCTAACCTCTTTGCTCCAATATCTGGGAACATTATTTTATGCAATAAATAAAACCTAAAAAGAACCAAATACTAAAGTTGGGGGAAAGTTCTATGCTTGTTGGGGCCAAGCTAACAATTTTTGGTTCCCAGAATGTTAGTTTTTGGTTCCCAGAACGTTCTTTTTAAGGTTTGTTTTTGGTTAGCTAGGAAAGTTTCTTAACGGTAACAGAACATTAGTTTTTGGTTTGTAGAACTTTATTCTACCAATTAAAAAATATATATATATATATTTTTTTTAACATTCCTCTAATGTTATTTTAACGTTCCTCTAACATTCTCCTAATGTTATTACAACTTGAACAGCATAAGAGACTGACAGGGAAGAGAAGAAATTGTTGAATAAAGTCGTTATTTTTGTTTTGTTTTTGTGCACAAAGTTAGAAGTTAAAGTTAGAAGTAGCTGTACTACTGTACTGTCCTCGCTTAAGAAATCAGTCAGACGGTGGGAGTGGAAGGGGGATCAAGTGGGATTGTGTTGCTGTCGATTTGCAGTCTCTTTTTAATGATAGGCCTTACGTATTTGTCAATCATCCCTGCTTGGAATTAGGGGAATGAACCAAGCAAACTCTTCTTCTTTTGCCATTGCTTGATCAGAGTATTGTGTGTGCACAGAGGCGTCACCAGGTTTTTGCATAGTTTAGAGTGACAAAACAATCTGCAAATGATTCCTGCTGAATGACTTGGTTTTAAACATACACAATGTTAGCATCAGCTGTGTGGAGAAAGAAAACACAAGAGCTGTTGTCTAGGATAGTGCATTTTTAATTGTTGTGCTTGGAGGAAACAGGAGAATTTCTCTGAACCTCATCCGACAACTATAATACAGTTAAACATCAGAGGTCGACTATAATCTCTTCTGTACATATGAACAATACTGACTCTAAAAGAATACTTGTATATCCTAAATGTTTAATACAGAAGACAAATGAAAGTTAATGCGCACCGCTTCCAATTTCATAAGTGAGTTTCACACAAGTATGGGTCAAAGTTCAAGCCAGTCACTGAGCACGCATGAGAGTAATTGAAAATACTAATTATGGCTTAAAGAAAAAAAAATGCTGTGTTCGCAATGGCGGTACTTATTGCCACATTCAGTTAGTTTGGAAACGAGTGAAAAAATATGAACCAAAATTTAATATTACAAACAATATATACAGTTCTCATATTCCCTTCAAAAGTCCTCCAATGTACAGTACAAGCGCTATATCACACACGCACGCACGCACACACACGCACACACTCACACAAATCTATACAACATTTAAGTTCCCAGTTATTATTTACACATATTTGGTAAAACCCTGATTTCAACAGTTTTAAAAACTCACCTTTCACTTATTTAAACATAAAACACAATTGATTGAAAATACTAAAGAGCAAAAAGACTACCAGCTCTTACTTTGATCCAAAACATTTGACCTAAAAGGCAAACTTTAAAGTGTTCAAGCAGTCTTTCTCCTGTTAGTTTATCTTACTCTTTTCCTCCCTCAAAGTTCTTTACTTAAACAGTTGAATATATTAAAACTATGGTCCCAAAGTACACAATGTAATATATTGTAACAAGTATGGACAACATGTACAAATACTAAAATGCTGCCAGTAACCTAACTTCACAAAATAGAGGGCAATAACAGACTGAGGGCAAAGGGAGGGCAGTAGGAGGTGTCTATCCATGGTTACTGTAGTTTTCATTACAGTTGGGGTCCAGGAACCAGATCTGGCCTTGTGAGAAGTTGTTTGTGTTGTTGTGGGGCGGGAGCTGCCTTGCTCTGCTGCTCGTGGAGGCTCTGCTAGGGTTGCTGCTGCTGCTGCTGGTGGTGTTCACCTGCTGAGACCCTCTGCTGCTGGGGACGGGTAGATGCGACCTGGGCCTCGTCACTCGCCGAGGAGAAGAGTGACCGCCGTCAGTCTTTTCACAGACAAAGAAAAAAAACATATTTGAACAAAAATAAAAGGGAGAATGTACCATAAACATGTGCTTTGTTCCAAAAACTAGCAAGCAACCCACAGAGGCAACATTGAGACAAAACGAGGTATAAGTGTTTAAAAAAAATAACAATATAAAAAAAAACAATATTTGAGTGTGCTACATTTTTGTGTTTATAATAGCCTTTATTTTAAATGAAATCTGAGAGCTTTCTGTCCCTCCATTGACAGTCCACGCAACTACCACTTTGTCGCTTCAAACAGTTAATAAAGAGATCGTAAAACTAATCCATATGAATTGAGCAGTGTAGGTGAACGAAAGATTCATAACGCTCTGAAGCTTCCTGAAGCAGTGTTTTGAAATCGGCCATCACAATATAAGTCGTTATTTTGTTTTTTTGGCACACCAAAAATATTCTCGTCACTTTATAATTTTAATATTGAACCACTGTAGTCACATGAACTGATTTAAATATGTCTTTAGTACATTAATGGATCTTGAGAGAGGAAATGTCATTGCTGGCTATAGAAGCCTCACTGAACTATCGGATTTCATCAAAAATATCTTAATTTGTGTTCCGAAGATGAACGAAGGTCTTACGGGTGTGGAATGGCATGAGGGTGAGAAATTAATGACATTATTTTCATTTTTGAGTGAACTAACCCTCTAAGACCTCAATGTATCGTCAGGAGCCGCGGGTATTCATTTTGTTTTGTCTGCATGTTTTTTTGAATCTCAAAGTGACGGCACCCATTGACTTCCATTATTTCCATTAAAATCTTCTTTACTGTTCTGCTGAAGAAAAAAAATTCACCTACATCTTGGACGGCCTGAGGGTAAATTTTCACTTTTGGGTGAACTATCCCTTTAAGCACAGTGTAAAAAGCCCTTATCTGAGCACTATATGTAGAGTGTCCAAACTGGTTATTTATAATGTCACGTGACCATTAGGGTGATGCCTTAGAAGGATCCTATGCAACCTATGTAGGTGTCTCAGTAGGCTTTGGAACAGAGCCATGGTGTTTTATCAAAGCTTGCCTTCTGTGGTGGAGGATGGGTCATATCCATGGCACTCTCTGTTGTAACAGGGAGTGTTTGGGGCTGCGTGACCTCACCGTCACTCCTCTGAGGAGTGGGCGGACTGGAGTCTGGAAGCATGATGAAGTCCTCTTTGAAGAGGGCAATCTGTACCAGGTAAAAGAGGAAATAAACACAGCTTGTCAATTCCTAGAAACTGCAAGGCCATGTGCTTTACAATGCCGGACTGTGAGTAGCTTGAACAGAAAGTCTCTAAGAGAAGCACAAACCCATTAATTTATTTTTTATTTTTTTGTAGTTGACAGACTAAAACTCAGACTAGAGGATTAAACCACTGCTTTGTAATATGTATGTAAAATTAACAAATAAATACCAACAGTAACAAACTATATTTTTACATTTTCTGAAGGAATGTAAGCAAAATGCAAAATTCACAACCACAATGCTACAGTTGGGTGTTGCGGATGTCGCTATGTGTAGTTGCTACAGTGATCTGGGTTGTTTCTTGCTGGCCCAAAAGTATATGATATACTGGTCCCCATATATGGCTTCAGTTCCTCCTTTAATGCAAGCCAGTTGGATTTTTTTCCACCCACTTTATTGTCAATATGTAAATGGACCATTTACATGTAGTATAATTAATGCAAGTAAACTGATTTTGTTTCTACTCATCAAAGAATCCTGAAAAAAATTAACAATTTCCACAAAAATATTAAGCAGAACAGCTGTTTTCAACAATAAGAAACATTTCTTAAGCACCAAATCAGTATATTAGAATCATTTCTGAAGGATCATGTGACACTGATGACTGGAGTAATGGCTGCTGAAAATGTAACTTTCCCATCACAGGAATAAATTCTATTAAAATATATTAAAATAGTAAAAAAATTGTAAAAAAATTTCACATTATTTCTGTCTTTACTTTACTTTTGACCAAATAAATTCCGCCTTGGTGAGAATAAGAGCTTCTTACTGACCCCAAACTTCTGAACAGTGCATATTAATGTCTATTACCTTACTTATGTCTGGCTCAGATTTGCTAAAGCACATGGTCTGGAGTTCTCTGATGAGATCCGTCTCATCATCAGAGCAGAAGGACAGACCCACAGCAACTCCGTCACTGAGTCTGCAGGAACATACACACATCATCATTGAGTCACACTGCCATCTGCTGGTAGTACAAACACAAATGCGCACACACATAGAAAACCAACCTTGCATGATTGACATTTGTCATTGAGTGAGTGCTTGAATTGGCCAGAGATCCTATATTATAAGAATAAAAGAATATGGGTTATTTAATAAAAACAAAATGGCAAAAGCAGATTGTTACTGTAGCCAAGGTGCATTTACTGCAAAATCAAAGCCATCAGTTACACCTCACCTTCTCTTAAGGAGCAGCTAGAGCTCCTCCCAGAGGCGGGGCTTCCTTTCTTCCTTGGACTGGTATTGGCTCGTCTCCAAACGCCATTATCGCGTCCTTTTCGGCCACCTTTCCTGTAGGCGGAGCCAATGGTGGAAAGAGGAAAACATCCACCCTGGAACTCTGGTAAAAGCCTGTCAATCTCTAACCACACAGACAGAAAAAATAACCCTTGTTATTAGTAACACCGCTACAAGTTTCATTACAAGCTATTCACACATTGGCAATAAATAAGCGATTAATGCATGAAAATTCTTACCCTTTAATGGTCAGTGTTAGTGAAGTTACTTTGAATGTGGCTTGGAAAATTATCTCAGTACTGAAATAGCTGCATTATTGTAAAATCAACTGAGCTACTGTCAAGCTACTGATAAATGTAGTTATATTCGTTGCATCTTTTAGTTGTTTGTTCCCAAACAATTCATGGTGCTGTACCTGGTCTGGACAGTGGGCAGCCTTGCAGCACAGCCTTATTCAGAAGGATATTGAGAGCTGCTTTGACAACCGCTCTCTGACCTGGACTCAGACCTTTACTGTTGGGAGACCGTCGTTGGGAGGGAGAACGCTTGGCTGTTACTCTAGATATAACAGCGTCCTCGACCCGTGGAACTATCACTGCATTCCAAAGCCTCACTAACCACCTAAACACAAAGACACATGGACCAATTTGAACACAAAAAATGCAATTTCATTTCAATTGACCTAGTGTTGTGAAAAATATTAATTTCGATACATATTGCTTCTGAATATTTGAAAATGCATGTTTAAAAATACTATTTTTCTGCAGTATCTATACACTATACCAGCTGTGCTTTATTTACTTGTTTTGAAATATTTTATTTGCAGTTGTATTACAACTGTCTTAAAAATAATATTAATATTAATTCCAGTATCGTGACAACACTAAGTTGACCTACTTTGGAATGGCCTGGGTCTGTTCTGGATTCACAGGGCAGGACAGGAAGATATAAGGTCCCAACAAGGCCTCTGAGGTCCCTAGACGTGACAGACAGGCATTGAGCTGGTGCCACACTGAGCACACCCAAGAAAGCGCTTTGTGTACGGGATCATCAGATGTCCAGCACTGGCCCTGAGTCTGCAGAAACACAGAAAAACTAATTTAAGGGGATAGTTCACTCAAAAAATATTTTTATGCTTAAAAGTCTCTATTGTAACTGCAACAAAAACAACTTTTTATGTGCTCCAAAAATACATACACTAAACCAGTGTTTCTCAACCAGTGGGTCACAAGACCGTTTTAAAAGGATCGCAGATTATGTAGTCACAAAGAAACAAAAACAACAACAACAAAATGTAATTGTAAATGTTTTTCTGATGCAATATTTTAATTTTGAAAGATGTGCGCGAAGGCAAACGCAGTGCCTGAAAAAAACATGTTGTTCTAATTCAGTATCTGCTGTCAGATGAGGTGTTGTCAGGCTATATGTCAGTGCCATTATTCAAACGTTATTTTCGTAATGAAATGAAAAGTCTTTCACCTCAAAAAAATGAACTTCCTGTCCTGTCAAACATTATACTGTGCTCACAGCGCCCACTCTTCCATTGCATTTGCAAATGTGGAGGCATGTGCTATATATCTCTTCACTATATAAAAAGAGCAAATTAATAAAATAAAATTAGCTTGGTTCAAATTCTTAAAAATGTGGGTTGTGGCATCATGACCATGGGGAACTGTGAGTCCCATTGCAAAACCAGTTGAGAACCACTGTACCAAACAATCTCGACTAAATTTAGAGCTGAATGGCTATTCTGGTGGTCTTCCCTGCAGCTCATTAGATGAGCAGGGCTGACCTTGTGGAGGAGTTTTCTGCGGAGATGACGTCCCAGCATGCCATTGAGGGGCTCGATGTCCCAGCGTAGCTGAACCCAGCGGAAGTGCTGCTGTAATCGTAGCTCAGCACCCTGCAAGCGAGGCTTAGCCAGAGTGCCAATCAAAAAACTCCCTTCACGGAAATAGTAAAGCCCATTGTGACCTGCCCATCAACATGAGGAGAAAAGAGTTGCTATTTCAGGTACATTGACTGTTCCAGCTCTGCTATATCTGTATGAATGCATCTCACCATGGTTGAGGGAGAGGGAATAGACAGATCCTCGGTTCTCCAGGGCTTCGCACAGGTCTCCCAGGATGTGGCTGAGAGAATGGGCTCTCTCCAGACCCTCAAGAACCGCCACAACACAACGGCCAGCGCTGCCTTCATGCAAAGACACCAGGAACCCTGATACACAACACAAATCGATCAATATCAGACATAACACTAAATTCAAAGATGTAATTATTCAAGGAAAATTCTGGGTTCAATACAATATAAACTCCTTGATCAACAGCATTTGTAGTGTAATTCTGATTACAATAAAAATACATTGCAAAAATCAAGATTACGGTGAGGCACTTACAATGTAAGTGAATTGGGACAATTTTTGGAGGATTTAAAAGCAGAAATGTGAAGCTCATAATTTCATAAAAGCAGTTACATTAATTCTTCTGTTAAAACGTGAATTATTTGAGTTGTAAAGTTGATTTTTATGGTTATTTTAAGGCCATGGCAACAAAGATGTCTTTTTTTTTTATTTTTTTTTTTTATCTTTACACAGTAAAGGTTAGTGAGTGATTTTTCACAATCATGTTAACAATCACATTTTGTGGCTATACTATTGAAACTGAGTATATTAACATTTACAAATGTGCCCCATTCACTTACACTGCAAGTGCCTCACTGTAATCTAGGCTGTTTACACCTGGTATTACGATGTGTTTTTTTCAATCCGATCCCAAGTGGATGATGCTAAAATACATGTGTAAACGGGGTCTGAAATGTTTTGAGCTTGTCCACTTTCGACCACTTCCAGAGGTAGTTGAAAACACATTAGATCGGATTGCTTTCGTTGTGTAAACGTTCATGTGGTCAAATGCGTTCGAACTGCCACAAAAGACCACCTACTCTCCGCCTACTGACCGAATGCGTAAACATTGTGTGAAGAGCGCTAGCCAGACGGGATTTAAACTTTGTTAGCTGAAGACCCAAGTTTGGTTTGAAGGCAAAAAACATAGCAAGCACTATGTTCTCTCACCATTCCTGATTTCTAACACACTCACCGCGTTCTGCATGATCTTGTGGCAATCAGAGCAGAAACGAAAGCTGCTGCTTGCCGTATGTTTTTCCAGGTTTGTCTCCTTTTGCGTTCATATGTAAATTGTGTGAGCTTATTTCATCCATTAGATCAAAAGTTCTGAAAAAGCCCATACATTTACCTGACCATAGACTCTCCCCTTGAAGAAATCAGGACAGAAGTGGTTAAAAGTGGACAAAAGAGTCGGATTAAAACACCAGGTGTAAATCATCATAGACAGTGTTGTACAATAATAACTCAACAGCAATTCAGATTCAACAAATCATCATAGACAGTGTTGTACAATAATAACTCAACAGCAATTCAGATTCAACACAGAATAAACGTCATGGAAACTCAAGATTCTTGTTCATTGATCTTGTTTCTAGGGGTCTGACATCTTCTTCCTCTGCTCCTTTGCCTACATCATCACCTGAGATATGTGACTCCTCGATACAGCGCTGCTTGATGGAAGAGGCTCTTACCACAGTTGATGAAGATCTCCAGCAGGTGCTCTTTTGATAGACTCTCATCTATCTCCACCCTGACAACATCACAGCCAATCCCCTGGGCCTCCTGTCTGTGCTACGAACACACACAAACACACAACAGGTGTATCATAAACATCATGATTAATACAGATGGATGTCCACAATACATGAGACAAACTGAGATTATTCAGAGATTTACCTCATGTTAAACTTTTACTTGATGTTTATAAATATGTGACACTCTTAAGTCAACATGAAATCAAATTTACTTTGTTAATACACTTTCCTGCCAATCCTACATTTTTAACATGATTTGCACTCAGAAATATGATACATTATGGAAATAAGATCGTAGATTTAGGATTGTACTCTGTTTTGCCATTTCTTATACACTACCGTTCAAAAGTTTGGGGTTGGTATGATTTTATGTTGTTTTTGAAAGAAGTCTTGTGCATTTTTTTTATCAAAAACACAGTAAAAACAGTAACATTGTGAAATATCTTGTGTCACATGATCCTTCAGAAATCATTCTAATATGATGATTTGGTGCACAAGAAACATTTCTCATTATTATCAATGTTGAAAACATACGTTTTGCTGCTTCATATTTTTGTGGAAACCGTTTTTTTTGTTTTTTTTCAGGATTCTTTGATGAATAGAAAAATTTGAAGTGTTTTTACAGTCACTTTCTATGAATTTAATGTAGTGTATGTATTTGAATACATTTTACAAATTTATCAATGGTCTTTTTTATGAATTTCCTTATTGGATTAAGGCATCCTCATATAATCAGTGCTTAAATGTTCAAAATAAAAATGTTTAAATAAAAAAAAATGCATTTACTTGTTAGTTTCTGAAACTCTTTGGATGAAACGTAAAATATGAATATTTAAAACAACTGATAATAATTACCTTGATATAATGAGAGATCTGGTTGGCGATGTACTCCTGAAAGCTGCCCTCCAGACCATGGAAGATGACATTATGGTACTGTTCCACCTGACCACGAACAAAAACACAATTGAGTTTATCAACACCGGTAAATATCATGAACAACAGCACATGTATTATTCATCTAGACCAGCTTCATTTTATCATCCATTCCAAATATTTTATTTATGAATGCCTTAGTGCAGGCTTGATTACTCAAATGTATCTTGGAGGGTGTTTAGTTGTCTTAAGTTACTGCTTGTTACACTGCATGTATCTTCTATTACAACATTTTAAAACACAAATAGTATCTGTTGCCACAAGGTGCCGAACTGGTGGTGGAGACTCAAAGAATTTTGTTTTGGTCCCAAGGTATTAAAAGGACTTTATTCCCTCTCAGTACTCTTCATCCAAACTTTAAAGATCATCCAGTTTAACTCAGACATGCTAAAAAACTCTCTTTGACACGGAGAGTGAGTCAGCGTACCAGGCGGACATAGTTCTGCAGCAGCTGTAGAGGGATCAGGGAGTCGTACGTCATCTCATCCAGAGTGCACTCTGACAGGCCTGACAGAAAGCAAAATTATAGCAGCCATGAGACATAAATCAAACCCACACGGTATATCAAAGAGCACAACACACAAAGGACATGGGAGACCAGGAGATCTGTGTGAAATGGATTTGAGCGAGGGCTTCAATGAGTTGTTTTTATGTGCCGTTGCATGAGATGGAATATTCTGGAGCCCAGCTAAACATCATGGTCATGTGATGACAGGGAGCACAGCATGGCTATTCATTAAAGTGTGGAAACCCAAGAGATCTGCTGATTCTTTCTATCATAGGCAAAGTATATCTTTCTGCTTTACCAAGAGAATCTCTTAAACACAATCTGATAATTTTATAAAATATGTGGCAACACTTCACATTGAGGTTCAATTTGTTAATGCATACATATGAACCATGAACAATATTTTTAATCTAAGTTGAATGTAATGCATGTAATACAATACCGTTCAAATGTTTGGGGTCAGTACGATTAAAAAAAAAGAAGATTTAAAAAAAATTTTTTAAATAATTTTTGTAATTTTTAATTAATTAATTTTAAATATTTTTTAAAATAACTATTTTCTATTTTTAACATATTTTTAAATGTTATTTATTCCTGTGATGGCATAGCTGAATTTTCAGTGTAACCTGTTAATATGGGTGCCAAATTTAATAAGGACTGGTTATGTGAGGTGCGAAACAGGCCTTATTTTTAAAGAGACTAAATGGAACGACTGCAAAGCTCACCTTTAAGATGTATGGTAATACGTTGACTAAGGCGTTTCCGAATGAGATCCCAAGGAGACTGGGCCAGTTCCTGCCCCGGCAGCCAGACAGCATCACCTGAACAAGAAAATTCATTTAGGAAAGAGGGATAGACTTTCTAGATGTATGTATCCGCTTATGGTGAAAGACACAGATGTGTAATCTTTACTGACATGGGAGCAGTTTTCATCTACTGTTTTTCAAACTTGAGAGGCATGATAAATGTGCTTTTATCCTCCTGTCTCTCTTTTCTGTCTGTCAGTCCCCTCATGTTTTCTGTCTGGAATAGTATATAGTCATCAAGTTGCTCTCGGTAGGCCAAATCCCTTCATTTTGACATCTGCTCTTGGGCGTTTGGAAACATCTTGTCTTAAGGGAGGAGTTGAGTGTAAACAAAAAAAAAGAAGTGGTGAGAGAAAGAGTGCAAAAGAGACAGGGAGAAGGCCAGAGGGGTGTGAAAGAGATAGGTGAGAACTTGGAGATGGCTAGTTTATTTTCAGCAGCCCTGCATGACAACCCTTGGGTCGAGCCAAGCGGAGTTAGAACCCTGTCCCACGTCCTTCCCTACTTGGCCCAGTGAGGTGTTGGACAACACCCAAGACAAGAGCCACATTAAATTCATGCTCACTAGAGCTAGTGTCAGAATAGAGGGTACACAAGTAAATAATAGCACATTTGTGTGAATGTGTGTGTGGTGTTAAGTTCTATATTCAGAAGTTTTATATCACAAATCATACTAGTGACAGATATATTTGATATATATAACACATATTGGGCTCTTTGGCCGTCTCTTTTTTCTTGCATCTATGACAACAAGAGTTTAAAATCGCTGAGGTGGGGAAATTAAAACTTGAACAGTAACCAAGGGCAATTCAGGAAGCGCAGCAGCTGTTCAGAAGCCTGGGGTCATCCGAGAATAGCCATCGCAAACGTGTCTCTACGCTACAGGTTGCATTTCAAAGCAATCATGAAACGATCATGACTGCTTCTGCACTGTGCATTCAAATATGTCAGTGAAGGGGTAAAAAAAAATAAGTAAAAACAAAAAATTATACTTTGCATAATATATATATAGTCTCAATCAAAGTGATTCAACCCTCTTAACCTGAAAGACATTTTGCTGCTGAGAACAAAATTTTATGAAACAATTCATCAAAGGCATCAGTAAACTATTATACAAAGTTTATTAATATATATATTTGAAAAAAAAAATCAAACTGGCTCTAAACATACATGTACAAAATTATTCAACCCCCAAAAGTGTAGAATCTTTTATTCTTTATAACCTCCAATAAACGCTGCCTGTAAGTGCTTAGATGCTTCTGGTATTCTTCTGCTCATAAGCTTTGCCTTTTTTGCACCAGATGTACCGCTGATCCATGGGTCCAAAAAGTTCCAGTTTGGTCACATCCCTCCATAAAACATTCTTCCACAACTCCACAGGTATGTCCAAATGAATTTAAGCATATTCGAATCAGCCTTTTATGTTCTTCTTGGTCAAGAGTGGCATTCAGCAAAGCTGCAAAGCTTATGAGAGGAACACCATCTCCATGGTCGAACATGGAGGTGGTCCAGTCTTGTTATGGGGGTTCTTTGCTGCTGCAGGAAATAGAAATCTTGACTGTATGAAGGACATTATGAATTCTTTGAAGCATTTTGGCAAAGTTGGCGATGCCCTTGATGATCAATGGACTTTCCTGCAGGACAGCCGTCCCAAAGTATACATCCAAATCTACTTAAGCTTGGTTCAGGGATCAGTCGTAGAATGTTCTTGAGTGGCCTGTACAATCTTCAGATGGAAATCTCATTGAAAATATTAGGTGGAATTTGTAGAAAGCAGTGGTAAACCAAAGACTATCAGTGATCTGGAAGCTTTTTCAAGCGAGTAATGAGCCAAGATTTCAGTAATGAGGTGACAGAAGCTTCTAAGCACTTACAGGCAGCGTTTGTTTGAGGTTATAAAGAATAAAGGATTCTGCACAAAATTTGGCTTTTGGGGGTTGAATAATTTTGTACATGAATGTTTAGAGCCAGTTTGACTTTTTCATTTTTCATCAACTTTACATTCTCGGAATAAAAATGTTGTTCTCAGCAACAAAATGTCTTGCAGGTCAAGGGGGTTTAATCATTTTGATTGTAACTATATATAAGAATATATATTTGAATCACATTCCCATGATTGTATAAAGATCAAATGATTATTGAAAACTGGAAATTTGTAGAAATATGAGCATTAAATTATCTTTCAAATAAACACTTGCACTATGTTCTTAGCTGGAAATTGCTAAATAACCTGTAAACCTATTAACTGTTGTTAACAGTCATATCCCAAATAGGGAAGAGGGATTGACTAGTTGATTCCTTATTCTGCACTAACTAGAAAGAAAAAACTACTAAACACTAACATATAACACTAATGCACTAATTTACAACAAAATTTGCTAAAAATCTTTAAAATTGGCTTTAAAAATCACCTGCTTTTAGAACAACCCTAATATACACACAAAATAATAATTAATGTTAATTGCTGTTTTCGCCTGGTTTTCCATTAAAAATANAGAATATACAGTTTGTACAGTATAAAAACCATTACGCCTATGGAGAGTCCCCACTAAGATAGCAAAACAAACCTGTGTGTGTGTGTGTGAGTGTGTGTGGATTTCACTAATTTTCACTAGATTTTTTTATGTAGGGGGGATATATAAATTATATACACTACCGTTCAAAAATTTGAGGTCAGTTACATTTTTTTTAAAGAAATAATAAGAAATATTTCAAATGTTGTCAAATCAGCATATTAGAATGATTTCTGAGGAATCATATGACTCTGAAGAGAATAAAGTTAAATGGGCACAAATTAATCTAAATTTCTTTGGCAAGTAGCTAGTTACACTGTAGGATGTATATGTGTTTACCTATAATCACAGAGGCCATGCTGTCAGTAGAGAGGCCCAAAGTGTCCGCTCTACCCAGAACTTCCTGCAGTTCCCACCTCCCACAAATCAGCTGGAGGTGATTGGTCAGCAGGTAACTCAAGCTTCCTGTTAACTCTTCCCAGCTGGTATTGCACTTAATTGTAACTTTGCCAACAGTGCATCCATCCTCCAGGAGATCCACAGGGCAAAGATGCTCCGGTGAGCCCATGAGCACCTGTACAACCACTGTGTACAAATCTAAAGTAGGGCAGAAAGCAAAAGTTAAGGCTGTGGTCACTTAAGCCAACTATCACAGAGTGGCTAAACATGCCAAACTATCACATTTGTACAAAGCTCTATTGTTTAAATTATACTCACCCAGGTTCTCTAGTAGATCTTTGCAGTCATCTGTGGCAACATCATGTATGGTGCGATTGCATTTGTCCCTCTTCTCCATGTCCTGTTGACTGTGGTTACACAAGACCTCCAGGCATTTCTGCAAAGCAGGAGACATGTAAGCATTCATCTGTGTTATCAGCCACTTCTAACTATTCTTTTCTGATGTGAAACAGTCTACTTAGCATCAAACTCAAACATGTCACCTTGTAGCCCCTGGATGCAGCAATATGGGCAGCAGTCCAGCCATCCAGGTTACTGTGGTTGAGGATGTGACTGGCCTTGGTTATGCCAGGGTGTTGGAGCTCCTGATTGGAGTCTGAAGGAGATGCAGGGAGACCCAGGTCTGGTTCAGGTGATGGGTGGTATAGCAGGAGCTTCAGAGGGCCCACATGACCTGAACTGACTGCAGCGTGTAGAGCCGTGCAGTTGTCCTGAAAATAACAAACATTTAAGTGCAAGTGCAAGAGGTCTTTTTGAGAAGTCCACAAACTTACTTATGTACAGATATACACATACCTACAACAAAACAGATTTAAAAAAATGCAAACACACACAATATGAACCAACCAGCAAATATAAAAACACCTTAATTTAGATCTTAAGAATTTCCCAGGATATTTTGGGGATATCTTCAGCCCAGTAAATTAGAGCAAACTGAGAAAACATTCAGGGCATAATTAAGTGTTTCTAAAATAGGAACCGTAATTACATTCTGAGCAACACATTGACAGCAAAATACCCACGCTCAACTGTTAAGGTAACCATGGAGATGAACAGAGGGGCAGTATTTCCTAACGTGTTTAGGAACGCAGAATGTAACTGACATTTGAGAGACACTGGTGTCCGTGCGGAACTGAAAACTCACAGTCGTGACATGTGAACGGTCTGCTCCTGCATCTAGCAAGACTTTCACACACTCCAGATGTCCCTGTTCACAGGCCAGGTACAGAGGGGTCCTTCCCTGCGAGCACTCCTTCTCCAAATCAGCTCCACATTTTACAAGAGCTTTCACACACCTGTCCATGAAAGATCAACTGAGATTGGTATCATTGCATAAAGAAAAACTTCAGAGAAAAAATTGTCTAGATATTGTAAACCCTGGTTACACCCGGCACTACCATCCGATTTAGTTGATTTGATCACAACCAGGCAGCACTATATACACATGAAAATGAGGTCCAAAACGTTTTGTCATCTGATTAGTCCAGGGGTAGGCAAGTTCGGTCCTAGAGAGCCGCTGTCCTGCAGAGTTTAGCTCCAACCCTGAAAAAACCTTCAGCTGCCTATAGCCTTAGTAATCCTGAAGAGCTTGATTAGCTTGTTCAGGTGTGTTTGATTAAGGTTGGAGCTAAACTCAGCAGGACAGCGGCTCTCTAGGACCGAACTTGCCTACCCCTGGATTAGTCAAACCCCTTGCTACAGTAGTCATGTGACTACATCACATTTTATTTAAAACGCTAATCCGTCTTGGATGCATCCTGGACAACAGTGACACAGTACCACCTACTCACCAGTCAATCATTCACTGCATCAAAGCAAAGGTTTTAAAACATGCCTAGAAAAGAACTGTCCAATCTAAAATTTCAGGAAAAAAATCATTGTCTGTCTTGTGATCAGATCATCTGATATGGATTTTAATAACAGATGTGCAAATGTGTCACTGTTCTTGAAAACACAATAAAAGAGCTAAAACACCATAACAGCAAAGCAAAGGAGAACAGAGGACCCACCCATGGTGACCATTTTCAGCAGCGGCATGTAGCGGCGTAAATCCTGTTTCATCGGCAGCTTCAGCAGATGCCCCTGAAGTCAGCAGCAGATTTAAGCAGTCTATAGAATAGACATAAACAAATTATTTACACACACATTTATATACATATATATATACAAAAGCAAAATGCTAGCAAAATTCAATCATTTTTATGCCTACTGTATACATGCTAATCTCACCAGCACATACCTGTGTGTCCATTAAGAGCAGCAGAGATCAAGGCAGAGGTTAATTCATGATGACGATGATGAATATCCAATAGTGGATCTTGGTTAAGCAGCATAGACAATAAAGTGACATTTCCCTGGGAAGCAGCTTGAAGGAGAAGGGTTTGCCCGTCATCCAGGGGGACGGGGTCACCGCAGGTTAGCGAGGGGACTATGGAGGGACACCAGCCTGGGAGGGTTCAAGCAACAGCAGTAACTAGTGAGGCAGGGTGCTTGTGTTGTGTCAAAATGTGTTCCCTGAACCAAAACATTACCCAGAAGAACGACTCCATTTGTCATTCAGAAATAATTTAAGGTCACTGCCACTGGCGCAGTGAGTATTTTGTAGTTCAGTAACCAAATTATCCTACAGAAAGATGAACATACGAAATGTGCGTTCGAGAGGAAATGAGAAGTAAGCCAAATTCGGGTAAAACAAAGGATAAATGTTTATGTGACGTACACATTTTGGCACAACATTGGAAATGTATTATTCTAGAGTGCATCTGCAATCCACACCCTCTATCCTACAAATCAGATTATTTTTCAAATGCTCAAGTCAACTTCATCTGTTTTTAGATCAGGCTAAAAACAAATCAAATAAAAGACATAACTCAACTGGATAAATCAAATCGGGCAGCACGCGGTTTATGGTTCATTAATGAAAGTCACGCATCATAAATTATGTCAGTCAAACTGAAACATTCTAAACATGGTTCTGATTGTGTGAGACATGTCAATTAGGCAGCGTTAGAAACATGGAAACTACAGCAGAGAAACAGATGAAATTTGAAAGCACAAAGCGCAGAAATACTACTGGCAAATTGGTACCTGTATGTGAAAACAGAATTGAAATAACTCGTCTTGCAGTGTGGATGTAACTAGTCTAGTATCTGAGTGCTAATGCTAAAGCATGTATGTAGATAGCTTTGTCTCTAGGGATTCTCTATGTTTATCTTGGTTAGTGGAGGGAGTTGGGAGAGAGAGAGATAGAGATAGGCTGTTTCATTGAGGTCCAGTGGAAAGCATACGATTATTGGCTCTTTTCTGGGTTAAAATGGACGGCAAAGAGAGCAGAGGAGCCTCAGAGAACTGCCATGGCTGAGTGGCTGCAGAGAGAGGAAGAAAAGTGCTAATTTTTAGCATTTAGCGATGACAGCTAGCTACCGACATCTTTCCGAGCTACCCTGTGGATTAGTCTCTAGTGACATTAAAGAAAAAGACTCTGCTGGAATACTTGCTCTGCCTTCAATGGTGTTACATTTGTCTTTCTTTGGTGTTCTCAGAGAGCTATGGAGAGGCCTGCAGAGACAGGGTGGTATTTCAAATTATGAGAGAACTCTAAAGCTTCTGAGACTGTTTCCAAAGGGGAAAATCTAACTGCAATTAGAGCTGTCTCGTATATTTGGCTTACAGACCAATGCATGACTCCACCTAACTGACATCTCTGTCAAAGCTCTTTTGGAACTACCCCGCTGAAAAGACCAGCATATCTTGTGTCTTTGATGTAGGTCCCCAGTGTAGGATGTTGTTGTACTGGTGTCTCCACTAGGCTTCTTAATTTTGATTAACTAGTAAGACTTTACAAGAAAGACCATACTGGTTGACCAGCAACCAGCTAGACTAACACCAAATCAACACTAACCAGCCAGATCAGCAAGGACATTCCTGCTTATCTTAGCGGTCTTTTAGGAGGGTAGCATTTTTATTCTAAGACAGGGGTGTCCAACCCTGCTCTTGGAGGGTTAAAATGTAGAGTTTAGCTCCAACCGTATTCAAAAACACCTAAATCAGCTACGTCTTAAAGGGTTAGTTCACCCAAAAATGAAAATAATGTAATTAATTACTCACCCTCATGCCGTTCCACACCCGTAAGACAAATTAAGATATTTTTATTGAAATCCGATGGCTCAGTGAGGCCTGCATAGCCAGCAATGACATTTCCTCTCTCAAGATCCATTAATGTACTAAAACATATTTAAATCAGTTCATGTGAGATCAGTGGTTCAATAGTAATGTTATAAAGCGATTACTTCAGATTTCAAGAAAAATATCTTAATTTGCGTTCCGAAGATTAACAAAGGTCTTACGGGGGTGGAACGAACTATGAACTTTCAGACAGGTGTGTTGGACCTAAACTTTGCAGGACATTGGCACTCCAAGAGAAGGACACCTCTGCTCTAAGATAAGAATTTACACTTCTCAAACAAAGACATCAATGGTATATCTTAGATGTAGAAGTAATTGCTATTGTGCAGAACCAATGCATAGAGACTTATTTCTGAATATTCAAGTGCAAGTCACGACAAATACAATTGGGTTAGTTGTCCAGAAACGTCTATGAAACCATTGAATTAAATGTTTAAAAATGCAGGGATCAACACCACATTCACAAGTTGCTTTACAGTAGGTCAAACAAAGAAACAGATGGCAGCATGGACACGGTGGTGTGGTTAGTTTAAGACATTGTGGAATATGGTTAGTGATGGAACACAGGAGAGGCAGAACCATGCTGTAGGTCAATGGAAGGAAAGGGGAAAGAGCAGCCTCTGGCATCAGCTTCAGAATGGGTTACAGGAAAGACCCCTAGAGACCTGCATCATCAAGAGAGGGTCAACCTGAGCTATTCATATCTATGAGTGCTTTGGTCAAAAAACTGTCCAGACATGGATAGGTGCCCTCAAGAATCGTAAAAATGCTCTTATCTTGGTTATGTTGAAGTACTGTGTTTCAAACGGCAGGTAACCCTATAAGAGTATGAATACTCCTCTCTTGGTTACTCCAAGTCTATGTCCTCCTCTGCTAGGACTTACTGAGGAATACATCAAGAATGGAAAAGGAGGGGAGTAGAAAGGAGAAGCAGTGAAAGTAAGGGTGAAACACAGTGCACCCTTTTACCTGATGCTGCTGCCAGGGTGCTGCCCGGGTGCTGGGGACTATGGGACGGAAGACTAGGTGGGTTTATGGAGGGACTAATGACAATGGTAGCTGTGGAGGAGATGGTGACAGGGGGACACTCCACACATGCTGCTGTCGGCTGCTGCCCCCATGGCCAGCCAGTACAGGAAGCACCCACCTGTGACGCAGTCAAGGCTGGGACTGTACCGCCCAAATCTAAGGAGGGCTTTGGAGGAAGCTGAGGGGTGGCAGTTGATTTGGCAAGGCCCACCCCCAGTCCTGTTCCTGGGGACCTGCTGGCTTCACCTACTACTTTGATTGGTGGGTGTGGAGGGGATGGTGTCTGGGACAGTCCTGGTTTTTTTGGTGGGATGGGGGGTGGGTTACCCCTGTCAATGCGGGCCACAGTTGGTGATTTAAGGCCTATCTGGGGGTGGCCTAAACGCCCTGCGAAGGGTCCCCCCTCAGATGTGGAGTGTGGCAAACCAGGCCGAAGGGCTGCAGGGGGTCCCCCTGCTGGAGGGCTTGTGAAGCGGGAGAGAACCTGTGTGACCGTGTGGCGAGCCTGCTGTTTGGCTGCAAAGTTGTCTCGATTTGTGGGGGACAGGTCGCGGGAAGGGGGACTCTGGTTTGCGGTTCCATTTTGGTCCTGCTCTGAGGCAGAGGGTTGGAATTTGTAACGGGCCGCCTGGACGCGGGGACTAACCCCAGTCGGCAAGGTAGTGGATACACCAGGTGAATGTGAGCCATGTGGATGCGTCTGGCCCTCTCCTCCATTTTCTGCCTGAGAGCTCCCGTGGTGTAGCCCCCGTCCAGCACTGGAAGTCTTAGGAAGGTTCATGCTAGCATAGGTAGAACTTGTAGGCTTGACTGGGATGGAGAGTGGCACCTTCTTAGCTGCTTCATTTTCATCTGTCTGAGAGGAAGCAGTCTTGTAGACGGTTGCCTCAGTGCCCACAGCCACGGATGTCATAGTCTTGGGTTTAACTGGGGCAGATGCTGGGGTGACAGAAGGCAGTGGTGGGGCATCTTTACATTGCTCAGTTCTTAGCTGCTCCACCTGCTGGCGGAGATTCTCACTTTCAGCCCGCAGCTCCGCGGCCCGCGTCTCCTCGCGGCTAAGCCTGGCACGTAGCTGCTCTCGCTCTGTGTCAAACTCGGCCAGCTGTTTCTCCATCTCCGCTTCCATCTGTTGGCTACGACGTCGCTCAGATGCCAGTTCTTCCTCCAGTCGTCCCACAGAACGGCTGTCCTGCTCAGTGCGGGATGAGAGCTCCTCAAAACGCTGGTTCTCTTCAACTACACGAGCGGCTAGCTGCTTGCATTCATGCACCAGTGACATCACCACGTGTTTGTTTTTCTCTCGCTCATCCTTCAGCTGAGCCGACAGCTTCCTGTGTTCCTGCTCCAGGCTCTGCAGCTGCAGTTTCTCCATTTCAAGCTAGACAGCAGCAGCAGGGCAAATGTGAGAATCGCAGAGAGAAGATAACAGACACATAAATCAAGACACTAATTATTAAACAATTAAAGATACATCAGTCTTTCAGACAAAACTTTGTAAACATGCCTTGAAAATTACTTTATAATCAAGTACAATTAAACTTGGAGAAACATCCTCAAATCAGAAGTTACTCTTAAGTTAACCTTACATTATTATCTGTTTATGTCCAAGCTCAACCAATTAAGCTTTTTCATTAATATATCAGTGTTTTTCTACATGTTTTCTGAGCCAGACAATAAAAAAAAAAATTACCCCAAATCTATTTTGGAGACTGTGTGCAACTCTTAGTTGCACCTTTGTAAAGTATGTTAAGGGATCCGTACTCATGTAAAGTTACTGACTGAGCTGATCACTTCACTCATGTGTGATAGCAGTTTGACCTTTGAGGTATCAGTTGCTTTTAATATGATAATCAACAGGGAATTGAATGTCAAAAAGGGGTCACACTACTAACATCAACTTCTGAGAATACTACCATCAACTGCTGAGCAATACAATACATGCAAGAAAAAACATTTTGACACTACAAGTTACAGATATAGGAGTTATAGGAGTACAAGCTTTATTTGCAGATTTATGCTGCTTAGCCTATGAATAAATGAACACTTCCAGGTATAATGAGATAACAAAAGAAAACACTTAAGCACAGTGGCCAGACAGAATCTGACAGAAATCACTGTGATAAAAGACTATGTTTATACTATTCGTAAACATCTATACTGTATACCATATGAGCTGTTGCATTTAACTACAGTACCAATGCAATAAGAGAACTGTCACCAAAACAACCAAGCACAAGTGTTTATTATTGGAACAGGGAGCTCAGTTCACTCTGTCACTGTAACATGTAAATATGCTTGCTATGTATCTATATATAAACTGTATCTCATAATACATAATAGGCTTATCCTAAAATAAAACTGAAGCCACTGAGATGGTGAACACAGCTGATATCTGGTCTGCAGGAGTGGTTTACAGTGAAGGGTCAGGGGTCACTTGGAAAAAGCATACCTGTGTGTGTGTTTTTAAAGTTCAAGGCCTGCATTGATACCATGTAGCTTGTATTCTTTGTAGCACTATCTCAAATAGTGAGATATAGATTTACGGATGTGTTTGGCAGAGTGTTTTAGAGCTTAGCATCCATTTCTCTCCTTCTCTGACACCTCCTCCTCTTCTTCTGAGATACCATTATTGCTTGCCTTGTCTGGAGCTCTCTTTCTTACTCTTCTTTTATGACATGTACTATGCTTTCATGAAGGTTAGAAAAAGAGGATTTTTTCATCAATTGTGCCAGAACAGTATCAGCATAGATGGTGTAGACACACCCCCCTTAAAAAGACACACACAGGTGCACACATTGCATACTAAAGTATATTCCGAGAATAACTAGGAACACCTCAGCAAACCGCTGACAGCAAACTTAATCACGTCAACATAATCCTACAGAAAAGGATGACTTGTTAAACATACAGAATACACACAGTTATCACACAGATCTTACCCTTTTCTGTCTGCTCTCAGCGGCTGAGAGCTGGGCAGACATCCTCTCCTGCATCTTGCGGCAGTGGGCCATAACAGCTTCCAGCACGGTGATGGGGCTCGCGCTAACAGGCCTATGGTCCTTTGGTCCCGTCCCTGACTCAAAGTCCCTCTGCAGGGCGAGGAATGGGTCCGTCAGACTGAACTGCCCATATCGTTCCTGCAGGAACACTTCTTTCCTTCGAGCCTATGAAGAAAGTTTTTGAAATTTTAAATATTGTTCTTTCAATAGCTTTGCATTTTAACAATTGTCTGTAGCTAATCTTACTCAAAATTACCCTTGTTTGGACATGGACATGTATATATATTTAGTTAAGGTAGATATTCTGACTAAGGTGTGTATATGAGCCAAAATTCTGATACAGGAACACAGTATGCAAGCTGAACTTTTCAGATTTCCAGAAACAGGAATAGTGGCTTAATTTGGTTATGGAAGTCAGGCTATTTTTTTTTATATATATATATATATATATAGTGTTTATATAAAATAGCAATGAGGCCAAATTCTAATCAATATCTGAATAATCTTGTGCATGTAAAGACAATGAAAAAACTGAACATTTCTAGAGATCAAGAGGTAAATACAACTCCTAGCATCATTATGGTGCCAATGTGGTACATGTGGGATACTCGCAAATCATTGTCAAATAACACAGAGCAATTATTACACATTATGTTTCCTCATGTACAGTTAGTGGTGTGTGAGTAAAAATGTCTTTGGTCAAGAGACAAACCTCCAACCTTGCTCATGATCTTGTGGGTAAATGCTTTGGGAATTGTTTGAGTGTGGGAACTTATTAGTGCACAAACAATTGTGTACTACTAACTAAGGCAAACTTTAATAACAAAAGAAGCATTTAAACTTTTCTACTTTCCGATGCAAAGACACACAAACCTCTTAATACATCCTGACATGCTGCATGCAAACATACATGCTCACAAAGAGCAGGTTAGCCCTTTTTTTTATGTGTGATCATTAAGACTGACATTTATTTAGGCTGTTTCAAGACCAGCTGGTCATCTCAGCAGGGTCAGCAAAGGGCCAACCCTGTCACCCCACGGCAAACAACCAAATACAAATGTGATGTTTTCCTTGACACAAATCAACACGAATGACTGACTGTATTTCACTGCAAGGAAATGCTACACAGATTCAGGAGTGAAGCAACCATGTTAACTATAACTTGGGTCAAGAGACTAACCGGTTGCATCTGCATTACAATGCAAGAATTCGGTAAAAAAATTCAGTAAAAAAATATCATTTTAAAAGGTAAAAGACTGTAAAAAAAATATTGCTACAGTAAAAAACCTGTTAGTTGGTAACAGTGAGTTCCCTTACTATATACAATGGAAAAACTGTAATAGATACAGTATAACTGGAAATTTCATGTAATTTCACATTAAAATACTGTGAAAGGTTAAAGGTACAGTTTTTGGAAGTGAAAAATAATGAGTCATTTTATAACTTAGCGTAAAAAAAAAATCACATTTGATGGTTTTTCATTTAAATGTTTATTCTTAGTTTTTTGTTGTCAGTTATGTATATTAGGGTTTTATTTTACATCTTATATTGTTAAGATTGATGAGATTGTGTCATTTGATAAGGCAGAAATATATTATTTGTAGCTTTTCATAATTCAGTGGAAAAGAAATAGAAATTATGATACGGTCAAAAAAATATGAAGTAAACATGTGAAAACCGCAATATTTCTCCAAATGTGCACGCTTTTGGACTAAATGCCCTATTGTGTCATTCAGCATAAGTCCTGTGAATGCAAATGAACCAGACCAGACGTGATTGAGTATGGATGTGTCTTGTTATTCTATATCAATAACAGTTTGCCAGGATTGAATAAGAATGTCATGTACAGTATAGCGTGCAGCTGATGTAAATAACATTAATCTGGGGCAGCCTGTGATCTTTGAGTAATAAGTGGTTAATGTTTAATTATGTAAAATTAATGTTACATTACAATACTGTTTATAATGTTTATTATTTTAGTGTGGTGCATTACCATGAATGGTGTTTTGTATTTGTGTGTATGCCACTGTGAACCTTCTATATAGTATATGTGTTCTATATAAGTATTTGCGGAAAAACTACATCTGATGACCTTTAATTCATCATGTGGCTTTATATATTATAAAAGGTACAAAACAGAATTTAGTACTTTGGTGTATTAACATTATATATGTTGGTGATATTTTTTACTGTCAATTTAGTTTAAATTTGTAAAACTAAAAAAGTTGCCACCACATATATATATTTTTTCCTGTAAAGTTCTGGCAACCACAGCTGCCATTTTTTATTGTAAAGACACAGATTTTTTTATAGTGTAAGACACAGAAGCAGTTAAATGACTCAAAGAACATTATAAGGGACTCAGTGTCACAAAACATGCTCAGTGTCAGGCAACCCACTGGGCTGATCTACACTACCCATCTGTCCAGGATAAGTAATGCTATAAAATGAACAAGCAGATCAAATGGGAGAGTTTTTCTCTCTACAGGGTGTCCCTATTTACCACAGTCAGTGTACTGAAAGCAGGAACCATGCAAAGAGCACAAAGCATCCTGGAGGCTAATGCCCAGCTACTGCTTCACCAAAGAAGGAAATAATCAACATACAGATGTACAAACACACACACGCGCAAACTGGATGACTCTCATTGCAAGTGTCAGGATCGGTTTACTTCTGCTGTGTATCATGGCTTTCAAGGGCATAAAAGTTCACTAAGTGAGTTGCTTTCAGTCCACTTAACACGAACAGACAAACCAGTGCTGGACCAGGCTTATTTCATTATAAGTGCAGTCTGCCATATAAGTGGAAAACAAAAGGAAGTGGGTGAGAAAAATTGGAGCCAGCTTCAAATCAAAGGAATGTACATGGACGGATGATGTTTCAAACTGACTGAGCATTATACCATGGTCTACAACAGAATATTGATCAAGCAGAAAGGAACGATTTATCTTTTTCACAATCCTTTTCGTGGTCATTCCTATTATGTAGTACAATTTTTAACCCTTTAACCTTGCATTTTACCTGCTTATTT
>RJVU01048406.1:4395739-4408174 GCA_003731715.1 Anabarilius grahami | reverse complement strand
ATATGCTCTGGTCAACCTAAGGCACTTTATTTTTGTTTTTTATACTACAAATTTCTGTAATATTATCAGACTGGATGGAAGCTAATGTCACAAAACATCGCAGAATTCATCAGATTCATTGATAATACTTATGATAATACTTAGAACACTTACTTATATTTATGCTGTTGTTCTCAATGATGTCACTTTGAGGATGATCATGTCATTGAAGGGATAGTTCAACCAAAAATTAAGATTCTGTCATAATTTACTCACCCTCAACTAGTTCCAACCCTGTATGAATTTCTTTGTCCTACTGAACACAAAGGAAGATTTTTGGAAGAATGTCAGTAACCGAACAGATCTTTTCCTACTATGGTAAGTGAATGGGGGGTGAGATTTGTTTGGTTACTGACATTCTTCCAAATATCTTCCTTTGAGTTCAGCAGAACAAAGAAATTCATACAGGTTTGGAACTACTTGAGGGAGAATAAATGGATGACAGAATTTGAATTTTTGGGTGAACTATCCTTTTAAGGAGATTACTTTTGTAAGTTAAAGGGATATGACAAAAGACTAATGAATGGAAAGTGATATTGACACAGGAAACTGATAATATTGAAACAATTTAAAATATATATTTCATAGAGATATGAAAATGTACTTCAGAGAAGGAATGACCCAGGAAGCACAGCTGACAGAGAAACAGAGAGCAAATTAAAACATACTCCTGTTATTCTGACCAACAACTGTGAAGGACCTAGTAAACATTGCAAAGTCTTGAGGAAAAGAGAGCAGGGGAGCATGAAGAGGGGGTTGAGGGAGAGACTGAGCAAGAGAGAGAGAGAGAGATCTAAAGAGATGGGAGTCTGGAGGCGGGAGAAATGTCTGTGTGTCATGGCAGATAGAGAATGGAGGGCTTTGAGATTCTCAGCCATCTGGCACTTTCCTCTAGGCTTTCACAAATCTCTTCTATAATCACAGAGGCTGTGCCGTCCCTCCTCCTCCTTATGTACTACTTTATCTGTCCATCACGGGGGTCAGAAGCAACACACAACACGTTACGTGGTATGAAGGGAAAAGATGATCAGAGATCAACATTCTTGTTCAAAGTAAAAGGTGGGGCTAAAGTGGAGGACACTAGCCACAAATCAACAAATGAGAGTAATGTCTGACTGTAGAGCTTGATATAATTATTGTTTGTGAAACATTAGAACAAAGCTGCTTGGTACAAAACACTTCTGTTAATACTAAAACTAACGCTTAGTTATAATGAGGCCATGATTTAGTTGTCACTTTCCATTATACTGTAGAAAGAAATTCAAGTCTTTTAGGACACCAGGCATAAATTTATATTTTGCGGCAGCAGTTTATTATGACAGCTACTGGGTAAAACCCCTCACTTCAGGCCAAAGTGTTACTTACCAAAATTACAAGAAAATTATTAAAAGGGCCCTATCATAAAGTTCTGTAGCTTTTTTCTTTGAAGTCCATTTGCAACTTGTCAAAATTTAGCTTTACAAGACCATTTTTCACTCTCTCACTTTAATTTAAAGAGATAGTTCAGCCAAAAATGAAAATTCTGTCAACATTTACTCACCCTCATGTTTTTACAAACCTTTCTTCTGCAGAACACAAAATGTATTTGAAGAATGTTGATAACCAAAGAACATTGGAGACTGTTCACTTAAAGGGATAGTTCACCCAAAAATTATCCCATGATTTACTCACCCTCAAGTCATCCTAAGTGTATATGACTATCTTCTTTCAGATGAATACAATCAGAGATATCTTTAAAAATATCCTGGCTCTTCCAAGCTTTAAAAAGGTAGTGAATTGGGAGGGTGCTTTTAAGCCAAAAAAATGCATCAATCCATCATAAAAATAATCCATACGGCTCCAGGGGGTTAAAGGGATAGTTCACCCAAAAATGAAAATTCTATCATCATTTACTCACCCTCAAGTTGTTCCAAATCTGTATACATTTCTTTGTTCTGTTGAACACAAAGGAAGATATTTTGAAGAAAGTTTGTAACTAGGCCACTTTGGGCACCATTGACTTCCATAGTAGGAAAAAAAATACTTTAAAAGTCAATGGTGCCCCAAAACTGTTCAGTTTAACACATTCTTCAAAATATCTTCCTTTGCGTTCAACAGAACAAAGAAAATTATACAGATTTTGAACAACTTGGGGTGAGTCAATGATGATAGAATTTTCCTTTTTGGGTGAACTATCCCTTTAATAAAGGCCTTCTGGAATTAAGAGATGGGTTTTTGCAAGAAAAATATCCATATTTAAAACTTTATAAAGTAAAATATCTAGCTTCCGGCAGATGACCATACACATTGATTTGCTGTGGAAGAGTAATGTCTGACCCCGACGCAATGACGAATGCGAAAGCGCAGAGGATAGAGCAAAGCAAAACACTGGTCACGAATTAGAAGTCTAAAATGAAACATTTTTAAAGAGAAATGTCTGAGGATTTCGATATAAGAGAAGAGGACCGCGAGTTTGTTGCCCAGCCATATTTGTTTAAACCGGGAGAGGCGTCTAACCTTACGCTACTCCTACATCATACATCACGTCAGGGGGTTACTCATTTGGCGCAAGACGATCGTCTGGCAGAAGCTAGTTATTTTAACAGTTTTAAAGTTTTAAACATGGATATTTTCTTCCTTCAGAAATCCTTTATTAACCCCCTGGAGCCATATGGATTATATTTATGATAGATGGATGCATTTTTTTGGGCTTCAAAACACGCCCCCCATTCACTACCATTATAAAGCTTGGAAGAGCCAGGATATTTTTAAAGATATCTCTGATATCCGATTGTGTTCATCTGAAAGAAGATAGTCATATACACCTAGGATGGCTTGAGGGTGAGTAAGGATAATTTTCATTTTTGGGTGAACTATCCTTTACATTTTTATATATATATATATATAAATATATATATATATACATTAAAAAAAGCAGAGACATTTCTCAAAATACCTTCTTTTATGTTCAACAGAAGAGAGAAAGTCATACAGGTTTGGAACAACGTGAAGGTAAATGATGACAAAATAGTCATGTATATTTGGGCAGGCATATGCTAATATGCATCAATTTCGTAGCAATTTGTGAGTAACCCATTTACTTCTGCCATCCAAACTGGTGGACTGGAGAGAAAGCAGGAAAAATCTTATTGCCCATTAAATGCCAGGCCAAGGTTATTTGTATAGCTATGTGTCCTAATCTGACTCGGTTTTTAGGGGATGAATAAGACAAGAAATCCTGTTGAAACTTCACTTACACTCTCTGCCAGGTTTTGAGCTTAAATTGTGTACACAGGACTCCTGGTGGAGTTCAGGCAGGTCTCTGGTATTATTAGCATTAACCTTTACAGGCACGCGCTGGCTGAGTGAGGGGTCCAGGGCACACTTCCAAAGGGGAAGAGGCACTGAAAATGATCAGAGAGAGGGGAGGACAAAGACGGTTTGAGGGGAGTGACAGGGGATGACTGAAAAAGTGAGAAAGAGCCAATATACTTTTTCCCTACGGAATCCACTCCATAACAAACCTATCATTGCTGTATAAGTTTATTTCAAATATCATGTGGAAAAGTATAATTATCCACCATTTACAAATTATCCAAAGTACTTTAACACATTTTTGCAACTTTCTTATTGGCAATTTCTGCTGAAAAGTGAAATATCGAGACATTTCCTTTTAATGTCATTGAACTGGACCAAGCTAAGGCCAATGCAAGTGATAAAGGAAGTCTCTATGGGAGCCACAAACCCCAAAAATCTGCCATGGATTTCCAGCGGTACCCTCAGACATATTACACTGACTACTAGAAGAGGTTACCCCATGTGTAAGGCTTTTCTGTGAGAGAAAGTGCTTTTTCTGTGTCTCTTCTGTTTGAATGTGAGTGCATGTCCAAAGACTCTCACAAGGGGCCTTTCAATTAGATCAACACAGAGCTGGCTTTGTGGGCCAAGGACTTCCGCAGCTCTCCTAACCCAAATGCGAGATCAAAAGGCATCAGGCCGATGGAGGGGAAGAGAGGAACGGAGAAGAAATTTAGTCTTGTGATAGTCACATCGCAGTAAAACACAATATTAAAGGTAGAAGAGACTCTGAGTCAAACATTTTTACAGCAGTTTACTAGGACAGATTGAATGGCTCCATGCTGATGATCAGGCGAAATAACATATGGTATATGGACTGTGTATTGTTGGGTTTTGGTAGGAAATTAGGGCACTAAGGGTTTCTATTCAAGGGGTAAAGGGAGAGGACAGGGTCCACAGGGGGAGAGAGAATCTGGGCAACCGAGCGGTCCCTACAGACCAACCCACCCCCATCTGAAAACCTCCAATACCAACCACCATCTGTCATGTACCCTCTCATACAAGTACTAGCCCTAACCTATAAGTACAACCTTTAGTGCCTAAGGTCAAAAATTAATATGCAACACCACATGTGTAATTTAAAGTTAAGCATTTAAAATAATACTTTTATTCAGCAATGTTGCTTGTTTTCTATTATAATATATTTTAAAATGTATTCCTCTGAAGTTGAATTTTCAGCATTACTCCAGTCTTCAGTGTCAGAAATCATTCAAATATGTTGATTTGGAGCTCTTATTATTATCAACAGTTGTCCTGCTTAATATTTTTGTGGAAACCATAATGCATTTTTCAGAATTCTTTGATGAATAGAAAGTTCAAAAGAACAGCATTTATTTGAAATAGAAATCTTTTGTAACATTACATATTTTCACATTGAATCTCCAAATTCATATAAAAACAACAAAGACAACAACAACTTTTGAACGGTAGTATATATATGCCTAGTTCTGTCATGAAACTCTAGATTGCGCAGGCTGATGGGTCCTTAACACAAACTGATGATATTATCAGCATTAACTACTTGGCACAAGCTGACTGGTTCATGTCTCATTTGTATTTAAATGGCCGTTTAGCATTCACTATAGCAGTTTGCAGCACACTTTCAGAGTTCCTCTGAAACCCTCAACCTTCCCCAGCTCCACCTGTATAGATCTGCTATGGGTAATTTTATATATGCTATTTGTGCAGCAACAGTATGTATTGCATATGCACAGCAGTGTGTCAGAGTATGTATTGGCAGTAGCAAGTTCTTGTACTGTACTTGCAACTATAATCAACAGCAGCAACAATTCAGCAGCAGCGTAGCAGATCTATTCCGCCAAGACCAAATACATTAACATTGTCATATCCATTGTCATGTAAAAATCCTCAGAGAGTTAAAAAATAATATATATTTTGAAATGTAATTATTTATTTAAAAGTTATATTGTCAACAATTTCATGGTCAGTAATATTGTCAGAACTGTATTTATGGCTGCTTAATTCACCTGCACTTTGCTATTGGCAGGTGTTGTAAAAAAGTTAATTTTTGACCCAGCTTATAACTTGTACCAGCACATTTGGCTGGTTTCTGCTATCTCTTCAGTGGGTATACTGAAAATGTGATCAGCTTACCTCGGAGGACGTGATAGAAACATTATTCTCATGACATCTGTTCAAGCAAAATAGGGTAAAAGACATTGTGCCATTTGTCAAATGTCTATTAAAAGTAGCAATCAAATTAATGAGACGCAGCTGAGTGAAGCAGAACTGACAGAGTTAGAGACAAAATCAATAACAAACAATTCAAGCAATGAGCAAATCCTGTACATTTAATTACAAACTGTCTATAAACAACTATTCAGCAGGGAATGTCAAAACGAAAGAAAAAACTGTGACACAAACTTGATCTCTATTGAGAGGAATAAAATTCGTCATCAAAATAACAAGACACTGATGCCATATAGAGACATTACTACATATAGCACTGCTCATGAAGTAAAGAGGAGATGTCATACTCCCACACATGCATACTCACTTCTGGGTCAGATTCATATTAGGCTCACGACGCTGCTTTACTCTGATGTGAAACACTCACACACACAGAAATCGGCTTCCCTTTGGGATTCACTTATGGAAAGCCACTCATGCTTTTGCTGCATATATCCCAAATGCGGCATGACATCTTCTATATGGGTGAGCAGGAAAGACAGGGTGAGATTCAGCCATATTTAAAGATAAGGATAAATTCATTTGACCTGGATTAAATCCCTTGTACGCATACATACGCTCAAGCACACATAATGTTCCTGTATGTTACATAAATGTATACCACTTGGGGCATTTTTCCGTACTGTGAACAATGTGAAGCAATGAATCACGACCGACCCTGATTTTCCCTTCCTGTCAAAGTCGAAGCAACATGCCTCAAACATTCAAGTTCAGCCCCACAAGGAGCTCTTACATAAACAGATCACAACAGTGGCTCACTGGCATTTACTGAAGAGAAAAGCACCAAAACAAGAAAAAAAGAAACAAAATTCTTTGGATTTTTCTAAGAGAAGGAGCTCAGAGGCAGTTGCCACAAATGAGTGAATCATCAAGTCATAAGAAAAAGGCAAAGCTAGGTATCCCTAGTGTGCTATAGTGACAAGTGCCTGTTAAGCATACAGTGAGGTTTTCACACAAACAAAACCATACATTAACTTCCTCACAGGACGCACTTAGGAAGATTAAACCACATGCCACAGCCGCACACCACACATAAAGCAAGACACCTGCTGATTGGCTGAGAAAGCAAATTCCATTATTTACAGTGGAATTTACAGTGTACTCATGAGTAAAAGTGCATGATGCAGCAGTACAGAATTGCATTTAGAAAAACGTGAAGACAAAACTGGGGTGTGTGTGTGTTTGTAAGATTTTTTTTATGTTTTTGAAAGAAGTCTCTTATGCTCACCAAGGCTGCATTTATTTAATAAAAATACAGTAAAACAGTAATATTGTGAATTATTATTACAATTTTAAATAAATATTTTCTATTTGAATATATTTTAAAGTTACATTTATTCCTGTGATGGCAGCCATTACACATCTTTAATTATAAAATGGATCGTTACGGTTCTTGATGATGATTGGTCAATAGCTAATAGTTTTGATTCACACTAAAGTACGTCTATGACCGCTTCACTGAACAGATCCGTGAAACCATGATACATTTTTCAGGATTCTTTGATGAATAGAAAGTTCAAAAGAACATCATTTATTTTAAAAAAAATCTTTTGTAACATTATAAATGTCTTTACTGTCACTTTTGATCAATTTAATAAATCCTTGCTGCATAAAAGTAATTCCTTTAAAAAACACTTTAGTAGTATTTATTTTAGGGCTGTCAAGCGATTAAAATTTTTAATCTAATTTACTACATGATGTGGCGATTAATTAATTAATTGCAAATGAATCGCACATCAAATTTGGCTGAGAAATTACCCCCAGATTGTTATTTTAAGTCATTATTGTGTAAAGCATCAAATAAACTTTACAAAAAGTCGATTAAGAAAGTAATATTTTATTTGATTAAACAGAGAATTTATTACACAAACTTTTAGACCATGAGGTTGAGTAAATGATTAGTGAATTTTCTATTTTAATCTATCTATTAATTTTTTTATTTATATGGAAAAAAATATTTTTTTAAATGAAATTATACACTAAATAAGAAACTAAAACTGGCAGTAGGTGGCGGTAAATGTCTAATTCATTTCAGTCGTTCAAACAGCTGATTCATTCATGAGTGAAGTTTTGTCTAAAATATCACAATATTAACTTAAAATTCACGTCAAAATTAACTTAAAATTCGAGTCAGTTACGTTTTTCTGTAAGATGAATACGGAAGGCGTAGGACGTAGTGTAAGCATTTTGACCTGTGAGAGGCGTTACACTTTCTTCATAAGTTGAATACGGAAGGCGGTCTGGCAGAAGCTACATTTTTTACTTTATAACTTGTTAATATAATTTAATTTTATGAACATTCTGACCGCATTCTATAGGCTCCATCATGCAGTGAGTTGTTGCCCTGCCTGCATCATATTTATGAAATGTCAGATGACCTACGAAGGTCTGGGGGCGGGGCAAGTGCGTTAAATGCGTTAAAAATTTTAACGCGTTATTTTTTCATGTAGCCTAATTAATTAATCTAATTAACACGATAAATCGATAGCCTAATGTATATACATATAAACAATATAAAAAATATGTATATAATATGGAATATAATTATATTATAATACATTATAAAAATAAATAATATATTTATTCGTTACTTTTATATCATATTCATAAACACACACATGCACACACAGTATGAGTGTGTATATATGTCTCAACTACTATGCAGGGACCCATTTTCTCCACAACAGATGTCCCCCCACATATGATGAGTATTTATAGCAACGTCATTATATAAGAAAGCCATACATCCTTTAATTATTTAACACAGTTGATTACATGAGGGTTTGGTGGGGAGGTTGGTTGGGGGATGGTGGGTTTTTTTTCCCACCTAGTCATTTCCACCTCTAGATCGACAGGCACTGCTGGAACACTAAAACTGGTCATGTCTTTCTAATGATGTTTGTGGCCTATTTTAATTACCCTCTCGAATGAACTACATTTCTGTGCAGTGCTCCTTAGACCAATCTAAGAAAAGCCAATAAACATTTAAAACCCATAGCCTGCACACAACCTTACAGATTCAGAGACAGACATTTAGAAGCAACTTTAATGTAAAATGCAAGTTTCCTCATGCAAATAAGAAAAATGCATTCTTGTTTGTAATAATGTTTGTATGTTTTCATAATCATTCAGTATGTAACCACATATAAAAACATGACCATATCTATGCTATTTTCAGTTGATAAGAAGCAAGAATTCTCAAGAGTCAGACCATGTATGCGTCACATAAAGAACGTCTTCTATCTGTACTGCACTTCATTACAGGCATGTAGGCAGCTCCATTTTGAGTGACACTATTTGTTTTCCTCAAGCAGCTAAAACAAGCTCAAAATGGATGACTAATTTTTCATAAATATGTCAGCTTATTTCAAACAGCCAATGAATAAAGGATTGCACCATACAGTATACTGCAAATATGACTTTATATGACTCTATACTAGGACAGATTCTTGCACCAGTACAGGAAATTAATAACTTACTTGATGAAATATTTAGGAAAAAAAGATATTCATTGCTTTTAAGCAATATCCATGCGCCTGAGGAGTTACATCCTACATTATATATGTCTTCTTAGCCTTCAGGGTAGCTTAGTAGAACAAACATATTTATTTTAAGGATGTACTTAGTGTAGTCTGAGGGGAAGTGTGAGTCTGTGCCACATTTTGGCTTGATAGTAAATTCTCTGACACAAACAGTTTAGAAATTCAAGAATGAAGAGAAAATTTCTTAAAGCCCCATGAAATCAAAATCCATGTCTGTTAGCTCTGAAGCCATATAAATATGTCAAATTTACAGTCTTTCACACAGAACACAATGAAGTGGAATGGAGTTTATTTTAAAGTTGAACTTCTGTTAACTTGATGGTTGCGTCTGGAGTAGACACAGTGGAAATGGACCAAAGACTGATGACTCATCCTGCACTACACAGATTTTTGACCAATCAAATACTCCCCTACAATGAGAATGTCTCTCCCACTAATACCATGCACCAGCAATTCACTAGCAAGTTGCAAATCATGGCTGACATAAGTACAGCTTATTACCAAATTTTTTTTCCGATCCTTTTGACATGTCCCACCCAAACTTCCTGATTCAAAAGCAAATAAGTCAACACAAGAAAACAAAACCGCATTCTCCAAGCAATTTCATGGCATAAATATAAGAGGTCACAATTAGAAATCATGTTTTTACATCATATTATGCCATCTTCATAAGAAGATAACGAAGTTGTCAAAAAACCACGGCTCTGACAACAACAGAGAGTTTGATGTTACTGGCAGCAGACCAGTAACTGGTACATGAAGTGACTAAACTGCCATTCAGCTGTCAGTGAGAAACAGCCTGGCCTCATCCACACTGAGATTTTATTACAATACAATGAGTATTCAGCTCCTGCCTCATTTCGGTTTGGCTGTTTTGAGGAAGGAAAAACAAAGGTGGTGAGAGAATCTGGGCTGGTAACCCAGAGGTTGAATCTCAGATAGGATGCTTAGGGGCCCTCAGACAACAATGCAAGATCCAACATGATGGGCAAAGAAGGCAGCCAGTTTTAAGGGTAAGCAAGGACACTTACCTTTCTGCTCTCCAAGGACTACGGACAGCAATTTGTATGCTAGCAGGATCTTGTCTCAGCCTAATTTCAGAACAGCGTCATATCTCCTCAGACAGTGGGAAGGACAAAACAGCCCCAGAAGGGCTACACATCGACAAAGGCCTGCTTGTGCTGGATACCCCTGAAGTCTGTCACAATGTCTCTAACCCATCATGACTCCAATATAGAATAACAAGGAGATTGTAATGACCATGAAGTGATATTATAACCTCTGATTACCTATCTGCTTATTTAAACTGGTCTCAAAACCTCCAAATCATAATGAATTTCTTTCTTCTGCCGAACACAAAAGAAGATATTTTGAAGAATGTCGGTAGCCAAACAGTTTCTGGGCCCCAATGACTTTCATAGCATTTTTTTCCATACTATGGAATACAATGGGTCAATTCATTAACTGTTTGGTTACCCATATTCTTCAAAATATCTTGAAAATTCATACAACTTGACGGTGAGTGAATGATGACAGAATTTTCATTTTTGGGTGAACTATAACCTTTTAAGTCATTCACTTTACAAAACATAACACTAATCTGCTATGCAGACATACCACCATTCAAAAGTTTGGGGTTGATAGGATTTTTTAAAATGTTTTTAAGAGTGTTTTATGCTCACCAAGGGTTTATTTGATCAAAAATAGAGTAAAACTGATTGTCGAATGTAATTATAATGTAAAGGAACTGTTTTCTATTGTAATATATTTTTAAATGTAATTTGTTCCTGGTAAAAAAGCTGGAAAACAGCATTCATTTGAAATATAACATTCTTTGTTACAATGTATAACTCTTAGCTGTCACGTTTGATTAATTAAATGCACCCTTGCTGAATAAAAGTATTAATTTCTTTTAAAAAATTACTTAACCCAAACTTTTAAATGGTAGTTTAACTGTAGATTATTTAATTTTCTGCAAACATAAACAAGACTTTGAGATGGCACACATTTTGTTCGGTATGTGGTACTGTCAGCTGTCAAAACACAAAAATAACTGGTGGTGAAAATTAGACATAGCAGGATAATTTTTTGGTACAAAATAAAATGACATTTTCAACAGACTGTATTCTCATGTCTCATAGTTTTCATTTGTGTCAAATTAAAAATGCTTTCTCTACTCTAAGTAAATCTGTTTATCTGCCATCACAAATATGTATTAATTTTCCCTCCAGCCTGAGGGCATTTCTGTATCATCTGATAAACTATTTAATATAAACTTTTGGAACATTACACAGTTCAAAAATACCCTAATCTAGTAAATCCGGCGCATTATGGTGCATCAGGACAATTCCAGTCCATTAGGAAACAATGTGATAGATTAATAATAGATAAAAAATGATATTGGAGCATCTGTGTGCTGTTAGGCTGTGAGGGTTAAGACAACATTTCCACATCATAACCCTAATCTCTCTCAAAGACAGTGCGGTGGAGCGGCGGCTGTCACATCAACAAGGCTGGTCTTCATCTGGCCTCCAGCCAGAAATAACAGCGAGTTAACATGGTGCCCATGACCTGAGCGCTCACTCAAACAGCTAATCACCCAAATGGGATGCTCCCTGCCACCGTGCCATCACATTTAACAACATCATGTTCAAAACAACACAGCCAAGTATGTGCTGGCCTCCTTTAGCCTCGGCTAAACCAAATTCAAAATCAGTTCTGACATTTTCTAAATCCTCAAATGATTCGTTTTTCTGAACTTTCTTTATTCTTGCCTGTTGGACACCCAGACCTCTCTATTGATTCCCACCTACTACATTTGATGACTCTTCTCACTTCTGCACACAACTGCACTAAAAAGCTTGAAGGATACTGGTTCAGTGCTCTTTTCTTGTAAATCCTGCTTAAATGTTCAGGCAAAAGGAAAGTCATTAGGGTAAAAGCAAACAAAATGGCTGACTCAGATGCTTGCGGTGCTTGATTTATTCTGCTTATTTCCAATTTCCAGTATTTTGCAACGATTCTTTATCTTTCGTGTTTACAAATGACTGAGAGTGCACTTCTAAATAAATGGGAGGGTGCTGGAAAATATCTCAGATGGGGGTCTATAAATTCAATTGATTTTCAACTGTTTGGATAGTGTTCTCATATTCTCATAACATGGGCTTCTGTCCATCCATCCAGCCACCCACACACACAAACACTCGGCTGACTGTCCTCTGCCTAGCCGAATGGGAACGCGAGGATCAGCTAAGCTGCTCTTACGGACACGTGCATGTGGAATTATGGTTCTGCTTCTTGCGTTAGA
>RJVU01048406.1:4350929-4367384 GCA_003731715.1 Anabarilius grahami | reverse complement strand
TGTATTTTGTTGTATTTGTATTAAAAATATATACACATGTTCCCAAATGTTTTGCTAACCACCTGTATCTGTCTCTCTTTCAGTGTCTGGATATTCAAAGTATGCTGTATGGTCCTCAGCACAAGAAAACCAAAGCCACACAAAGAACCGTGGACATGCTGTCTCAGTGAGTTTCCTATTTCATCATGTGTGACACACATTCACACTATAGCACAAAGTCACAGTGCACTCTAAAAATGTGCTTTCAGTGCAGTAAACGGACACTTCACCTGAATGTAGTATGTTGGTGAAAGTGAATATTATTAATAGATGAGGCATTTCATGCTTTTTGATCTTTTTCTAGGTCACCAGAGGTCAGTGAGAGACGTAAGGAGAGTCGTCTTGAAACAAGGCCTCCATTCTGTGCAGTGGTATCATCTGCATCTGAGGTGACATCTAGTATGTCTTACTCATAACAGCAAGTGACCAGCAGGCCGATCTAATGAACTCGCATGGACTTTCAGGGAGGTTGGACCTCATCCTATTTCACCAAGGAAAATCTGTGGATTGGAAAAAGCAAGGCAGTATTTCTAGAACAGCACACAAACTCAATAGTTTCTTTAATCTCTGTTGCTGAGTCATAGAGTGCTTGGCAAGGTGACTACCTCTGCACTTCAAAAGATGAGAACTGTCCAGTAGTGATCTAATACACCGTCACAGCGGTTTCTGCAAATATTCCCTAACTGGTGAGCTGCAGGCCTCTATAGCAAAGAGTTTTCTATTTTATATTATTCCTAAGAATTGAGCTGAATTCACAACATGAACTCTGTAGGGGTTTGTTTATTGTGTTTGCATGTAAACCAGTATCCAGACAGTAAGCAGACTAGTCTTTTTTAAGAGTAAAACAGCACAGAAAACACCCCTTTTGTGAATTTTCATTTTGCAAAAATACATCTGTAATCTGCCAGCCCAAACCAATCTTTGCTATGGTAGTAAATCATGTTTAGCAAACTGTAAATCTGTAGATGCACAAAATGAGGTTTCGCACAGTGATAGTTGAATCATAAAACTCTATGCATAGATTTAAACAAAGATCGGCAGGTCCTGAAACACCATCTTAAGGTATGCAGATAAATGATTGGAAAGGGTTAATAATGATCCTTAATAACTTGTGTATCTGTTAACACAGCGTTTCCCAACCTTTGTTATGTTGTGTAATGAGTAAGACTCAAATACCCCTTCATCAACACAAACCAGAAATGGGTTTCTTTCAGATTGTATTATACTGGATATAATCACTTAAGTGTCACTTAAATGTGAAAAATCATATTGTGAGTGACACTTATATTCTCATTAAAAGTGTCACTAAAAAACAAATGTAAAAACTCATACATATTAAATGAGATCAAGCACCATTGGTTATTAAAGTTTAATAAAGTCAAATCAAATTCATTCAAACTTGTTTAAGAACCCCTGGGATCACTGTGTTAACATGTATTATATTGAGGATCTCATTTCTAGGTTTTTGATAGTTTATGATAACACAGACATAAAAAAATCGACTTGAAAATTATGTTAAATCATTAAATGAAGTTGAAATGTTACATGCTTCGTTGTTTAGATAACACTTTTTTTTTTTCACCCTCAACAGTTAATAGGCACAGGATTGTCACCATTGCAGCATCTGGTGACATTAACATGAATATGCTGATATCTGTTAAAAGATAAATAGAAAAAATAGAGGAAAACACACACTTTAAATCTTCAGACAAATGCTGTTACACTACTTTACCTTGAGGTGTCAATGGAACCCTAAAATAGACTCTCATTCAGTGGAGCTGAATCCTCATTCTGCGTAATAGGTTGTGACAGACTTAATAGCACCGAATAGCTATTCTGGAAGCACTTACACACTTCTGTGTAAGCTGCCTTGCACTTATTTTTAATGTGAGATTTCTACGATCACACTCCTCCCTCTCTCACTGTCTCTGTACAGTACTAGAGTCATGAAAAATGTGTCGTCCTGGAAGAGCAGGATTGCTAGATTAGTGCTTGCTGGTCTAATGTCATTTAAGGATTAAGAGATCTCTGGGATACAGGAAGGGCAGTCTAGTGCTTCTCACCTTCAGAACTAGACAGTGACAGTGGCCAAATGTAGACCACACTATATAAACCAAAAATATAACAAATATTTGTGATATTATGAATAAAGTTTTGAATAGCTCACAAATATATGGCCAATTAAAGCTAGCACTGATCTACAATGTCTGAATACTTTTGTATTCTCTGTTTAACATATTTCAAAAAAGATGTAAAACCTGCCAAACTTGCTATGGAAACTAGAAGCACAGTACGGTACTATAACAAAGTGTGTGTTTTTATATGGTCATCAGTGTAATTTTTAAGAGGATTGCTACTGAAAATTGAAACTGAAAGAAAATAATGTTTTTTACTTTTTCTGTGCTTAGTTAAAGCTGTACTATAAACTGAAAATGAAATAAAATGTCTTGGCTGTATATATATATATATATATATATACTCAATATAAACAAAGCAATGTAAGTATGAAAGTGATTAGCTTTAGCTTTGTTAACACTTTAGCTATGTCAGATACAGTGCTGTTCAAAAATTTGCCATCAGTAACATTTTTAGTATCTAATGGACCGGTCATGATGGACCATGAATTTTTAATTCTGGTTTACAACACCAGATTTTTTTTTGTTAAATTCATAATGAATTATGTGGTTGACATGATATTTTGAGCTATAATGTGTAATTTGAATGTTATTTCCTGATATCACTCATCTTTGGGGCTTTCAAGATAAACAGTTGCGATTCTTTTCTCATGACAGACCTTCAAGTGGGGGTCAATCATCTGGGTCTGTGAGAACTCAGTAGCACTGCCGCTTCTTTGCTCTTTAACGGCTCCTCCGCTTGCTGATGCAGAGGAGCCGTTGTTCACATCCATCTGAAAAGTGAAGGATTTCTCACTAGGGCCTAGCTTGATATGTTTTTCCGTCTTGCCGACCTCATCGGTTGAGCTCCATTGTCGGATCTCTTCGTCGCTGGTCATCCATGGCATTCCCTCCATTTGAAACTCTTCTTGGGAAACTTTCATGGTGTATCCTACACCAGCTCCACCACCAAGGGCCTGCTGGAGCGTTGGGTGGGTTGAGCTCAGCGCTGCCATTATTTGCTCTTCAGATGGATCATCTCCTTCCAGCAGCCCAGAATCCTCCAACGTCTGGGACACATTAAGCTCTGCCACAATGGTCATGGTTCCGCTGTCTGTAACTTGTTCCACTTTTTTGATGTCAACAGAGACATTTTCTGGAGTCTCTCTGCCTTTTGTAAAAAATGCAAGTTCTTCCTTGAGGGCTCCAGATACAGTATCTTGGATTTGCTCTAATGCTCCTCTGAGCTGCTGTTCGGGGTCTAGAGACTCCTCCCTCAGGATCCCTACTATGGACTGTTGCAGTGTGGGAGAGACGTGCACCTCTTCTTCAATTATGCAGTCTTGGATGTTGTCTCTCAAAAACGAGTGGTCACCATATTCGGGTGAATCTCTGTACCTGTGACCTTCAGCAGTGGGCCATTTGGGGTCATCTTCCTGGTAATATCGTTCATCAGACAGATCATCCATAACTCCATAATGGCTATAAGACATAAACCTTCCACCCTCCTCCGACTCAGACATATTGTCTTCAGGAGTGGAGACGAAGTATTCTTGTGACTCTTGGCCATGCGAGAAGTATGGTAAGCTTTCATCTCTGGTAACTTCCTGAACCTGCACAGAACCACTGTTTCCATAATGTGAGGCTTCAGCAGAACCACTCTCGTAGGGTTTCATGGTCTTAGGGTCACTCTCTGGCTCCTCGATTTGGAAGAACACCGATGAGGGACTGATGTTTGGTTGTTTAGACTTAATCTCCACAGTCTCCTCTATTTCAATTTCACCCTCCTCATCACTCTGAGACTCCACAGGTTCCTCGATTATCTCCACGTTCACTGACCTATTTCCCAAACTCTCACCTTGTAGGCCAAGACTCAGCAGGTTCTCGATCATGGTTCCTGTTGGGGTTCCTTTGATGTTCTCCAGGGTGACTTTCTTGACTCCCTTGCTGAGAAGTTCCTCCAGAGCATAATCTTCAGACAGATCCAGCTCCTCCTCAACTTTAGATTGTAAAATAATCTGAGTCTTGGTGGTTCCATCCTCTTGCTCTGTTTTCTCCACATGATATGTGACTTTTGAGTCGGGGGATGAGTATGTATCTAAACCAGCTGGTTTCATGACCTGCTGAATTATTTCATCCATAGAAACTGCATCTAGTACCTTTTCCTCACTTACAAACACCTTATGCTCTACATTTTCAGACTCTCTGACATCTTTTACTATTGATTCTTTCACACCCCCTCTTTCTTCTTTATTTGTTGCTTTGGGTTTTTCTTTATCTTGTTTGGCATCCATTCTATTTTCTTTTGGTTCAACATTTTTCCGTCTGCTTTCTTCGGTGGCGATCTTGCTCAAACTCGCAAGAGGTGATATCACATTCGCTGGCTTTGGTTTCTCTATTTTTGAGGCTGTAGAGCTTGATATACTTTCGATTCTATAGGGGGTATGATCAAGTGAGCCCTTTGAAGAGTGCTGTGAAACCTCCTTTCTCATACTTCTCTGATCTGTCTCCTCTCTCTTTATCTCAACAGAAGAGACTCCAGGTTTTGGGGTACTGGAAGCCGCTGCCTGTGCTGCTTTGGTGAATGAAATCATGTCCCTTCTTGAAGCAGGACTTTGCTGTGCACGATTTGATACACTGATAGGCACGATCCTGGAGGGTTCGTGAGAATGAAACTGACTTGATGTAGATGAGGTTCTCACGCTGGAAATAGGCTCCATATATTTAACATCATATCCTGTGAAGGCTTTTTTTCTTGTATCTGGCCGACTTGCTGAATTGATGGAGACTCTTGGGGTGTAAGGATGGGATGGCATTTTTATATCTACAGTAGATAGATAACAGATAGTAGATAGATAAAAATGAAGACAAACATTTTACTTTCTAATATCTGTCTTTGTATGCTTTGTTTGAATTTCTGAATAATTAGAATAAAGACAGTAAACAAAATTTTAGTGTTAAAATCATATAGCATAAAAGCGTTATTTCAAGCTGAATGACATAAGCAGTTACCTATTATTCTTTCTCTTGAATGCTGATTAGACCACATTTGAGCATGTCTTCCTTCTTCTTCCAAGAGTGCCCTAATGAACATGACAATGTCAAAGATACGGGCAAACAGGCATATTTGAGGTCAGTCTAATTACTTGAGCCGAACATACAGTATCATGAACAACCAAGGCACTTCTTTTTCACCTCTTTTGAGAATGCTGACTACCTCCATGCTCTGCCATGACCATGTAAAATCTCAAACAACACTGAGGGCAACCAGAAAACCTACCAAGACCATGGACATGTCCTAAGCAGAAACACAGTTAAGGTCACTAACAACACCCTTATCTCCACTATTGTGTTTAAAAACGGGTCCTTGAGCAGTTTTCAACCTACCTTGACAATGTTTTTACTTGAAAAATGCGCTGGAGAACCAAAGCGAAGCAGACTTTGTGGAGCAACAGACAGTAAACCTTTGAAAGTCCCCTGTGATTCCTTTGAAAGACTGCACTAAAAATAACTGCCACAATGCACCCTGTCTGTTTTTATTATGGCTCACGACGTGGAGCCGTTTTAAACAGACAAATCGAACTTCTACATTATCATGTCTAAGTAGTATCCAAACCATTGCAAATACAGATCGACCATCTTGAGACTAGAGACCAACCGAACATTTGATTAAGAATAAATAATGGTTGTACATACAGTATTTAAATTAATGCATGTACTATCTGCAATGGTGGATCTTAACAGGAAATAGCAGTAAAAAAACAACAACCTCAAAACATTATTTTTAATCTACTGTTAAATAGCTTTATTTAATAACCACATGCTGATCTTTCATGTGCATTAGCTAATGCATCAGGCATATTTGCAATAGAATAAAAATCATAAATCAGCTTCAGTGTTTGTTCAACATAGAGTGATTAAGTCATAGAAACAGGAGTTATCCAGTCTCCAAGAAAAGAGGGGCGGGGCTGTAAGCAAACTTGCCAAATGGGCGGGCATTAGTCGCTGTTCCTGTCACTGTTGCTGCAGTGGCTAAAAATACATCTACGAGGCTCATGTTGGGGGTGGTTGCTATGACAAACTTCTCTACTCAAATCTCTAAACCACACTCAAATGTGTATTTTCAGGTCCCTAGATGCGTTTTTTAAAAGTTGAACTTTTAACTTGAGTGTCGTGTTATTAGAACAGACTGTCATGTAGGAGATGCTGCAAAAGATGCAAACATGCAGGTCAAAGACATCCATCTAGCACGTTTAGATGGAAAAATATCAAAAAAAGCAGCACAGTGGAATGCAAAAACATTGTGAGTGAACGGCCTGCCGGCCCCTAACAACGAAATATGAACTTAAGACATTTTAATAGCTTTCAAGGACTCCTGCACTGGTCCTTAGAGATGTCATGTCAGCCGAAGTCCATGAAGCACAAGTAATTTTGGTATTAATATTTAATATCATAAAGAGAATGAAGGAGGAGACTCGTTTTAAGGGCACAGAAACAGGTCATTCATCCCTATGCTTGAATGGGCTTGAGGGAACTGTCAAAACTGAATGCATAAAATTCAAGTCCTAGCAGAAGACCTCTGGGATCAATGAACAAGCATGAATTATCAGAAAAAGAGATGCTGAATGTGCTGATATGGACTGTATTCAAGCCTTGAAGGCACTACATGGTCATTTAGGGAAAGGCAGCATTCAATTGATTTTGTTTGCTCTACCTGTATGCTGCCACTTCCAAAGCGAGACCCATCTTGACCTGTAAGAGATCCTGATGGTCCTTCAGCTTCTCTGAGATGGTGTTGGACAACATTCTGCGCTCATACTCCAATTCCTCAATAATATCCTGTATGACAGAAGAAAGATCGTTAGCCTGTTTGCTCTTTTACAAACACACACATACATACATATACTAAATATTGCAATAATACACTGAAGTGAAGTGAAGTGAAGTGACATGTGGCCAAGTATGGAATTTGTGCTCTGCATTTAACCCATCCAAGTGCACACACACAGCAGTGAACACACACACCGTGAACACACACCCGGAGCAGTGGGCAGCCATTGCTGCGGCGCCCGGGGAGCAGTTGGGGGTACGGTGCCTTGCTCAAGGGTCTCACCTCAGTCATGGTATTGAGGGTGGGGAGAGCGCTGGACATTCACTCCCCTCACCGACAATCCCTGCCGGACCTGAGATTCGAACCCATGACCTTTGGGTTACAAGTCCGACTCTCTATCCATTAGGCCACGACTGCCCCCATATGACATACTGAATAGTATGTCATTTAAACTATAAAACCTATTTTTATCTCATCTCTCTCTAGTGTCCACTTGCATCTTATTGATCCAAAGTATATTTTGGGGGCTACTGTTTGTGTGATGCACCTGTTTGAGAGCTCTTCCAACATCACTCCCTGCTGAAACCTCATTATTTATTTAAAAAGACAGGTGTTTTTAATGATAGAAGGGTTATCTACTTTATGTTGGTCCAAGTCACAAGACAAGACTTTTTAAGTCAATGTAATTCACAGATCCAATACCTGATATGCTAAATTCAATGGTTGATACAAGCCTTTAAATTTCCCCCACTCAAATGGCTCCAAACCATCCATCATGTATTTTTAGGTGGTCTCATAAATGTCACCTCTGACCAATAGTATTACACATCACTTAAACCTTCTGACTTGAATATTTTTATCAGTAAATGTTGATTACAGGCCAGCATCATTAGTCTGTTTGATGAGTGCATATCTGTGGTTTTGGAATCGGAACATTTGGCACTCAATAGGCTAGTAATACTAACTGCAATAATATGTTAAGACTGACATCCTCATTCAATTTAGCCCACAGTGACACAACACTTTACTGATGCTTGCACTTTGCTTCAGTAACTGCTCATTTGTCATTCTCCCTGGAGAGAGGCAATAATGGGATGAAGCTTTAATGCTCATTTTTCTAAAGCACAATGAGCTAGAGATGATAAACATGGATATTGGCAGTGCCTAAGCACTTCTCACTTGAGCTCCAAAGGGACTCATTGAAAGAACAGGTGTTGAGATAATGTTCATCTACATGAACTGATGTCTGCTTGGTTTCCACTGTGTGTTTTGTAATATTTTTCTTTACTCTTGGAAGAACTAAGCACTTATAAACTTATATTTCTCATAAATTTAAGACAACTATTTATAAAAACTTTTTTTTTTTTTTTAATTCAAATTATTATTATAATTTTTTTTAAATTAAACTTTTCAACAAATAGTAGGATGAAATCAGGTTGATTAGGAGACTTTTTCCAAGTCATATCAATGGCAAAAAGTGTCCCAATCACCCTATAAGTGGTGCTTAAAGGATTAGTTCACTTTCAAATTAAAATTTCCTGATCATTTACTCACCCCCATGTCATCCAAGATGTTCATGTCTTTCTTTCTTCAGTCGAAAAGAAATTAAGGTTTTTGATGAAAACATTCCAGGATTTTTCTCCATATAGTGGACTTCAATTGTATATGTTTTAACCATAAATGCACATCTTGAACTAGCTCTATTTTTCTTCTCTATTTGAATTGTATCAAATTGAATTGTATTGAATTGTCAAAGTTTGAACTAAATTGTCATATACAATATGCTAGTGCAAGTATATAACAATTAGTTCAAACTTTAACCTGTGGAGGGCAGTAATACACTTAGCAGTGTCTACACTGCCGGAATTCTAATAGAGAAGAAGAGAGCTAGTTCAAGATGAGCATTTATTGTTAAAACTTATATTTTTATTTTATTTATTTATTTATTTTTTTGAAAATGAGCGATGGATTCTCTAGATAAGACCCTTATTCCTCGTCTGGGATCGGGTAGAATGTTTTGAAGCTGCAATGAAACGGTAATTTTTACATTCAACCGTTTGGGCTCCATTGAAGTCCACTATATGGAGAAAAATCCTGGAATGTTTTAATCAAAAACCTTAATTTATTTTCGACTGAAGAAAGAAAGACATGAACATCTTGGGTGACATGGGGGTGAGTAAATTATCAGGAAATTTTAATGTGAAAGTGAACTAATCCTTTAACCTTCAGAAATGTTCAACGTCAACATTTGCACTTTATATATTAAAGTAAATGTTATACACATACATAAGACATATATTTGTATCAATATGTTTTTGTATGATCATTTTTTCCTCTGAGGTGGGCCATTGTACCATTCAAGTGGAGGGGGATACAGACATTTGATGTTTAAAACGCCATACACTAGGTTATTTTTATCAAAAAAATATCACATAGGTGGGATAACATGGAATTTGTGCCTCCAATTCTTAAAAAAGAAAAAGTAATGTACACTAATAATGTGTACTCTAATGGTAGAATGTGCCTGGTGTCACTAGTAGGCCTACTGTGGGTGTGGCGCTGTTGTATCCTTACGCAATCCCTGTTTTCATCTGTGGCAGTGTGATATTATTAATAGAGGACCTTGTGTTTTGCTCAGACACCCACCTGATACTGACTGATTTCAGCTCTGAAATTGTCTTGCATGTTCACGAGCTGCTCCTCAAGGTTCAGCTGCACTTGAGTTTGTTTCTCAATTTCGTCACGCAGCCTCTTGAACTGTGAAGCATATTCTCTCTTTTCCCTCTGAATGTCCTCCAGCCTCGCGTGGTCTGCTTTTATAGACTCTTCGATTTCCTCTACCCTCAGGCGGTACATGTCCAAAGTCCCCTTCCAGCTTTCAGTGAAGTTGGCCGCATACTCCTGCACCTCTTCCATCGTAACTGCTGGAGGTGCGTGATGCATTTGAGTCACAACGCGTACAGTTCGGGAGTGCACCTGGTCCCTCATCTGGGCGATTTCCTTTCTGTGGGCATCTTCCAAAAACGTATATTCGCTTTCAAGCTCAAAAAGGCGATCTTCCAAAGCACCGTTGGTCTGAAGAGCATGATGGAGCTGCCTCTCGCAGCCTTTAAGCTCAGTGTCGATGCCTTTGCCCACCGAAGCTTCCTCTGAACGCATCGCTTGAAGCATCTGGAATTCATCGCGCAGCTTCTGTCGTTCCATCTCTGCTCTGCATTTCTCGAAAGATAAACGCTCCACCAGTCTCCTCGTTTCCCGAAGTTCGGACATGTGTTTGTTTTCCCATTCTCCAGACCTGGTTTGTCTGACTGAATTTATTTCGCTTATCAAGCAGGCATTTTCTTGTTCCAACTGTTTTGCGCGCATTAGGTAGTGGCTGAGTCTTTGGTTGAGCTCCTGTAGTTGGAGCTTCTCGCTTTCAAACGGCTCCTTGATTCGGAACATTTTTTTCTTTGTAATTGTGTAAATCTAATAGCTTTGGGTTACGCTTAAATGTGTTAAGTTAGAAGTAAATAAATTTTTTCGTTGTCATCTGTGTTCTGCGTCGGTGAGAAGCGCTGGGCGGAGGCAGAGTCGAACAAGTGCGGAGGATTTGAGCTGATCCCATGTCCCGTTAGTGAGTCCTACTATGAGAACGGTTTAGCTTATGAATATTAATTACGCAACGCTACGTTCGCCCAGTAGGGTTAAGTGATTTGCTGAAACAGCCGTTGGCAAGTATGCGCGACATATTTGAATATTAATTAGCTTATGTGGATCTGACTGGACGCTCGTCAGCCCGCTCTAATTAATATTCATGACTCAGTCCTTCGCCATGGTAGGTTGTACAAATTCTGTCCCGTTCAGTGAGATGTTTGAAGGAGTGCGTCTTTAGCTCTATGATGGGATATGAGATGGCTCTCCCATGTGGAGAAAAATGGACAATGCACTGCCTCACAGCCTCATTTGCGCAAAGACTCACTTTCGGTTAACTTATAACCCTATAGAAGACATTTATACCCTATTACTGTTGCGCAGCTTTCGTCCTCAGTTACGAGAAAGGTGGTAAACAGTGTTTTAATTTAATAAAATCCCATCTCGATGGACACTACTAGTGAAATTGTAGTTGTAACAGGTAGGTGGTTTATTTTGGGTCGGTAAACTGACGCATTCAGCACTTATTTCGTCGAGCGAAAGTTGCGTCGCCGTTAAAATGGTTTCGCTGTGTAAATATACTAAAGATCATGTTATTGGTTTTGCCTAATTAGTCAGTTCTAGTACTTTTATGTATGTCAAATGCCGTATATTTATTCATTTTTCTAATTTACTATAGGTTTTGCCCCTTTCCGACAATATGTAGTGAATCCAAGTTGGGAGGCAGCTAAGGTAGGCCTACTAGTAAAACAATGCAATTTTTACCCTTGTAAGTTATATAAATAATTATAATTACATTTGAGCAATCTGGCCAAATTACAGGAATAAATCATCCAAAAATGAACATTTTACTCACCCTCATATCGTTGGAACCTCGTATTTATTATTTTCTTCCATGAAGAACACCATTTTTTACTATACCTTAATGGTGCTTTTGTCTTTTTTTGTAGCATACCATTTAATAAACAGCCAATTTTCAGGTTCCTTTAGGAATACAAATGCTGCAAAGTCATTATAAATTCTTGTTAGTAAGATGGACATACTTTGCTATTTGAGCAGGGATTGAAGATGGCAGGACTTGGATTGGGCATAGATGTCCATATTATTGAGATTCCTGTCAGTTATGCAAAATCACAGCAAGTCCTTGATCATATATGGCAAACAATGACTCCAAAGGTAACAAACAAATATTTATACATAAACTAGGTCTTGATGAAACACTTCATAACAGAAGAGATTACCAGATGCTTTGGAAAAAAAAATTAAAAAATCTATAAATGAAGTTTACAGCATCTGGGATGTGTCTTAAAAATAAAACATTTTACTTTTGATACAAAATGAAGATAGAGACATTTTCTCCCTGTGATGGGCAGGTTGTTATCCATTTGGGCATAGCCCCAGGTGCCAGAGGCATTACACTGGAGCAAACAGGCAAGAACCACTGCTACAAAGACAGGGATGTGAGTGGTCTGTGCCCTGTTCATCACTGCTGTATTGAGGGAGGACCAGAACGCCTGGACTCTATCATAGACATGAGGTCCCTTAGCAAGCATTTAAAGAATATGGGACATGATGTCATCTACTCCAGAGATGCTGGGAGGTAATAGATGAGTAACAATTTGATTAATGGATAAAGCTTGAAAATATTATTTATCTGTAATCTGTAAAAATGTGCTGATTTAAAGGGATACTCCACCCAAAAGTGATAATTCTTTTATTTACTCACTCTCATGCTGTCCCAGATGTGTGACTTTCTTTCTTCAGATGAACACAAAGATTTTTCACTTCAGATGACACCGATTAAACTGGGGTCAAATGGCGTACCTTCGTGTTTGCTTTATGTGGTTTTTGAAGTGTCAACTTTGGAAGTCCCAAAAATCTGTATTTGCTTTCTTCTGAATAAAGTCAAATACATTTGTACAGTACATGATGCGAAAATTTTCATTTTTGGGTGGAGTATACATTTAAGGTCGTGTACAACTGTTGGAGGAAAATAAACTTTAATTACAGTACCATTTGTGAATTTTCTCATAACATTGTTTTAGTGATAAGATGGCATATATGATTACTAACATCAAGTTAACAACCTGCAGGTACCTGTGTGATTTTGTATACTACTATTCACTGTACCATGGGCAGGGAAGGGCTGCGCTGATCCATGTGCCAGCCTCAGGAAGCCTGGCAAGCCCAGAGAGACTGGTACCACAACTCCAGACCATCATCCACGCTCTGTTACGCCAGCTGGACAGCTCTGAACACACAACCTCAGAGTACGTGGACAGCACACAGGTAGAAAACACTAAAGAAAACGTCCTCCATAAAACATAATCCTATCATGTAGATCAAAAGTTAATAAGTGACACTTGACACAAGCCTTCAGACTCATTCATTTTTTTAATTCAAATTTTAAGAAAAAAAGAAAATACATGAAAATTCTTCAGATATACATTAAGCCAATGGCATGTAAAAAGTCTACCATCTCAACTGGAGGTGAGGAGAAAACTGAAAAACAGGAGGCCTTAGATACATAACTTACAAGAAGACGAGAGTACCAGCCAAGCCGTTTCACCATCAGTTTCTACCAATCAATGCAATGACACAGAGATTTTTTTTTCTTCATTTTTTCTTTTTTTTTCTTTTTCTTTTCTTTTTTTTGTGTGAAAGGAAAATAAAGTGTTATTAAACTCTTCAGTACAGTAGTTCAAGGCCCCTTTTGAAATTTGTCGGAATGCCAAGCAGAAACAACAGTGCCTGGGAAATGATGTCTGTGAAACCTCAAGCTCATTATTGCAATTAAAATGCATACATGCATCTTTTCTAAACCTGAGGTTTTGCATTATGAAGAAATATAATAAAATTATAATAGTTCTCATGATAGTTGAGGAAAAAAAATCTTTCAGTCAATCTACCTTCAGGTTTGCAGAAAACTTTCATTGCAACATAAGCTATTTCTACTGTAAACTTGTCTTTTATTTTAAATTCTAGTCATGTTCTCTCTCTCTCTCTGTGTCATGACTACCCGTAATCTACTGGACATCGCTGTCCTATTTGTGTATGTGTGTTTCTGTAGAACTGTAACTAAGGAAACTTGGCAGCATTCAATGAAAACTGACATTCACTTTGCAACAGGCCAATGCTTTTGTCCATATTCATTACAGAAAGAAAAAAAGAAGCAGAAATAAATAGTGATATCTATTATTTTCCCATTATAAACACATCAAAATCTTAATCACTACATCTACATGTGATACACTCCCACCCATATACATACGCAACAATACAAGCACAAGGGCTTTTACAGAATGGTTATTTCGATCTTCTTGTACCACACAGAATAATATTCTTTTCTAACAATGTGCCTCTCAGCATCCCGACCAGGTCTCTTCCTACAAACGCCAACCCCTGGAGTTCAAAAGACCCACAATCTAAAGTCAAAGAATATTTTAAGTGCCATGAAACAGAACAGCCAGGGGTTGTACGACCGTGACTTTCTCGGAATCCTCTTTGCAATTTAATCGTCTGACCCATCTTTTTTTTTAACGGTTGTTTGAGAAAGTATGTTGCTTAGATCCACCACCCACCTAATGCTACTGGCAAGACTATTTGTAGTCTCTGTAAAGCAGCATGTTGTCAGCAGCAGTAGAAAAGAGAGGCAAAACTACAGCCCTTTCTCCCGCTAGAGAATAATGTCGATGAATACGGTGACAACAATTGGCCCTTTATATATTGTACTCGCTATGTGGAGTGCATCTGACCAAACAAATCAGTTGGAATGTTTTTTCCAGGTAGGTTTATGAGAAGGGAAAAAAATTCACTGGTTTGTTGTGAGAAAGTGTTGTATGCATTCAATCATTAGATGCTTTGGGCAAATAGACTGCAGGAAAAGAGAAGGTTATAGTTATATCAGTATGTATTAAAGTCAGCCTCAGTTATAGGCTATTGATAGATGTAGGAGACCGACATTGTTGGTCAGTGTGTCTAGAAAGGTCATGCTGGGAAACAGGAAGTCCAGGGCCATGATCTCCAATGATGCTGAAAATTAGTTTTTACTAAAAAAAATAAGACCCTTTAAACAAATGGAAACTTAAAGATCACGTACAGTTTTCAATGACTACATCGTATCTGGACTCAAACTTTCTTGTTGGCTTATCTGTTCTACATCCAATCCTCTAAAGCTCAGCTGCACTTTATGAAATATTCTAATGTAAATATCATGAATAATACTTAATGTGGCTTTTTGAAACCAAAACTATCATTTTATTTAAGACCGACTAAAAAAATACCAAATGAAGTCTTGCTCTCATTACTCAATGAGGATTTTTTTTGCTTGCCTATGCATGGCTAGATGTGTTTAACAAATTCTTTACTTAAGATATGCTCTCCTAAACCTTTATGAACAGCAGTTTTATTGATTAGATGGCAAATAAGGGGTGATGATCAAAGAAGAAGAATATTAAATGCGAAAGAAAACACTGATAGCAAATAACTTTTATACGTTTTATCTCTTAAGGTCCATCATGATGAAACCATCTGGTGAATTAGGTATTTTAACACGATTATTTATAAAATATTGCAGTGTGATCAAGAGCAGTGTGATTTTTGCTTTGCCAGGCATGTGATAAGGGATGCAATAGACGCCATTAGGAATCCCATAGGCATTTTAACTCTCTCCATTCCTGGGAGCTTGTACTTTGTGGTGCTTAAAGAGTTCTTTTCTTTTCTTTTCTTTTTTAAATCAGAGACATGACAGAGGATGATAAGGTGTCCTCTACAGAAAAAGCGAGATGTATTTTATCATTTCATATACTTACACATTTAAAAGTAAAAGAGAATGAGGTAGATAGATGCTGAAGGAAATGAAAAAAGAAAGTCCCTCAGTCATGACATCATGGAAAATGCATCTAGAATCAGACTTTATACTAAATCATAAGGGCATTTGTACAGTGATTTCAACTGGTATCACACACACACAAAAAAAAAGAAAATTAAATAAATACCCCTTCAAAGGGGGAAAATAACCTTCTAAGACAGGATAAATAATTCCTGGGTATCGTTCCCAAATACACATGGAGAAATTCTTCAAAACTTAACTTTTTTTAAAGCCAACTAGCCATGGAAACCTATTGTTTTATTTAGCAATCTTTGAAGAAACCGATCGCTTTTTCTGAGCTTGAACAGATTCTTATTTGGTTACAGATGGCATATTTCATCAGGAAGTTTAGTGCTCATTGCTCATTGGATTTATAAAATCGAGGTGGTTACAGAAATTACGAATGCATCTTGTTTGGAGGTGATACAGACAACCCAATTAGCCCTGTTACTTGCTATTCAATTACATGAATGGGTTACAAAAACAGTCTATAAGGGTAAAGAAATCTAAATGAAAAATCCCATGACAATGCCTGGCAGGAGGCATGAGCACGGACACTGACATACTGTACGGTTTACTACACTGCAAGGAGAGACCAGCAACTAAAAAAGATGAGGTGGAATCAGCTGATGAGAACATGATGTTTGGAGAACAAAACTGTAACATTAACCTGAGATTGAGCTGCACCTCATGAGAAGGTGCAGTGGTAGACAACTGTATCAAGGGTGCCTAAAGTTCACATGCAGTGCTAAAGAGTTTGTTGTAATTATTAATAATAATAATAATAGATAGATAGAATTGTTAAACACAAGGCAATGGACATGTGGCAATACAGACAACCTCTTAGGGAGAAAAAATAAAAATAAATTGCTATTCTCTTTTTTTGTATTTTTTTCTTTTTTTTTGCAAGAAGAGTATAAAGCATAAGAAAATGGACTGTAGTGGAGATATCATACAATATTAAACCT
>RJVU01048406.1:4325005-4350813 GCA_003731715.1 Anabarilius grahami | reverse complement strand
TCTGTACAGACAAAGAGGTGAACATTAGAACTGTAAAAAAGTTATCAAAAGTGACTCAAACCAATGATTTGTGTGTAAATGATCTTGTGGTCTAACATAGAACTGTAAGACCCTTCTCAGAATCATATGATTTGTACAGAGAGACTAATGACTAGTCTAAAAAAAATACCTGCTGTGTACAATGCCTCACTCATCTCACGAAACAGATGTCGAAACAGATGAAGCCCCTGTATTCAGTTTGCTTCATAACCAAGCTGATCCCTTATAATTCATACATGCCTCTCCGCGGCGCATCTCTTCACCTTTGCGATTTGCGCCGTGCTCTTTCCTTTTGACTTGAGACATCACTTTCACAGAGACTCAGCTCACAGATGGAGTGTGCAGCAGGAACTGCCATGCAATAGTCAGAGATCAGATCCATATAAAAAGGGGAAAGGGGAAGGATTTACAAACTCAAGCTGATTGTAAAAGATGAGGTCCAGAAATCCCCCATCAAAGACAGTATGAGAGCTTAGTCCCTCGATTGCGCTACTTCAAAGTGCAACCTTGAAAAATCGGCTGGATGGGGGGGTGATGTAATGATAAATAACTTTAAAGAAAAAAGGAAATTTGATTTGGCAAAAATTTGGCAGTTTCAAAAAAGCCCACCTCACTTTCTAACAAACACCCTTGAAATGGATTAAGTAGAAGGGTGGATTCAACCAGTAACATGACCGATCACTGATTGAGAACAATCGATCGCAGCTGAGAAAGTCTTGCGCCATCTTGAAAGAGAAATGTATGACAGTTTTAGAGGAAGAAATGTACTTGCGCTGAAGAGGGAAATGTGTATTTTTGTATAGAAACACACTGGTATGTACCCTGAAAGCGTTCACAGGCTGGGCTTGCTGGCTAATATGCTTGTCTCTCTTGTTTCACAATGAACTGGCAGGTTTTCTTCCTTTAGAAAACATTAAAACAGTTTTTTTTTTCCTCACACAAGTGAAAGCTAGGGCTCTCTAGTGTGGTGGCTTGCTCTGAAAACTTAAATATTGCAAGAGGTTTTTCTGTCACCAATCGCCCGAAACATCCTCACTCATTCAAAATTTGAACAAAATGATCCACTGACTTTCAGCAAGGACACCGTCCATCTGGTTGCCGACTCTACGGTCACCCCTGGGTTTTGACTCCTCGAGAATGAAAGAAAAAACACTTATGACCATGTAGACAAAGGGGCGAGGGAAATGTGGGAACCCTGTGTGAGGAGTAGAGGGAAACTGAGCAGTCATGATCAGCAGGCCGATGATTGAGGCAGTGGCAGCACTCGCTCGTTCTTCCTCCCCCCGTTCATGTGCGCGTAGGGCTGCGTCTCATCGAACGCCGGCCCCAGCAGCACCACTGGGCCGTTTGCTGCTACCTGTCCTGAGTGCATGTCTAAGGCCAGGCCCGGAGAGGCTGAGGAGGAAGGCGGTGAGGTGGAGGGGGTTAGGGTGGACCCCATCGGTGTCCCGGGCCCCTGAGCTGGGGAGAGCGGCTGTTGACTCTGGGTCTGAGCCCCTGTGCTCCCCTGAGAGGAGGGGGCCAATGTGGAAGCAGGATCCAGTGGAACGTTCTCCATGTTCTCCACCTCCATGTCCAGTTCCTCGGTGTCAGGGGGCTTGTTCTCCTCACTGTAGAAAAAGCTAACCTCCCGGAAGGGCGGCTCCAGTTCCTCTTTTATGCTGTTGATGATCTCCAGAAAAGACGGTCGCATCTTAGGGTTGTACTGCCAGCACATCCGCATCAGTTCAAACCTGTAGACCAGATACACATATGGTGTTATAGTTTGAATTTAAAGATACTTGATCAGAAGTCACATGAACTATTAGTAATAAAAGTTGCCTACCTTAAGTATTAAAATACTGTATTGGATGTGATGCAATAAACTGACTGTGAACCGCAAAATAATGCACACCAAAAAACAAATGATTCACAAAAAAGTATTCTTATGAGCCAGTTCATTTTAGTGAATCAAAAACGTACAGCACAACCACTGTAGTCAGATTCATGAACAAATGACTCTTTTGAACTGGTTCTTTTTAGTGAATCAAAAACATACAGCATGACCAGTTTAGCCTGATTCCTGGAATTAAATGACCAGAATAAGCCAGTTCTTTCAATCAATACTTTAAAAAGACGAGTTATTAGTTTGAATCAGTCTATAACTCTGACCTGTATACAGAGTTGTTATTGTTAACTAAAACTAAATCTATTAAAAAATGTTTTTGGTAATTAAAATAAATCTGAAATAAAATAAACTTGAATGAAAATTAGAAATGTTGCCTTGGCAGCAAACTAAAATAAATAGGTGTAAGTTGAAATACTAAAACTGAAATAAAAACTTTACAGTAAATCAAGTTAAATAGAAATATTAAAAAAATCCTAATGACAAAAACAAATAAAAACTGAAAATATAAAAATAAAAGCTAATTCAAAATGTGAATAAATAATATAATAATATACAAATAATACTAAAATAACACTGCCTATATAATTTACAGAATTAGCAGAGAGATTTTCAGCAAAATGGACATTATAACTGAAATACTTCAGCATTGTGGTTGTGATGGAGGCAATGTACAAATCTCATATTCATACACAAATCTCATACTTGTGTAATGCAGTGCAAACAAGCAATATAATGTCTATAAGTCTCGCAAACCCAGGTGTTTCCCACTAAAAATCTCCACCCATCAACAGGTGGCAGTGTTCACTAAAGCTAGAACACACAGGAGCGTTGCAGAGCAGACAACTTCTAGAACATTTTGTGGTCGTACACACTGAGAAGTGCACTACGCCAGCACTACTATCCTGAACACTCCACAGACCTATTTTATGTGAACAGCTGAGGATGCATGAGAAGCAAAAAAAGCTAAACTAAACTAAATAATAAAACCTATGATCATAACAGTTTGGTGTGGTACTATCCCACCACATCTTGGTAAAACAAACAAGCTAAGAATAGTTTCAGCACTCACTGGCCCACTGAAATACATTTTAAGTGACCTCCAGCTGCACGTTCAGAGCATAACTGGGCGCCTTCGCCCAAGGACATTCCACAGTATCAGGTCAAATACTGCACTGGAAGTTTCTCTGCTGGGCATTAGGAACTGATGGAAAGTTAAACTTTTCTGTGGTTTCAACTTCTGAGACGTTCCCTCAAAACAACGACAAGTTTTTTTGGACTGGGGTTCGCAAGTAACCTCCCTTTTCGCCGTTTGTTGGATCACAAATTCACAGCAGAAGCCATCTGTCATTACTCACTGAAGTGATTTCAAACCCAATAACAAAATGTGATAAATCCTGCCCACTGTCTGCACTCACTATCTCTTTTCCAAAACCCATTGAGCTACCTTCCTGTCTACTGCCTCTCTCTATGGGCGGCTACCTTTTAAGGCAGCATACTAACTGAAATGAAAGCTCATAAGTTAATGATTTGAAGCACTTTACAAAGGCAGCAACTCCACAAATAGCGCTCGGCATGATAGACTCGACTCAAAATTAATTCCAAAAGAGTTTGACGTTAGCAAGTTTCTATGACAAGTTATTCTACTAGTCATACAAATAAACAGCACTCACACAAATCTAAAAACTATTTTCACTACTTTAAGTATTAAATGACATATTCATAATGACATATCTGTTGATGACATATCTATTGTCCACCATTTAATGCTTTTTTTTCCCCACTGAGCTTGACAATGCATTCTGGGATTGCCTTCTCTTTGAAGGATACATGTGATGACGCCTTAATTAAATTGATCAAACGTGACAGTAAAGACATTAATGTTTCCAAATATTTCTATATCAAATAAATGCTGTTCTTTTGAACTTTCTGCTTATCAAAAAAATCCTGAAAAAAATGTATCCCACAAAATTATTCAGCAGCACAACTTTTCAACATCGATAATAAGAAATGTTTCTTAAGTACCAAATTAGCATAATGTGACGGTGAGGCTAGAGACTAGAGTAATGGCTGCTGGAAATTCAGCTTTGCCATCATAGTAATAAATTACATTTGAATTAAAATAGCCTTATTGAGCATAGATGACTTTCAAAAACCTTTTTAAGAATCTTATAAACCCTTAACCTTTGTTGTGTCATGAGCACGACTATGATGCCTTAATATGCTGTCTAGGTAGGCAGCTCACTAGGTTTTGGAACAGAGCTACTGACTGTCATTAAGGACAATAATGAAAATATAAAACCTAAAAGCCTTTTTTCAAAATCAGCAAGAAAAATCTTATGCATCCATGATAGGATTACTGATATACTATTAAAAAAAGAGCAAAAATGCTCCAAAAACATCATTGTTAAATAGTTTTGGGATAAAAATATCCAATTATTGAGCTCAACATGATGAGGAACGAAACTCTGCTTTGTAAAGCAAGTGTTCAAGAGATCTACACACTATTTCTGAATCCCTGCCCTTGTATATCAGTCAAGTAATGCTTATATTCTCATGATGTCATAGAAATGAGCGACATCCCGACTTCATGATGTTTAGCTGAGTGTACTGATGAGATACAGATGACAAAGTTTCGACGTTTTTATAGCGCAGCGCAGCATATGTTCAGTCCTCCTCTCTCGTGCAATCAGGACATCTCGTCGTAGCTGCTATGGAAACCGGGGGTTTGTGTTTCCATAACAGTTGAGACAAGAAAGAGAGACAGAGGGATAAAGGGGTCAAGAGAAATGGACGGATATGCCTCGCTACTAACATCAGCCCAGAAAAGGAGAATGGCAGACCAGATCTGTGACGCAGACAGACACACGCCGAGGTGAAGATAAGTGCGAGAAGCTCTTAATAAAAAGTGGAGCAGCACGGGTCACCGTTACGGTCACCCCCTGGGAACCGCACATTCTCCCTTCTATGGACGGAAGCTCTCTGACAACATGATGTCACCGGTCTCCTTTTAACCTGTGACGCAAATGGCACCAGTCAGGCTTTCGCCTGGCCTGACGTTAGCAGCAGCATCTGGTGACATACTATCGACATTTTAGCGTGATATCGCATCCCTAAATAGAAAAGAGCCGGTTAGAGGACAAAGGGTTAACGGTGTAAAGCAGAGTGCCAAGTTTAGGAGCAAAGCGCAGTTGGTGGACTCACAGCATGTCGGGACAGTTGTCAGGTTTGTCCAGCAGTCCTCCCTCCATGACGAAGCGCAGTACCTGCTCGTTGGACATGCCCTGGTAGGGCTGCTCGGCTAAAGTGGCAATCTCCCATAAAACCACTCCGAATGACCTGAAGAAAGAGGAACTGGTTAAAATTACTCTGCAGGAGCAACACAAAGGCACTATATCATGCTAAATGTCACAAAACCCATTTGTCCAATTACGTCAGCAACCGTAAACATCAAGTAACTCAATCCAGTCAGACGAGGACGGAGAGGAAAGGAATGAGGCCATTTAAGGTCAAGAGATGCATGAAGAGCCACTTTGAGACAATTGCAGTCCTGCAGAGCCTAAAAGCAGCACTAGTCTGCGGCGTGTCACTGAAAGGCTGCGGACGCATCTATGTCTTTATTTTTTTCTAGCATGGAACAACAAAATGCTCATTTTCAAAACAACGCAAAAGTCGCGAACACCGCATGCGCCGCTGACCTGAACTTTTCTCTTTTGGTGTGGTGTTTTTGTTAGCCCTGTGTTCCTCATTAATGAAAACGAGTCCATATATTAGCCGGCGGCCGGTGAGAAAGTGCAGCAGCGGACCAGAAAGTCGGCAAACCCCAAATAAAAACCACACAAAGAGCACACTGTTGCCAGTCGTTATTCATTAGTTCTCAGAGGACAAATTTTCTACACTGGCCAGGGATCTGAGACAAAGCTCAACACTCTTTAAAACAAGACTATTACAACAGTGACTTGCATCTAATTGGCTGCAACATCTGCGTGTTGAAAGACAAAACCGCATTAGAGCGGGACTTTTTCGGGGGGAAGGAAACAAATAAAGACACCTAACGGCGAGGTTTATGGGAGTACGAGATGGGAGCTCGCGGTGGCTCTTTTCATCTCAGGGACTTCAAAAGCAGCAGATATGGACGGAGGGACAGGGAGGCGGGTCTGCGCTGGCACACCAACCCCATCATTACCAAACATCTGGAGGAGGTTAGGAGCGCACGGAGTGACAGAGCTGTGGGACGCTGGAGATTGGGAAAGTGCAGAATCGGAGAAGTCGGTCTATGGCACCGTGACTCTGTTCTACTGAACCGCCGCTGCTGGGACTAAGGCTGTGGAGAGACAGTCTGTCTGAGACAAAGAGACAATGTGTTTGGGCACGTTTCGCTTGGCTGGGACTGGAAGAATGTCTGGAAGTGATGCATATTCTCCCTTGACACAGAACATCAGTGGAAAAAAACATTAAAGGGTTTTCACCTCTCATAGGCCTATGAGGCTTCCTGTCATATTAAGAAAAATAAAGAGACAGTTTCAATGCTTTCTGGACAGTTGGGTGCCTGTGGTGGAGAGGGGCTACTGTGTCCCAGATGGGACAGCCCGCTGCTCAGATGGAAAAATCCCAGTGTTTCATCAGTCAAATTTTGGACACACATAAATGAATTAAACCTTTTTTGATAAAAGCTTATACCTAAATGCCTTTAAATTATTTTTATAGGCAAATACATTTTATTTGCATATTAATTTCTAAAAATCTATTAACTAATTAATTATTTTTTCCAGTGGACCAGGGATTTTTTTTTTTGTGGTTTTAAGCATTTTGTGCAGGGTTTTATACATTAAAATATAAAACTTCCAATTTCTTTCCCACAAAAGGGAAAGAAATCATAAAACTCTGATCAAAGGCAACTACATATGAGGTAATTTCCTATATAATTCCTATACTTCCATTTGTGTTAAATGAGTATGTACTCTACAGTTCAAAAGTTTTTTTTTTTTGCAAGAGATTTAATTCAGAAAGGATGCATTAATTGATCAAAAGTGACAGTAAATACATTTATATCATTACAAAAAATTTCTGTTCCAAACAAATAATTTCTGAGAATTCTGAGAAAAAAGTATCGCAGTTTCAACAAAATTATTAAGCAGCATAACTGTTTTCAACATATTTACTGCTTATTTATAGTTAGTAAGGTAGTTTTTGTAGCATTTAAGGTAGGTATTGGGTAGGATTAAGGGATGTAGAATATAGTCATGCACAATAAGGCATTTATATGTGCTTTATAAGTACTAATAAACAGCCAATATCCTAGTAATATGCAAGCTAATAAGCAACTAGTTAAAAGTGAGAATTGAACCCTAAAATAAAGTGTTACCGAAATGTTTTTCAAGCACCAAATCATGTAGATTAATTTCTAAAGGATCATGTGACACTGAAGACTGAAGTAATGGCTGCTGAAAATTTAGCTTTGTCATCACAGGATTTTCCAGAAAACAGTTGTTTTAAATTGTAATAACATTTCACACTATTAATGTTTTTACTGTACATTCAATCAAATAAATGCAGCCTTGGTGAGCATAAGAGACTTACAAAACATAAAAAAATTAATCTTACAGACCACAAACTTTTGAATGGTAATGTATGTCCAAATGTTTGACTGGTAGTGTACATGCAAGCGCAGATCAATTCACAAACACATACTCTATGCAGAGAAGCAAAAGTCTTGCATTTGCGTGTGTGTGTGAAGAGAAGTGTCAGAGGACAGGCAGCTCATACCAGACATCAGAATTTGTTGTGAACACTCCATCTTTCAAAGACTCTGGGGACATCCAGCGGACCGGCAGCAGCCCTTTGCCTCCTTTGCGATAGTAATCAGTCTCGTAGATATCCCTTGTCATGCCAAAGTCTGAACACATAAAGAGAGCAAACATGAGCTGGAAGAAGTGTTTCAGTGCTGTGAAGGGCCAGTCACACCTCTCAATCAAATCTTGTTTCAAATATAATCCTTTTATAGATTTGTGTGTTGTGGATCAAAGAAACGCTGAGACTTACCTCCGATTTTAACTGTGAAGTCCTCAGCAACCATGCAGTTCCTGGCAGCCAGGTCTCGATGGACAAACTTGTTGGCATTGAGGTATGCCATCCCGTCCGCTATCTCTCCGGCCATCTGAATCATCTTCTTCAGCGGGGGCAAAGACTGGCTGCTAGAGCCCTGCTACATTCAAGGACAAATGCTGCATTCAACACTTCTGTTTCTCTCTTTCACTACAGCAACCCCTATGTGAAGAGCTGACTGACATATTGAAAAACTGTGAACATTAACAAAAAGGGGGTATAAGATGCTGACCATTATTATATTTAACAAAATTAAATATAATAAACGTAATGAACTAGAAGTGTATTTTAATAAGCTAAAAAGCAGTATAAAGTTTAATTATGGTATAAAAAAAATCTGAGCATTTGTGGGGAGGATGGTTTGTGCAGACCTCTTTCGAACGGAGAGAACGCAAGTAGCTCTTCAGATCGCCACGTGTCATCAGCTCCATTATAACTAGAGTGGGCTGGCCTTGTGAAACCACACCCAGAAGTCGCACCTAAACCAATCAGAACACAACAAAAGAAAGAGAACTGAGGCACTATGAAAACATTGAGAAACCTGTGTCTGAGGAACCTGTTTGAAAAACATCATTATTTTTGCCATTTGTTTGGTGGCACAAAAATTATACACTTAAATTAATAAATAAAACAATTGTTTGATGAGATTGTGCCCTCTTTCTTACCACATGGTGACAGTTGAACTCCTTCATAACTGAAGCTTCGTTCAAGAACTCGATGCGTTCACGCATACTGGCGGATTCATTTACAGTCTTGATGGCCACTCTGGTCTCAGGTTCGTCTTTGACGACGCCCTTTGCGATGCCCTCGTACACCATACCAAAGGAGCCCTGGCCCAGCTCACGGCACATGGTGATTTTCTCCCGAGCCACTTCCCATTCATCTGGTACATACACTGAGGTTGCAGAAATAGAGTCAGCACATTTAAACAGGCAGTGCAGTGTAACATACATGACAGTAGCAATAAAAAAAAACAAATCACACATTATATTTGTCTAAACCCAGATGATGAGGCAAATGTGTCATGATGATTTCATAATTAGGCAATTAATTACATCTGTGACAATAATTCAAGTAATGTGGATTGCAAGGATATAAAATAATATATTTTGAATGTTTTTTCCTCTTATTTTTTAAACAAATCCCACAATATTTTGTTATAATTATGATGAAAACAGGAAATAAGCTATTATTGTGTTAATGTTATATTATTTTTAATGGAAAACGACAAAAATACTGATTAAACCTGACAACCTGGTTTCTGAACATAATACTCACTTTCAAAAGGACTGAAATATTCAGGGTTTACAGAAGCATAGAGCACACCGTTTCCTAACCGGTCATTATTCCTGAAAGGAAACACAGATGAAAACATTGGAAAAACAGTACTAGACACTGGAACTCAAAATAAAGTCTATTTTTGAATAAACGGGCTATCAACCTCTTTTTGGTGACTAAGATGACAAAGGTGATCACTGCAGTGAGCAACAATAGCACTATAATAGGGATTATGATGGCCAGATAGAAGGCATTATCATAATTTCCTGTAAGAGAGAAGGACATTCATATAGAATAAAAAACTTTAAAACATTACAGAAACAGGTATCTCTACATTTCCATTAAAGAAGCTATTTCAAAGTTATCAGTAAGCATACCTCGTCTAAAATACTTCTATAAAATAACAGGTTTCTTATATGCGTTCCTTACTTTTAGGGGGTGGCACATAGAAGGACACTGGTTCAGTCCAAGACCCATTCCCAGCCAGAGAAGTGGCTCTGACCCGGGCGGAATAATTTCCTGGGGCCAAATTGCTAAGTTGAGCTCCTCGCAGCACTCTGTACTGCTGCCGTGACACACACTCATGCTTCTCTTGCTGAAACACACACACATACACAGTCGGTTTGTGGCCTTGGCTGCAGTTTTAACTATTTCTTAATGGTGTATGAGTTAGTTGTCACACTAACCTCAGTTCCCAGACGATATTTGATCTCATACATGAGGATCAGTCCATTAGGGTGATGAGGTTCAGGCCACCGCAGCAGCACTGTTCCTTCTAATTTCTCATCCCTCTCCTGAGTTACAGTGCCGGGAATATCATCCGCTTTGTCTGGGGAAGAAGAGAATTGTGCTCAAGGCCAGTGCTCTCTTACAGTAATTCAATAAGGTTTCAATTGCATTTCAGTTTTAATTGCTGTTAACATGAACAGGATAACTAATAAAAAAATCATGCTGTAGGCACAGTGGAGAATTACTGGAATTTTAATATTTGGCTAGCCTGAATATGCAGTCATATGTGCACAAGTTTGGTTTGTTGGTTTTACTGACCTGCTGGTTTGGTTCTAGAGAACACAAAAGCCGCAGCACTGCAACGGTGGACCTTGTAGTTACAAGCGTGGATGTCGATGCGGTACACAGTGAAGGGCTGCAGGTTGGAAATCTCCATGAACTCTGTATGGACTTTGCCTTCGGAGAAAGGATACTCTTTCTCCAGCAGCTCTGGGTCAGTGATGTTACTCTCCAGTCCAGTGATGTTCCTGCTTGCACCTTGGAGCAGTGTGCCATTGGCCACTCCGAACAGGTCTCGACGCTTCCTGTCTGGAGGTCTGAAACATGGAATAAAAGTGTTAAAGAGGAAGAGAGGAGAGGAATAAATAGGAGAAATTAAATAGAATAAGAAAGGAAAGGTAAATGACAGGAAACAGAAAAAAGGAAAGAAAATTATAATAAGGACAGGAAAAAGGAAAGGGAAGTAGTATATGACAGTGAGAAAGAAAGAAAGCAGAAAGAGGAAAAGAAGAGTAAATAAAAGTAGGAAAGGAAAGAAAAGGAAAGATTAAATGGAAAAAGGTAGGAAAGAAAAAAGGAAATGGGAAAAGAGGAAGCGGAAAAAGGAAAGAACAAAAAGAAAGGAAGTAAAAAAATGACAGTAAGAGGGGTAAGAAAAGCAAAGAAAGGTGAAAAAGTAAAGAGGAAAGGGAAATGAAGTAGGAAATGACAGTAAGAAATAATATAAAGATATAGTGCAGTCAGCCTGTGTCAGCAGAGTCTTCACTGGTTTAAAAGCATAAAAGCCAATTACTGCACACAATTACTCTACAACACACACCACGTCCAAGCCTAATTCTCTAATGTCCTACTAACAGGTCTCTTAGTAACACTGAGGATACTTGCATTACTCTACAACCTACAGAGCTCCTTTTTTGTCTTCTTGATCTTATCCATCATTTATCATCCTGAGTAATGAGATCTTTTAAATTATTATGACTGCTATGTATCCAGCTGGGCTGGGACAGATCCCTCAAGGAAATTTGGTAGTTTTAAAATGAAATGAGAGCCGGTATCCAAGAACTGTTAACTCTCTCGCTTCTACCCTGACCCTTTCCTCTCATTCTGATTGTCCTTTACGTCCAGATATAAAACCAATGTGTATTCATGAAGCATTCATTGCTTACAATAAAATATATACTTGCAAATGAAGCAATAAACATTTCTGCAGATGAGAAAATGAAATGGGAAGGCATATTTGGAACAAACATTGAACATCCATAATGATGATATGACCGAATCCGCCTCTGACGGCAGAGACAGTGCATGAGGCGATAAGCAAACTAAGGCACTGGCTACAGGTCAACCCTGCCACTAAGGACATGCAGTCAGCAGCAACCACAAGAGCTTACCAGACGCCAAATGGACCCACTGCCACTTCACATATATGACTAGGGCAGGGCCACAGCCTTACCTAGAGCCACTTTTAGAAGACACGTAACGATTTGCTCGCTCGGGATCTCTGTAAAGATTCAATAGTCAGACCAAACAATACAATCCACCACAGATGAGAAAGACAGGATGGTTTGAGATGGACATGAGGAAAACCTCAGTGTTCCAAACAAATACAAGAGAGGAATGTGATAAAGTGTGAGACTCAAAGACTGACAGACAATGAGTGGAGACAAACAGCTTTTGTCAAAAACAGTTTGGGAATTGTAACTAGTTATACAGTAGACTGATGTACTGAACACGACAACCAATAACTGCGGCTGCTTGGCTTCTTCAACTGATTCTTCAAACTGGGACAAATTTGCTATACAAAATATCCAGTTGCATGTGCAAAAAATAATTTTGCTCCATAGGTGCGACACAGGCAGAAAGGCTTATGTTTGAGTGTCCTATTCAACAGTCTTCAAGAAGCAAATTTACAAGCAATTACAAACTTTAACCACTGATGTTTATAAAAGTTTAAACATTACTATAAGCCTTATTCTGCCAACTCAAATTAATCAACTGAGGAATGACAGTAATGAGAGATCTTTGTGTGTGTTTTCTTTTGCATATGTGTGAGTGGAAACTTTTAATAAAAGCCAACACAGAACGCTGTAGGGAGGAACAATCAAATCAACTCTAACCACATTCCATGTCAATTCCAGTGAATAGCGCTCCATGATTTATGATTAGGGAATTTGGAAGCAATTGGACACTATTTAATACTCACTAACTAGGGATTCAGATCACTCTTGAGGGTGTTTACTGTGAAAGCTAAATCATATTGTCACTTGAGTTGAGCATCACATCAACACCTTGACAGCTGACTACAACTCATCAAGTGCAAAGAGAACTCTGATGTGTTTGAAGTACATGTATAAAATATGTAACCTTTAACCCAATCAGATTTGCACATGAACAGGATCTGCCTCTTGTCTATGGCCATAACTGCTGATTTTAACCTAATTGCTTTTGGCACAGACTGCTGACTAGGAAAAGGTCAGACTTGCAGCAAGAACGAAACAGACATGTAGACGCACAGGGTCCTGAGGGAAGTTTTCACACCAGCAAACCTCAGACCGAAGGCGTAACAGCAACACTGACAGCAGCACACCCAGTCTTCCTTTTCCCAGGCAGAAAGGCTTACGTGTCAGTCACTTATTGATGCATAGGCAACACCTCACATCCCCTGGTGGAAACTCAAGTCTTTGCTGAAGCGCAGGGCTCAAGAATGACATGGACATTCTTTACAGGGCCGATCAGCTGAGTAGGAGTTTGCAAAAGGGAGATGACACATCCACACCTCCTCTCGAAAGGATCTTCCTTTGAAATTCATTAACATTCCACATAGGTTTGCTGTACATTTCCTGGGAGCCGGACACTCCAAAGCAAACAAAGAACAAGTCTGTGGAAGGAGGGTGAGTGAGCAGGCGAGAAGAAGAGAAAAGGGAGACGACCATTGAATGGAAAAACATATCCGCTTCATTCAAATGTGTTGAGAATCTCCTGTTTTTCTCAGACTCAACCAGTTTCAGAGGCCTCTTTCCTAAAGTCTTGATGTCGGTAATGAGGTGTGCTCAATAGGGACGGACAGTGACAAATCTGTCTCCCTAACTTCAAAAGCAAACAGAGCGAGGGGGTTCAAAACAGACACCCTGGGGCCGTTGGGGTCAAGATGGAAATAAAAAGTCATCAGTGATGGAGAAAATGATGCCTCATGAGCATCCTGTTACTGAGGGAAGGCATATTTACATTTAGAAAGTCTGTTTTCCATCGATTAGAGACGGGTTGACGGTGCATCACGCTGTCCCTGAGTGAACCGCAAACCATTACCTTGATGAAAAAAGGGCTCCAAAAGCAGAAGTTTGGGGAAACTAAGTGGTAGAAGATGTTTGGCGACATCGATTTGTGCATCAATACTCATGACTCAAAACCCCGGCCCACCCCAAAACACACACATACTTGCAACCAAATAAACAACCCACAAAAAAGCCTGACTGCAGATGTCCTGAACGAACCCTCAAAGCATGTGTGTCTGAGTAAATCTGAACAAGTTCCTGTGTGCCGCCCGCATGAGACAAGAAAACATCCGATGCCATAAGCAAGGTAAACAGATAACACAATGCAGACGTCACTCCTTGTTTCGGCAAACAAAAGCCTAACATGGAGCGAGCCTTTAGCCAGCGGCTGCTTTCCAGTCTCATTAATCCAGTCTGCGTCTGTTTGTGCATCCCAAATTACAGCCTGCTGTAGTCTTAATATGCAACCGCCACCGTCGTCCCAGCAACAAACAATGTGGCCGCACAGGCCTGGAGTTCTCAGAGCCGTACCTTTCCCCCCCCTCACCATCTGATTCCGCTCCACTCTCCACTGCTGGCACCTACTTCTTTCCAAAACCTCATGTTCTGATCTTGTCAGCCCCATGTCGAAATAATTAGGCCTCGGTCCGGGCCTCCAAAATTCTGGTTTTGATTCTATGAAATCAAGCCGCCTCAAGACTATGAGCTCAGACCTGCTTTGATAATCGCTCTCCAGGAAGACTGAAAAAATTAAGGGCTTCAGACCACTGTTGTAAACTGTGGCAGAAAGTGCTGGGAGTAACCCAGCCTCTGTTCCTACCGAGGGTTCACCTAACCTTTGCAGTACACTAGAGCAGTAGTTTTCCATCAGGACCAAGATTTCACATTGGACATCAACTGGCAAGCCAACGCAGTACAACCCTCTACAATGCGAGTAAAACACTTGTATATGAGACTAAATCTTCACTCTGGTGGCTAAATAATGTCTATCATTAGCCATTGGCTAATAAATTCTTAGATTTTATTCGCCAGTGTGTGTGTTAGAGGCCAAGTAAAAGTTAAGCATAGATCTGAACTCGCTGAACACTCTGCCTGAGTGCGTGAGAGTTTTACTCTCCATTAAGCGATCTGTACTATTTCAACTCAGCTCAAAGGATGTGCAGCCTACTTGTATTTGACATACCGCAAACTCTAGTGTGAAGGGGCACAGACTGCAATCTCATTGGCTGGCACTCATCTATTACCATCCCTGTTTTGATTTCAGCAAATCAGTTCCACTGAACGCTGACAACGTGATTAATATTCATGAACCCAGCAGCTCATCAATCCTTAGTGCGTTGTATATTGTTATTAGTAGTAGAATTAGTAGTAGTGTTATTATCTTTTAATAATAATTACTATTATCTTTTTTTTTTTACAGAAACACTGAATGACCAACAATATCTTAAGCACCACCAGTCCAGTTTAAATGACAGATATGTATTCATACATGGTTACCAAGTTTTAGTTCTAATTACTAAAGTTCTATCATTAAATAGTGCTTGATTATCATAATATCATAATATAATGCTTGACTGACTGATATTAAGAGTGTACATTCATAAGCTGATTTGGTGGAATCATATACAGTATATATATATATATATATTATTAATAAAATAGTATATCAGTCTGGAGAGTAAACTAAACAATTTACTAGCCAATGGCAAGTTTATTGCCAAGGTGTGCGTAGAGGGTTGCAGTACCAAAATTGTTTGTCATACAGAAGTCCACAAAAATGTCCTAAAAGACATGCTCTGAGTTCAATACAAGTTCAACTGACAGCATTTGTGCGTATTACCAAAAAGAAAAGGAGGGACAAGTTGAAATTAGTTGATTCAACTTAAATAGTGAACCAAAAATATTTCTTTAAAATCAAACATTTAAACTGGATTTAGGAATTTGTGTACCATGCAAGGATGTACAAATGTTTTCAAATAGGAGATGCAAGAGTCCACTAAACCAAACAGACCTGCGAAACACTTGATATGATCTAAAAGCTTCAGAAAGTGCCATCAATGCATGTGTCATACCTGGGTGTGAAGATGGAGTTGTGCAGGAAGTTCTCGAAGACTTTGCGGTAGGATCGGTCTTCAGCTTCCGCCTTTAGGTCCTCGTTGGTTTTTGGGCAGGGGCAGCAGCCCTTTTCACCCCCGCCGACATCTGATTTGGTAGGCTTTGTGTCGCCCTCCATGTCCGTCAAAGCCGTGGCTGAGATGCGGATGGGGATCTTAAGCTCTGTATTCCAAAACAGTGACACAGACTAGGCTGATCAAGCAACAAGAACACAAGCTGAACACATTTCATAAATAAAGTTATTGTACAGTTATCTGAAATACTTATTGATAAAGCCTGCCATTGTATAATAACAGTCCCAGTCACACAATTTCCCACAAAATGAAATAATTCAAACTGAAATTTATTTTTTTAACCCATTTATTTATTTGGCAAGTAGCCATATAATAACTGGGATAAATGTACAATCACTTTACATTTTCCCATATATATCAATGCCTAAACATCTGAGCTGAAGGGAGGCGACGGGTGAAGATTAGTGGCAGTGATTAGACGAAAGTGCACGTAAAATGTGCACACTTACCTTTAGAGCAGTAGTTATGCTGATACAGTTCACGGTCTTCTGCCTGCTGCTGCCAACGGAGTAGGTAGAATGTTTTGTTCCCGTTGGGAGAGATGGGAGGAGACCACTTCACCATCAAGGATGAGGAGGAGTTGGCATATGCGCGGGCATCAAGGGGCATTGATGGCGCTGTGGAATAGCAAGATATTAGTTGGTGTAATATGTCAAACTCTAGATTGGACACTGGATATTAGGTCAATATCGGTGGGATAGTGGTGAAGCCAACCTGATGCATTGGTGCGGATGTAGACCACCTCACTCTTAGCCCCAGGAATATGCTTGTCCTCCACAACCAGGGTGACAGCTTTCACAAAGATGGCATATTGTGTCCAAGGTTTAAGAGGGGACAGAAATACCCCAGGGTCGGTTGATTTCTCCGGAGGAAGGTCCACATCCACCATGTTCCAGCTATTAGAGCCACATCCGTCTTGTCCGTCAAATTCTGTGATGTTCTGGAATGGTCTACATTGAGACAACAGCGCACAGATGCTTTCAGTATACATTTACATAATGCTTCATCGCAACTCCGCTAACAAATTCGATGTGAATAATATGTCTATAATAGTAAGCCTGATACTTACGCCTCCTTGTAATACACGATGAAGCTGATGAGGTCTCTGTAGTCAGGCGGTCGATATCGCTCCCAAGTGAGCTTTATCCGAGTACTCTGAGTGTGGTTGGATTTGAACTTTAGAATATAACTCTCACCTAGAAGAGGGGTCATAAGAGAGATTTAACTAAAAGCACCCATAAGAGTTCTTCAACTTGAATGTAAGACTGTGCCATGGCCTTTCAATCTCTCATGAGCTTCTAGGAATCGAAGTGGTATTAGAAAAGGCACTTCTGTTAATGTCTCACCAGTCTAGAGTCAGAGCAATTATGTTCTGCGGAAAAAATACGACCACATTGAATAAGCCATTATCATCGTTCTTCAAAGCGAATTCGCTCTATGCAGAAATCTGTCAAACACATAATAGAGCAGGTACAGGAGAACAACTGGGACACCTTGGGAGCAAAATGCTTTTTAAAAGTCTTGAGTGATATCTTTGTAGAGAGATAATGCTGTCTTCTACCAACCAGTTCAACAAAAAATCTGCCTTAAAAACATTGGACATTAAAGCCTCATTTACAAATGCCACTGCACTATATAAATTATAAAACAATAGATATACTGTTCAAAATGAAGATAAAAAGTATTGGTAAAAGTTTCTTGATAAACGTTGGTTTAAAGTAATGGCACAAAAGTTACTTTTGAAAAAAAGCATGTGATTGCTCAAGTCACTTGACTTAGTTCAAGTGTGAAAATTGTCTATCAAAAAACACTACTATATTGGTACAATATTTTTAGATTTACAGCTATTTACAATACAATGTTTTTCAATTATAATGAAATTAATTTAAAGTTTATCATTAAATGATTATTAATTACAAAAAAAAATCTTTTGCAAATGTGTATCTTTAACTACAGACTGTCATATAAACAACCAATTAGTAATAAAGCTGCAGTCCGTAAGTTTTGCCTCTTTGTCGCCATCTGTTTGAAACCTGCAACAGGTTATTTGCCGAATTATCATCTTTATGTGGGTTGTGCATCGGCACGGCTCCTCAGCACGGATTAATCTAATGTTTGCTGTCAGTCACCACATCGGTGTGGATACTGTACTTCAGAATCACAGATTGTATTCTTGGAAGTATGACCAAAATAAGAATTTTCACTGGAGAATGCCATCTGAACAAGTAAGTAACAAATCTGCCACTTTTGTTCTGAACAACGGAGAAAAAAAAAAGCATTACAATTAATTGCGCTACCAATGGTGATTAAATCTAACAATCGCGTAGCTCATATCACATCAAACAATGCAAATTATTGTTATACTTTGTTCTCAAATTGTTAATGTTAACAACATCAGCATTGCGTGTCTATGTGTATTTAGTGTGTATTAGCGTTGCCTCTAGATTTCAATTTATGTACCGTCTAATCTCTAATTGTCCATTTGTCATACCATACAATCCGCCATCAAAATGATAAGTTTAATTATTGCAGCTGCTGTGAGAAAAGGCTATAAATGATTATTACAAGTTTACCGTTGTGAATCAGTCTAAGGTAAGAAGATACATTTGAACACTGGCTGGTTATGTACTGGCTCAAAAACTGATTTTGGATCAATTTTAACCAAAAAAAAGTTACTGACAGCAGCTGTAATTTTATGAACTAAAGTACACAAAAAAAGATGTTGGATATGACTGGAAGTAGAAATCCGTTCATAAGAGTCATTTGTTCACGAATCAGGCTTTATTCTTGAGTGCAGTCAGACAAACACAAAGACAACAAAATAGAAACTATATCTTTTGTATGTGAACTGAGCTGAGCTGGACGATAACATCACTGTTTTCTCCAGAGCTGATGTATAGGTAAATTAACTAAATGAATAACTAAAGATTTTTACAATGGAAATGAATCAATACTGAACTTACTTGAGCTGGACAATGACACTATTTTCTTCTAGAGCTGCTATACAGCCAAAATTATGTTTCATGCTATCACTGTAAAGCTGCTTTGAAACAATCTGCTTTGAAAAAAGTGTTATATAAATAAATAACGGCCGCGTTATGGAGGACGATCAGATATTTCTTTTAATTTTATTATTGACTTGTGTTTACTTAACCATTCGGCCCGACGGTGGAAAAGCGGCTTTTGTCTACTCACAACTTGCTCGCTCTCCATTGCTTCGAACGTCGTCCTCTTCCATCTTTTCCTTTACGCTGGTCTTCTCCCACATTTTCTGGATCTCAGACATGCAAAGCTTGGGATTGAAGCGGAAGAAGAGTTTTCCAACTTTAATGGTCAGATTGTGCTGACTCCAGTCCCACAAGTACTGCAAGTTCTGGTTGTCCACTGCATAGAATGCGTACATCCTAAAATAGGAGAAAACACACACAACGAAACAACAAAGTATTAAATACTAATGTAAGAATAATCCAAGCAAAGGAAGGAATGAGAATGATCGGATCTGGTTATACACATGACGAATGTGATATGTGTGAAAACAACAACTGAAGCGCATGCACAGATTGTATTTCATTAAAGCACACGCGGAGATCAGGGCTCAGAAAAGGGTTAGGATGACTTCTACAGCTGCACCCGACTGAGTCGCACTGAACTCCTCAGGAACGTGGAGAATGCCTGCGCTGCTTACAAGCATTCCGACAAGATGAAACTCAACCCTAGTGAGATCACAACAGAAGAGTTCCCACAGCCTCCCTCAGACATCCTCCATAAACCATGCGAGGAAAAATGAGTCAGATAGCAAATACTGATTTATATATATACTTGATACTTCAGTACATGACATTGAACTGCTTAATCAGGAGGTTAAATTACTTCCTGTATACTTCTTTGTGTAGATGTACACTAGCTGAATCTCTCGACTTAGCTTTAAGACTCTGAGCTGTACATTCCATTAGAGCAAACATTTTATTATTTTCTCCCACTCCTACTTAAACCCTTGAAGACACGTGTTACGATCAGAGAATTGTGAAGGACAAAGTGTTAGATAAAAATATTAATCTTTTTTTTGTTTCAGACATGAGACTATGTTTGTCAAAAGTGACAAAATACTTTTATAATGTTACAAGTTTTATTATTTCAAATAAATGTTCTTTTGAATTTTTTTATTTGTCCACGAATCCTGAAAAAACAATGTATCATAGTTATTCAGCTTCTTAATCACAGGAATAAATTGCACTTTAAAATATATTAAAATAGAAAACAGTCATTTTAATTTGAAATACTATTTCACAATATTACTATTTTTTACTTTTGATCAAATAAATGCAGCCTTGGTGAGCATAAAAGACTTATTTCAAAAATTTCTTAATATATAATCTAATAATATTCTTACAGATATAACGTGTATAAGCAGCGAAGACCTATTCCCAACAAAGTCCCACTATTAGGTGCAAAAACACCTAATTAAAACAATAAACTCATAGACTTAATCACACCGGCATTATTTTTACGGTCTTTTTTTCCATCTGATGAAGATACTGATCAAACAAGCTTAAGGCTGAAATTATCTCGACATTAGTGGAGTCAAACTATTCAATTAAAGATGACACAAATGATTTTGACAGTCCTAAGCAGGCCAACAAATAACTGGTGTTCAGTGAGAGATATAGCATATTTACAGCACCTGTTTTGGAGGCTAGCTCTGTTCTGTACACAATCAATCATCAACATATCACAACAATAGTTATGTGTTTTAAAGTCTTACTGATCTGTGAGCTCTTCTCCATTAATGTATCGCAAACTTTTGAGGAAGGACAGAGAACCCAGAGTCTGAGAGTGTTTGATCTTTACATATCCAGTGACTGTCTGGATCAGGCCCATGAAACTCTCCAGCTCTGATGCAATGTTATCTGGGGAAAGAGAAGACATTGTGAGAGGGAAGACAGACAGAGAGAGAAAGAGATATGACACTGGAGCAACACAAACCAAATCCCAAAGGACACATAGTGTCTGCACTAATTCATCACTTCATCAGTGTGAGTGATACATGGGTGGCAGCAACTGCCCCATATCAAACTACTAAGAGCTTTATACATGAGCCTTATTGTGTCACCCCAGGAAAATAAAAACGATCAGGGTCAACCAGTGCTTGACCAATTATTTTCATTAACTTTCCTGCTGTTAATGATCACTGGATAAGGATATAAAAATACTTGTACATTTAAAATAATAATTAAACAATAAATAAAAACTTTAGACTGATATTCATTTGTGTATAAGGTACCAATCTTTATGTAAAAAAAAGATTTAATTTTATATTGCACAAATTATAAGTTTATTGCACAAATGTCTCCTATAAGACCCATAATGTACAGACTAACATTATGTATATTATGTCAAAATAATTAACTGGATTTTATATCATCACTGTACTAACGCAAAATCCAATTATTACTATTTTAGGTGTTAAATGTTTATTTTTTAACCCACTTTTCAAGTTTATTTTTAAAATTTCAAAATAAATATTGTTCTAAAGCACTGTAAAAAAACAAAAAAGTAATATTTTAAGTTAACATGAACTTTGACAACCCTAAAATACTTTTTACAAAATATTTAATATAATTATTCTCAATATTGTTNTTGTTTTTGGTGAAAAACAAATTAAAAGTTGTATAAATAGTTTACAGCAGAGCACAACAACAACAACATACTATCAAAATGTCTAATATTATTCAAATTTTCATTATATTCCCATGCTGAAAATCACAATTTTAATATTCTCTAATAATTCCAGGTTTTCCATGACCGTGGGAATGTTCATGTCATTCGTGTCATTCTTCTAGAAATGAGAAACTCTGCCCTTATCGCCAGGGATTGTAGGAGAAGAGGGTTAGAGCGAGGGTACTTACTGCCCCGCCGGATGTTGATGTGCAGGTTGCCTTTGATGACCGTGCAGCCCTGCAGGGACTGAGCAGCATCCACTGAGTCGATTGTTTTAGTTTCACAGACCTTATCGCACAGTCCGTCACATGCACTACAAAACATACTGCAGGTGGGAGAGAGAGGGAGAAGAAAGGAGAGTAAGTGTCAAGGACAGGTTCCAGCAACACACACAGACTCCAAACAGGCAAACGCCAGTGAACCGTGACGGGATTATTGTGTCTCACCAAAACATGAAGTATATTTAAGGCTTGTTTTTGACAAACACAAGGTCACTGCTTTATGAGGCTTCATGCACTTGACAGAGTCCTCGCTTGAACCCTGGGTTTTATATGAAAGGAGGATCATTAAATCAGCAGTGAGGCAAAACCTAGTCTGGTCAATTTTAAGGCTCAACATCTAAAAAGTTACATGGAAAAGTAAATTTTTCTGTTAATATTTTACTTGAAAAGTGCAGGTGTCCAAGTGAAGTCTAAGGTCTAAACACATATTTCTCTTGACGTTTTTCTCAAGAAATGGTTCCAGCACTGTACATACTACCTGAAAGTGAACAGGCCTCGATTCTGAATATTTAAGATCATAAATCTCAATCTAAACCTTCAAATCAGCACATACATCTTAACAGCATAATAAATAGCAGCTTTAGACCAATTAAGATGTTCATATGGTGTATAAGAGGGCTGTGGAAAATGTATACAGGTTTGACTTGGTGTTAATAATGGCACCTGTACCTACAATAACAGGCAGGGCTCATGATTAGGACCGATTCTGTGGTAACATTTCCCATTTAACCATTATGGATTTATAAATGAAAGTTCAAGAGGAACATTTCATCTAATCTCGCCAATCACATTGCTAAGCAAATAATCACAAAATAAACCCTGATGGCAGTCATTACACAAAAATAGTTGACCACAGAGTGCTGTGATCAGCCAATCAGAATTATTCCAGGGGGCCATGTCAAGTTATTTGGAATAATTTGGAATCAATCAAATGACTCACTAAATCATTTGGAGCAGTTACTGAATTAACATCTGACTCACTCACTGAACCACAAGTCACTTCTGACTCAAAAAGTACCAACAGCTGTTGTTGTGTTATTTGTGACTGGTTGTTTATTTTAAAACGTAGAGTTAAAAAAATATTTTTGGTAATAAACTCATTCGCAATAATTTTTTTAATGATAACAATGTGTAGTTATAAACCCAAATTTGCTAAACAGAAAAAAAATATTAATTTGTGTTACAGAAAGAAAAAGATACATGTTTTGATTTAGTATATAGTTAAAACCAATTATAGGGAGTCATTTTAGTATTATTTATATACTATTTTAGTATTCATTTTTTTTAGTACACAAGTATTTATACTTTCAGTTTTCATTTTTATTTTAGTTTACGTTTAGTAATTTTATTATGTGCATGGGTTTGTGTACCTTCTGGTCATTTGATTTTTTTACTTAAAAAGAGTGAGAACTGTAAATAATTTTTCAAAATTATTTACAGTGTATTTCAAGTTCTTTCCGCTGTTATCAGGGAAAAAAAACTTGAAATACACTGACATTTTTGTACATACATCATTTGAAACTACGAAGCTACTTTTATTTGTGTAAACTCACAATAACAGCAAAATGATTTTGTCAAATAAAGAAAACAAACAGGGTGTGCTTTCTGCCGTCTCGGTCTCCGTGAACTTCTTTCTGGAGCACGTCCTAAACTCAGCATCTATTTGCCAGATATGAGAAACATGTCTATAGAAAGCTCGAAATGCCTACTTTTAAATTAAACAATTTAAATCAAAAACAAATATTCTCTTATTATGTAATCCATATAAAAACCAACGAAAGGTACAGTCTTTCTCGTCTGAGCTCATTATCTGTAATGTGGACACACCCTGTGCAGCGCAGACTATTAAAGCAGAAGCAAATATTAAAAGAGGAAACTCATTTTTTTTACCCATGAACAAAAAAAAATAAATAAAAAGCTTAATTCTCGTGTTTTGTTTCTTAAAAGGGAAAGAAAAGTTTCTCATTATTTTTTTAATTCTATTTCTATTTATTTTTGTTTTAACGTCAACTTTATTTCAGTTAATCACTAAAGAAACGTTTCAAATTTTTTTATTTCAGCTTTATTTAAATGTTTGGCTTTATATAATAATTTTTAATAGTTTTTAATAATACTGCAGAAGCCTAAAGAAACACTCGACACTGGTGTTTAATGAGGCAACCCTACATCTAGATCTGGCGGCGTACCTCTGAGTCTCATTTCGGGTGAATCCGGGCGGGCACTCTGGCATACACTCTCCGTTGTGGATGACGAAGTCGACCTCACTGGGTAGGTGAACACGGGCACACATGTCCATGGTGATGCAGCGCCAGCCTTCAAACTTGTAGGTGCCCGGTGGGCAGGCTTCAACGCAGCGGTCCTCGTGAAAGTAATGCTGGCAGGCGGCACATGCCTTATCATCGTCTGGTTCAGTGCAGCTGCCCAAGCACTGGGGGTGACAGCACTCGCCCTCATCTGTGCATGCCCTCTTCTCACACTTCTTTAGACACACTAGTAAAGAAAATAATAAATATAGAGAAAAATGTCAGTTGCTGTTACAAAGAAGAGTGAGTTTATAAATGGTAATATAAAAGGCAACATTTTAAATCAATTGAACGGAGGTAAAAACATTCGAGAGGTTCTTCTGAGGCTTAAAAAATGAATTTGAATACTACTATAAAATTAGTTTATTCATTAAGCAATCAGAGACCATTTATGCTCCTGTCTGTGTTTTATTCATCTCTGTGTGTGTCTTTGTGTGTGTTCTGGAGTAAGAGGGGAGCTAGCATTAGGATTAGTTGACTGTAAAATAAAAATGGCTGAGGATGGTTATGAAATGGGGCACGGAGGAGGAGGAAGCACTGTGTGAAGTCAGGATGCAGGGTGTTTGTGCAGGGCCTGGAGTTGCTGTGTGCCAGCCTTGTTAGTAAACTGCAGCTCTGGACTCACTACAGCTAAATATTATTACTGTTAGATACTGTTGAGGGAATTTAGAGGGTAGGGAGGAGGGGGAGAGGAAGAGTAGAGCAAGAATTGAAGCCAAAAAGTCTAGCTAGCAGATGGACCGCAGTTTGGACTATTAGCTTGGGAAGCGTCTAGTGAAGCCGGGCCCAACGAGAAGCCACGGTCCATCTGTGGTGGGCTTTAACTGAGCTGGAATGTGTCATGATGAGAAACACCAGCTAATAGTTATACAACAGTCCTCAGATTTGATTGCCGATGCAGCATTCCAAGAGTGAATAAATAAATAATCAATAAGCTCCATCGCGGATTCCAGTGATCAAGGGCTTAGGGCGTTCCATTTTAACACATCTCAAGGGTTCCACCAGTAGTGGGCATTTGTGCAGCGTAAGCAATGATGTACATCTGAGTGAACAAGATGGAGGGAAGTTAGCGAGGGAAGGGCATAAAAGAATGGACTTAAACGGAGCAATTGTCTTTATTAGCAAGTCATAGAATCATTCACTGAACTGATTCATTCAAACTAGGGCTGCACGATTTGGGGAAAATGTCATATTGCGATTATTGAGGTCAATATTGCGATTGCGATATGCGATAGCGATATACTAAACAAATAGTATCATGAGTCATCTTGCTTGGTTCTCGATGAAAATGCACACACAGATTACTGATAATGCTGAAATGTGTATTTCTCAACTCAAAATAGCAACAAAAACAAACAAATGCACAGCGTTTTCAAATTAAAATATTTTTACAAAATTAAATAATAACATCTTTGCATTACTGCAATCTTGTTATAATCCCATTTAAGATGTTTGTTTCTTTACTAATCTGTAGTGGTTCAATGGATCACAAAACTCACGGATCGGATCACATCACGGTTATGACGTCACGGATCGGATCATTTTTCGGATCAGCACAAAAAAAATGTGGATAGGGGGCAACTTAACTTTGCATTTATTACTTAGCCCACTTAAACTATTCTGATACCACAGCATAAACTACTAGCCTAAGTAATACATTATTAAAGGCAAGTGAACAGACTGTAAAAAGAACAAATTCCGCACACCAATCACAACAAGCATAGATAAAT
>RJVU01048406.1:4307335-4324844 GCA_003731715.1 Anabarilius grahami | reverse complement strand
TAATTCAAACACACTGATTCATTCAAGAACAAAGTTTTTTATGAGTCAGTGAATCACTCACCCAGCCAATTATTTTGGAACTTATTAATTCAGGAATGAAATGTAACTTATGTGTGTTGTTGAGAGATGCAACGGTTGATTTTTCTTTTTTCTTTTATTGTTTTGAACTATTATGCTGAACAAAAATAGACTGACGAATTTCCAATATTGTGTCTAAAATGTAAATGTCCTTGTGATGGACAGCATAATAATTCTTTCCACTGTACTAACACATGCAACACACAGCAATGCATTATGCCTGGGAAAGTAAAACAAGACTGATTGATTGATATTCAGAGGTATTGGACATGGCATAAACAATTTTTTTTATCGAAATCCTTGTAATTTTGTCTACATTTAGTCTTAACATGTTCGTTGTCCTTTCAAACAATGCCTTTGAACTGTAGTTTCATACAAACAAACGGGTCTGTTTGGAGGCTCTCTGTAATCAGTTCTTGACAAACAAATCAGTTCCATTGTGGAAAGGTTACTGACATCATGATGTAACCCCAAATGCTCCATATGCCTACTTCCATGAGAGATCAGCTTCTGTTAAATGCGTGAGAAAGTCACTTTTATGCAGTGCAAAAAAAGGATGAAAAATAGGAGCGTGGTTCAAATTAAGTTTTCAACAACAAGCCATATTGTCCACACTTGTTTGCTAAGGAGAGTCAAGGAATCCTAGCATACTGTTGACATATGTGGGATCAATAAGCATTCCAATGGAATCACTTGTGTTGAGCAAGCAATAGGAGACTGTTGGTAATATAAGACAGAGAGGGAAAGGGTGGGAAAAAGTACAAGAGGAGAGGAGAGCTGATAGTTTGTCTCTGATCAACAGCCAAATACCAATTGCTACGGTTTGTGGATAGTTGCTAGGTGGTTGCTAGGGCATTGCTAAGGTGATCTGGGTTGCTTACTGGCCAAAAATTAAAAAAGCGCCCTGAGTCTTTATTATATTCAAGTGGGAATGTTTAGCACGTTATATTGTTCTGCCAGGTTATAATAATTTAAAATAGTCTGGTTGTGTTGAAAAGTAATTACACACCTCTTGAAAACAATGTTAGGTACTCATAACTGCAAACTCAGGACAGGTATAAAAAAAAATATATATATTTTTAGATATATTGCATTTAATAATACCAAAAAACCCATTGGTTCTCTTTAAATTCTTCTAAATATATATTGGAATCAGCAGTAGAAATTGTTTAGGAAAAAATAAAAAATTCTGATATTAGAAAAAAAAACTACAGGTAGCAACGTGGGTTTAAAACAATTCCAACGTCTATGGTAACCTCTAAAACATAAAATCTCAGTGAAAATGATTTAAACAACTTGACAGCTCAAATAATACAAGTTTTGACAAAATGATAAACCTCACATTAGTCATTTTTTAAGAAAAGGGATGAGTCAAAATCATAAATAATTATAAAATTTTATTTAATAATATAATTTAATTCTACATATTTTTTTTCACAATGGTCTGATCAAACACTGAATGAAATTGTAAATTCACTCTTTGACAGTATGGGGTGCTTATGGAAAAGCAGAACTACAGCGGTTACCCCTGTACACAAAGCAGTGCTGCATTTATAAACATTATAAACTTTATTATGCATTAAATGGAGGCAAGATGCAAAGAAAAAGAAAATTCCATCAAACATCAGTCAGTTCCCTTCAGAGGTACATTCATATATTGTAACCTTTAAAAAAAAATAAAAAAAAACCTGCTCACCAAATGAAATGGGAACTCTAATCCAGGATTCTGACAGCAGGTCTAGGAAAAGCATATGTGCAGATACCCTTGAAAGGTCTGCCTGGGTGGGTTGCCACCCGAGGTGGGACTCCAAGCACTAACTAGGCAGCCAGCGCCATCATCTCAACATGAGGAGGCAACTAAGCCACATGGCACAGCACTTCTGGTCGCCCGGCAACAGACTCCTGGCGCTCCGCCTAGCAGCTCAGAGGGCACAGCCAAAGAAACGTCTACATGGGATTTTCCCCTTTAATTTATGATCTCATATCATGCAGTACGACATTACAGGGGAATCATAACAGTTTTGTTTATTTGTGAAATTAATATGGCTCATGACACATATTTAGTTGGTATGAGCAGGATTTCAGAGGAAGGAGTTTACACGTCCCCTCGAATCATCAACATCCTAGCCTTACTGACTAGCCTATGTCCAAGCTCATGAGAAGAGTGGGTGGGTCAAGAGGAGAGGCACGACGCAGGCAGCGCTCGATGAGGACCACCTGATGCTTATTGCATGCCGACTACTCTGCTAGAAATCCACCACTGCATTTTCTCCTAGAGGTACAGCTATGGCGCAAGACTGGAAGTAAACATGCAGCCACATTAGCGATATTTTGGTGAAATTTCATGGACAAAAAAAGTAAATTTTCTATTGTCAACAGTATAGCGATGCATTAAGCACAGCTCATACAAAAGTCACTCTTCTGTTGGTCAACGCTGCAAATTTGCTTGACCAGCTTGTTGCGAACTTTCGGCCTTCAGCAAAATTACAGATTCCTATTGAAATAACTGGATTTCACCCGCGAAAAAGTTTGTCCCCTCTGCACGACCTTCATCATTCCCACCACAGCAAGGACACTTACTTTTTTGTTTGTATTTTTACTTAAATAAAAATCTCTCGGAGACATGCTAATCATACCTCATCTGTCCTCATTACCATCACAGTGTATGTTTGCTTAGTTGTCTATTGGCTTACAAATGAAAAGAGTTACAATGAAGAGATCCCACAGCACTGGGATGTGATTTTACACACTCTCGACTCTCCACAGTGAAACAAACATCAGTAAGGACTTAATTGGCCTGGGTGGAGACACTTTTCCTACTCCTGCCAGTTGAGATGCTTAGCATTCTTCAGCACATTCTGCCACATCATAAGCCACCCTACAGAAATTACTAGTACATTCCTTAGTTTAATTCCTAAGTTCAGTGAGAGAAAAACAACAAACAATTGTGAAAACCTTTCAAAACAGCCATTCGCCGCATGCAAAACGGTAAAAATAATTATTTAGCCTGTATCTAAAGTTGACAAGTAATGTGTTTATTCACAAAACTGCTGCACTGCATGATACAATCACAGATAACAGAAGTTTTTTTTTTATGTTTAATAGACAGTTATGAGAAGCAAAATTGTGAACCAATAAGATTCCATGGTGGGCGGGGCCATTCAGGGTAATGTAGGGCTCCAGACTGTGACTGAAATGGTTGCAAATGTGACTAAAAACTTGCCTATTTTGTAAATGCGTGTTATAGATCTTATTATGATCTTATATACATCTTATTCATCCATATATATTTTACTTAAACCCCTTCCCTCCACAAATGACTGCAAGCTTGCATTCATTTTTGATGTTACTCAAATGTATGTCACGATACAGAAGAAAAGATGTCCCTACATTTCATAACTTTGCGTGTCCATATGCAAGTTAGATAGTATCATCTCACTGAAGTGCACATTTATCTGTTTACTGAAAAAAAAAGAATAAAAAAAGAGCACAAGATAATGTGAAAAACTGCTCAACTTTTAAACCATAATCCTATAAATCTAGTATTAGCAATATTCTATCATACTATCAAAAAACAAGAATAGCGTGGAGCTGTAAATGAGAACTGCATTTCCTTAAATAGCCACATGGCCCTTTTATAGACTATTAATAGCAGCACACTTTCCAGCTCTAATTCCAACCCTAACTAACTCACTCACGTCTCCTTAAATATCTCATGGTCCTCTAACTACCTGAGAATTGAATTACGCTCAAGCTAAAAAGCCTAAACATAAGCATTCCTGGCTCGCTAGTGCTCTCTAATCCTTTTACATACACAATCGTAGTGAGTGGAAGCAGGAAGTTATTCATTATTTGGAAAGCCACCAAAAGGGGGCACCCCAAGCAAACTGCTCTTCCATCCCACACCTACAGCGATTCCTCAGTGAGGAAATATTTCAGACATGCATGCCTTCTGCAGGAAAGGAAGACTGTTAGGGCTGACTGAAGAACAAATGAGAAAAACAAAAATGCAGCATCACAATCAGTATATTACTTCATTTTCCTGTGGTAAACCAAAGATATGGTCTTTTATTTATAGTTGGTGGGAGTGCCGCATTTTATTTCCACACTACTAAACTCAACACTCTGCTATGCCAGACATGGTGGGTTTCTACTACTTCCCAAGAACGTTGCATTACCTAACAAGGAAGTTGACAGTGGATAAAAAAACAAATGCATTTAATACAACAGAAAGAACTCACTAAATGTAAAGGTTACACATTATCTGGCCTATTTACTTGCGCATGGCCTTGTGGCGTGACGGTCCTGATGTGACTGACCCTGTCTGCTCCTTTGAGCAGTCATGAGGGAGACAACCGCTTGCTGACCAGCTCTGCAGTGAGCTGACCAGCCCTCCCTTCTCCTCTCTGTCTCGGAAAGCCGAACGGTCAGACCACATATACACTGCCGCTGCGGTGCTCCAAACTGCTACAATGACTTCCAAAGGAGCAATTGAAATGACATAGGAGCTGATTACATAAAAGGTTAAATGCAAAATCTTCTGGATTGACGCAATCGTTTTAGAGGAATGTGGTAAAAACAGTGTTATTATCCCTGGACGAAACCACTGACACACTTGGATGCCGTTCTGTCTTAGGGTCTTAACTCAGTGGGCTATGTGAAGAATAACTAGAATGTTCAAAACGGGTAATCTCAGAGCAGAATGTTAATCCTCTTGGGCTCGGCACCAGCCACAAAAACACATTTCAGGACACTGATGGAATAAAAAAAAAAAATCAATGTGAGGTATTTTGCTTGAATTTTATGATTGCTTCATTGGTGCAGACACAATTTATTGTTTTGTTTTAACAATGGCAGACATTTTTTTTTATTATTAATGCATCATGTGCTTCTTGGCTCACAATCTAATGTGCTTCAATAGTGTTCGCTGAAGCTGGGAAAAAAAATGTTTGTGCGTCACGGTGCTATAGCACATGCGCATGAGGGGGGGGGGAGGCTAACCCTTCTTGAATTCCATAAGCCGAACTGTATGCCTAAATGACAAATACATGCATCTGGAGGAAGATCTCGCTTCTGTTGCTGCTGCAGAGTCGAGGTAGACGCAGGTATGGATGGCTGAGATATGTTTGTATTCTTAGATTTGGGATAACGTGACCCAGTGAGAGGCCCCAGTGCAGGCAGACTGCCGAAAGTCCCCTCTATGGTGCAAAACAAATCCACTGAGGGAGAGCACAATAACGCAGACAGATGCCCTTACTGAGGCAACAAACGTGTCTGGGATCATGCACGTTACACCTTTTGCAATAAAGTATTCACAGGCTTGCATTATTATTAACAGTAATTTTCAAATCATGCAAGATGCAGATGATTGTGTTAACAAGTACAAGGATGTTTACACAGACTGAGGTGCCTAGTCTGCAACTGTTCATTTTAATATCCAGATCTAGACTGAGATTAAAATAAATCGTAATTCATGCATCATTTACTCACCCTCATTTATATAGATTACTTTTAAATTGTAAGTACTTTTTTTTTTTTTTTACACATTAATTACATAACTTTCATGGATGGATGGACAAAAATGATGAGAAAATTAAAAGAATCTTTATTTTTGTTTCCATTTTTGTTTTTATGAATTTAGAATGGCATTAGGGTGAGTAAATGAAAAGATTTGACAGAATACCTAAAATGATTTGGATCAAAAATTGTATGATTCCAGTGAGAAATAGAACATTAAATAACAGTATTTCCCTGAATATAATATAATATAATAGTCCTAACAATATGCATCAGTTATTATAACTAATAATAACTATAAAAAGCCTGATGTTTGCACTTGCACAGCATACTACCTCATTTTGTGTTTTGATAGTAAGTCCTGAAGGGGCGGGTCTAGGAGGTGAACAGTTGGACCAATTGGAGACCAGAGGGGGAGGTCCACAATGATTGGCATGTCATTGACTGAAGTAGAAAAGTGGTAAACAAGTCCTCCCTGGTGTGGGGAGAGTGAGGGGGTGCTGTAACCATGGTAATTACATATGCACTTTTTCCAGCCAGCCAACAGCTAAGCTGTGCTTGTTTGATGAAATGTTGTCGAAGACTAAACATCGAACAAAAGTGACTAGTGTTTTTATGATTTGGACAAATATACAAACATATATCATAATGAATAACAACATCTAAAAATATATATTTTGGAGAAAATCACTATTTTCTACCACAAATATTTATGGTATGTTAATATGTTTAATAAATATTATAATTGGTTTTACTTATTTTAATTAATTTAATTACCTATAAATAATATTTAAAAAAGAAGTGGAAAAAGATTATATTTTCATTTTTTTAGCTATGTTTTTACTTTTGTTTTGGACTATTTAAATTTATTTTATGTTAGTTTTAAACAATTATATTATTTAATTATATTAATGAACAATAATTATTATTATAATAATTCATTATAATTAATATTTAAAACAAAAACAAGTGGAAAAGATTACATGTTCAACTTTGAAAAAGGAGCTAAATATAGTTTTTACTTTTGTTTTGGACTTTTATTTTACTTTATACCAAAAGTAATATAACCGACTCATTGTTATTTGTCATTGTTAATATTATTTTGTTTTTAAAAGATGCTTCTGTTCTGTTATGAATGACTTAGCATTAGATGATAGATCACAGGAACTATCAGATTTATCAAAAATTAGAAATTTAGAGATAATTTTAACATAACTGAATATACTTAAAAAATATGGTCACACTTTAGATTAGGGTCCAATTCTCACTATTAACTAACTATTAACTATGACTTTTGCCTCAGTAAATTCGTAATTGCTGCTTTTTAATAGTAAGGTAGTTGTTAAGTTTAGGTATTGGGATGTAGAATATGGTCATGCAGAATAAGGCATTAATATGTGCTTTATAAGTACTAATAAACAGCCAATATCCTAGTAATATGCAAGCTAATAAGCAACCAGTGAATAGTGAGGATTGGACCCTAAACTAAAATATTACCATAAATATAATCAGACTCCTTCCAAAGGCATGCATAAATGCGAGAGCAATGTCCAATATATCGAGTATGATTGCACACATGTATGTGCGAGACCATTGAGTGCTTACGTGTGAATAAGCATGTGCACTCAAGCACTCTCAGGTTACCACTGACAGCGCTCTGAGAAGCAGACTGTTAACCTTACTCTCCGCTGCCACAGGACCCCAAGAAGACCTGCGGTTGGACCCCTGGCTCCATCAAGCCACATCCTTATCCGGAAACACAATCCCACTTGGGATCATTCTAGACACTCGGCATAACCACAACAGTACACATAGAGAGGTGGATGTTTCCTCCACTCAATCCCACAATGCTCATGACCTAGGCGGGTAAAACCAATAGACGCACACATGCCTCTCCAAACAGGTTACTGGAGTTTGGTGCCATCTGTTTCTACAAAAATAAGATGTGTGCCACTCTCTAATATCCCTGGGTTTGAAGAAATGTGGGAGTCACTAATTCGTCTGTATTGGTAATCCCAACATTCTCTCTCCCACCATCTAGATGCTTACACTTGATCATTAATAGAAAATGACGCAGTGTTGTAAAACATACATATACCCAAAATTTTGAAGGAAGGAACTCCATATATGGGATAAAATGCATAGTCACAAAATTGTATAAAAATTTGTTACAGAAAAGACCTGCCCCTTATGACAAAGCAAAACTTTCATTCTCACCATGACTGACTACTTAAAGGTGCAGAAAGCGAATTTTGATAAACGCTGTTGAAAAGTGGATCAGACAGAGCACCAAAACACAACACTTGTAGCCAATCAGCAGTTAGGGGCGTGTCCACTCATGATGGGGGAGGAAAGAGAGCTCAGCGCACAAGATGATCTTAAGGAGCGGGAAGGCCTTAAAATGGATGCTGAGGTTGCTTTATTTCTTCTCAATACATGAGTAACGTTGGTTTTGATATGCTGTGTTTTGCTTGAATATACCTTTGTGTCATCTTCACCTGGAACATCTTAACCTCCTCCACCGCTCTTTTCAAGCATCAGCTCCCAAAGTGTGTCTGAAAAGTGCGATAACATACTCCTAATATATGGGGGGGGGTTTTGGTTCCCCTTTTAGTGATCGCTATAACCCCTTAAAGGTGGGGTAAGCGAGATTTCAAAAATGCTGTTGGACATTGTTGATATTTAAAATCAACCCAAACAAACCCACCCCTCTCTTTATTGCTCTGCCTTCAAAACGCACCCTCCAATCCTAACCACCCTGCTCCGAGTCAGTCTCGAACCCCGATCGCTGCAGGCAGGCATGGCAAGTGCGCTAACAATGACAATGCATTCTCTAGCAGTCATCAGTGCGCAGTGGTTTACCTGCACAACTCTCACTAGCTGGCCTCTGGTATTCACGCAATGCGAGAGTGGATGTCTGTTTATAACAGCTGACGTGCAACAAAATAATGCATCACGACAAAAAAAGCGCAGATGATGAAGGAACGACAAGCAAGCACAAAAAATGAGCGTAGAGTACACAAGAGTAAATACAAACAAGAGTTCGTTGTTAGTTGCCAACAGCACAGCAGCTTCAGACATTGTTACTCACGTGTGAACCGGAATCAAACGTCTGTTTTCAGGCCATCCCACTTAGCTCTCTCCAGCGCTGGAAAGCTTTTCTAATATTAATGCAGGTCCTAAAGCTCTTGCCCAGTCATAAACCTTCATTCCAGTGATATTCTTTTGAGCCGTTTTGTATTGTGTCTCATCTCTCTTTCTGCAGTCTTTCTTCAAATCTCCCTTTTGCTCGTTCTGTCTCCTCGATCGTCATACGCCCCCTAATGCTGATTGGCTACAAGTTTGTTGGTGTCAGTCCGACTAACTTCCAAACAGTGTTTATGAAATATGGCTTACAGCACCTTTAATCATGTCACATTTGTAATATATTAGTTACATAGACTATCGTGTTACGTAGGGAGCTGTTCATGAAATCTGTGTTTGTTTTTTGGGATGGAAGGGATGACTTTGCCAATGAAGGAGTAGAGGAGCAAGATAACAATTAGACATTCAACCTGAATTATCATAGCTTTCACTTATTGACGATAAGTGACCCTCAGGGTGGCAGGCACCGCAGAGTCCCACCATAGTCATTGCCTATGTTGCACAGCGTGTATGTGAATGTGGGGGTGGAGGCATCAAGGTAGGGGTGTGATCCTTTAGGGTAGGGGCGTGTTTGTTTTGGTTATTTCAAATGTCAACAGCGTTTACCAGAAATCGCTTACTGCACCTTTAAACACAACATGGGCAACACAACACAAAGGATTTAACAAGACTTTACAACAGGGCCAAAATCTGAAGTCTGAGACAAATTTTATTTTATTTTTAAATCATAAAAAAATTATGTCATCTACATAGACCTGATTCACAGCAGCGCCATCTTTGATATTTAACGGGAATGAAAGCGAGGCTGTGAGGGATAGACAAACATCTCTTCAGTGGGTTGTACTGTTATTTAATGTGTTTTTGGATTGCTCCTGCCAATGAAACACTGCAAAAATATCTTTCCAAGAAATTTCAGTAGACAAAAAAACTCCAGACAACACGAGCTGTGGAAAATTATAAGTGATCTAGGAGCTTTATACAGCTTTTTACAGCGGATGCCATTGAAAACACGGTAAGTCCATCCCTCACAGCCTTGCTTTCATTCCTGCTATGGCACTGCGCTGAATAACTATAACAAGGAGTGAAACATTAAAATGTTAAGATAATCAAAATTAACATTTATTTCATGTTAGATCTAAATAAAAAAAAATACAAATTTATAAATAAAATATAAATAAATATATATTTAAGTAATAAATTATTTAAAAACAAAATCTAATAATCTAAAATAAATATAAAAATTAAAATAATTAAAATTAAAAATTAAATACTCTTTGGACTTACCCAGACAGCCAATCTCTCTTTCTTTAAGTACAACTCTAGTCTATGAAGTTTTATACAAACACACACCCAGACTGTGTTCAGTGCCAGTGTCACGCTAGGCTCCTACAAACCAGGCAGTTCTCGAAAATCGAACAGACATGGGCCACCACAGTCTGGCTGATTCAGAAAGAGGGGGAGGCGAGAAGTTTTATTTTGGTTTTCCACTGCTTTTGGAGGTGTTTCCTCTCAGCGCAAGAGTTTGCTAAAAATACTTGACTTCCCAGATCTGCTTCATTAAATGTGCTGTGTTTCCTGGCAGCCCTGCGCCTGCTCGCTGCCTGGTTGATGGGGGGTTAGAAAATACCCCACTGCTGTCCCGGAGCCACAGACTCACTTCACAAATTAACACACTCATATACAGAAACACACACACAACTTATTCACACTAAAATACCTGCTACGGGTGTGCGTAAACATTACAGTGCAAAATGCGGAATCACCTGTGAGCGTTAAACATCCATTTATTCATTATTCACTTTCATTGTATGGAAAACAGCAGCGTGAACATTCTGATACACTTCTGATTTTGTGTTCTACGGACAAAAGCAAGTCTTTCAGGTTTGTAACGGCATGAGGGGTGAATAAATGACAAGATTTTTTTTTTTGAGTGAATTATTCTTTTAAAAAAGGCACGCACACACACTCTCTAATGTGCACAGCAAGAGTCTTGTCTTCTCTCAGGCTCAATCAGGAGTCTTTGAGTTCAACGGAATGCTTCTGTCAAGTCCTGTTTCTGCAGACAGTCATCAATAGCTTTGCGGAACAACTTCAACACCGCTGGCACACTCTTCATCCTGGCAGAGCAAACACACACACTTTTCTAGCACAACATCTGGAGTCAAAATGCCACATCTACATTTTATGTTTACTTGAAGGAGACAGTAATCCAGCGTTGAGCGCATAAATATTTGGCCCGACTTTTAAATCGGATGTTGGCGGCAGTCATATACTAGGCTCTTCCTTGAACCTAAATGATGCAGCAGCTTTACCCTCAAAAACTGACAAGGTCATTAGCAACCTGCTAATCTGACAGATGGTGGATAGCAAATCTCCAAATTGCGTTAAACGGTTTGTGGATGTCAGAGTGCATGTAATGTGCACAAGCATGGGGGAATATGAATAAGAGTGAAAATCAAAAGGGGAGAGATTCGTTAAATGTTAAGAAAGACCAAAGGCCAGATTTTATTAGATTATTATTGTTTTTCATGTTCAAATTTGTTTTTATTTGAATATTCCTTTAAAATTTGCTTTACATTTCAGTTTTGTTTTTAATGAATGATGATAGCCAATAACCAATAATTGGCTGATATTATTAAAATATATAGTATTTATACTATTTTTGTCTAAATAAATTTAAAATAAAAAAAAACTAAAATCAATAATTTTATAAACTAAAGTATGAAAAATGGATATTCATTTTGAGATTTGATAAAGACATTTAATAGTGTGTTTAAATATTAAAGGGGTACTTCGCCGCTGGTAAAATGGGCTTTAAATAAAACTTATATACAGTCTATATGTCTTTTCAGTAGAAAGGTGGAAAAAATTAAATCAGTGATACCTGACTAGAAAAAAAGGCTGTTGTCTTCATTTTTGCCAAATAGGTAGGAAAACTTCAACACCCATAATGCAAGGCCACTCCCACCAGTACTATGGATACACTTACCAGAGTCCAATACCCACTTGCTTTAGTAGGAAATACTTCTTAGCAAACTTTTAGTCATAATGGTGTCGACTTATATTTTTAACGGGTCCAAGAATTCAAAGAGTCAACGTTTCCAGTGAAGGATCCAGCATGTTGTAGGCAGCGGCTAAAGGCTGCAAAGAATTATAAATACAGAGAGAACGCCACAACGGAAAAACTGAAAAACCTCTGTGTTTGTAGTCAACATTTCAAACTGGATGACCACGAACACAGTGTTTTTGGCCAAACGTTGGGGAAAAACTGAAAGAAACTGTTGTTCCGTCAGTTCCCGCCGAATCAAAACACTGTCCCGTACAGGTAAGAAAGCTGTTGCCATAGTGTTCCCTTCTTACCATAATGCTGTTTAAAGAGTAGACATAATTTGATACAATTTTCAGTGATAAGCCTACCCTTACAATATCTGTTCTGTTAATCTGTTATCTGAATCTGTCGATCCAACTGTCCGTGGGCGGGATACAAAAATGTGGAAGTATAATCTGTAGTTTTCATGAAAGCCCTGGAGCGGTCAAAAGTCTGCCGGAATTTCTCGGTCAAGGTAACACAGAGAACAAGTAAATATTGTTCATTTAAACATACTACCGACAATACAATGCGTGTTGAAAAATGACCAAAAAGTATTCATCCAATCATTGCATTTGGTTCGAATAGAATTTCCCACCTGCCTGTCAACCTGTATTTGCATACCTCCGTGCAGACATCACATGTCATCAGTGTGTTTCATAGGGCTATGCAGAGCTGTAGACAAGACAGTCACCAAACACCACAAACAAACAGCAGCCACCTTTTACAGTTCCTTCTGAACCAAAACGAGCTTATGCTGCTTTCAAGCCATTTCGTAATTACCATAATTAAGAGATGCCAACCCATGACATTCATACGGCAGCACTATCAATAACGTAATGAATCTGCAGCAGTCAGGTGGTAAAAGTCAGCACTCCAAGTTATTTACGTTCATTATTATTGTAATGTTATGTGCTATGTAATTTAATGCCATCTCTTGTGAAGCTTTGCAGACTCTGCTATGGCTGTTCATGTGTTTTGGAGGAGGCGTGGCTTTGGAGAGCGCTCTGAAGGGAGGTGGTGGGATTTTACGGTTTCAAAGCTAGCTTGCTATTGCTAACCTCTCTGAAACTGCCTACCCTACCTTTAACAAAGCATATTTGTTTTTAAAACAATATTTTTTGTTTGTTAGTTTTACTTTACAATAAAATAAGCAAAACACTTAAACGAACATCCTTTGCAGTCTCTCTGTTTCTTTTCCTGATGAAAAACATGCTGACAGACTGCTACATTTCTCTGCGGTGCTCCTTGCCTCTGCCTTGCCGTGTCTAGTTTTGAGTCGTTGCATAGCGTGCCTCTGCTGCTGCTCTGGCCAGCGTCCCCGACTTCAAGAGGGCGACTGGTGGCTACTTATTCATCATCTGGCACCACACACACATATATACAGACTCCTCTGCTCCTTTATTTATTTTGGGAGAGGAGCAGAGAGGTTGTGTGTGTGGCCCGTTTTTGTTCTCAGAGAGGGACAAGACCCGAGGCACAATCACCCTCAGAGGCAGCAGCTGGCTTTAGTGAGCTGAGCAAGCTCGACCTCCCCTCTTCCTTTCAGAGCTTTGTTTTTCTGTGCTTTCATGTGAAATGGACTGATGAGATTCTGTCTTTATTGATAAGTGGGACACAGAACCATGGGTTCAAACCCAGAGCCAAAACGCCACAGGCCCAATTTCACTTGAAAGCCGACACAGCGATCTTATTTCACCAACTTTCATTAAGCCAAAATGTGTTCATGTCACAAACACTATAATATCAAAGATAAAGGTAGAGCTAATATTCATAAATGCTTATGAGTGTAAAAAGATCAAACAGTTATCTCTGGTAAGGACTATACTTATTTGAATGACAACTTTGACACCATTCACGAAAATATGTCTTGGTCATATTTCACCTGACAATCAATTGAAGATAATAAGAAGCTATCTTTGGATGTAGAAAACAAAGCAATAAGATTTTTTGCAATTTACAAATAAAAAAAAAAATTAATTAGAGTAGAGGGCAGTACTAAAATACCGCAATGTATGAATGCTTATATTTGATAAACATTTTATTTTGTCACTATTATAGAAATTAAAATGTAAATATTTTTGCATTATGGTGATAAAAATAGGATAAGAGAAATTAATTGTCATGAATTTTAAGTCACAATGCAAAACTCATTTGTTTTTTTTTTTTTTTTTTGCAAAATATAATATCTTTTTTCTCTTTTGATTATGGGCTGAAATTAATTTTGCGAGATTCATCCGCACACAAACCTACGTAAACAGCAGGGAAGCTGTGATTGCAATACTCTGTTATTGCCCCCTGTTGTTATGGAGGACTGTGAACTACACCATAAGGCTTACAGTGGGGATTAAAAAGATTTGATTACACTAAGCAGCTGTTTTACTGTGGTAAACAATGATCCTTGTAATAGATTGTCCTCATTAACTTCACGGCTAAATAAGGCAATGCAGTTACACATGTGCAAGCTGAGTGTGAAAAAAAGGGTAGCGTTTATGATCTGTATTAATCAGACTGTGTGTCAAACCGCTCACCAAATCTGCTGAACACATCCCGTTCAGTCCTCATCAGTCAATGTGTCTCCTCAAAGGGACAGCTTATACACAGCATGTTTGCACCATTAAATTATTAAATCAAGCTTTAACATTTCAGATTCAATATCTGAAACTGAATTGTTCTCAAATCGTAATAGCAAAAGTACAATTCATAATTTAGGCATGTAGTTTTAGGGCTTGTGCTCTGCAGGGAAATCAGATGTTATAAGTACTGACACTGACAATGGCCATTTCCTCTCACATCTACTTGTAACACTGATGCAGAGGGACTGTTTAATCTGATGAGAAAGAAACAACTTCAAAATAGTGCCTGAATCAAAAATAACAGAGAATATGAGAGAATGGAATATTGCTTGTTTATAATGAACCCAAGTATGGTGGAAATTAAAATGTATTAATATGTTTAATAAATGGACATTTATTAATAAGTTTAATGATTAAATAATTAAATAAACATTTATTGTATGGCTTATAAATAAATGTTCACCATTTGATTATTACTGTTGCCTCTAGTAATTATGTGTCTGATTTTTAATTTCCAACCTATTTTGGGTTTTATTTTAAGCCAGACATTTAGTAATTTTTAAACAATAGTTGGGTTAAACAAAACTGCCCAGCACGTTGGCCAAACATTTAACCCAACCGCTGGGTTTGTCCATTTTCAAACCTCATTGGGTTGTTTTTAACCCAGCATTTTTTAGTGTGTACTTGTTTGAAATGGTTAACATTGCATAATTTAAATTGTATTTATTTATTTTTTTAATAGTATGCAGTGTATATTGTGCAGTTAGTATTCCATTCCAAACATAGTCACTGTTGTGTGTACTGTGATGAGGATGGAACAGGGCAGCTGACAGACCTTAAATGCTCTATGGTGCGCGTTTCTCATTGGCTGACAGTGACATCATTATTCTATTCTCCTGTTTCACCTCCTCTTTTCAGAGTTTGTTTACTTCTCTCTCTCTCTCAATAGCTCTCTCGCTTTCTCACTCATTCTCATGTCAGAGCTGGTACAGGGGCCATAAACCACAAGACACAAGGGAAATTGAAAGGCAAACTTAATAAACAGCAGAAATCAAACAGTTTCTTCTTTACCAAAATCATTTAAAATACACCAACAACTACAGTGTGACATGCACAGGGAGAGAGAGAGGTGATCATTGGATGATTTAGACAGGCCTCCACCGCTGGCAGCATTGATCTCTGTAGCAGACAGGTGTCTCTTGTCTGGCAGTGCCGGCAGGATGATGGATAGACGGATGGATGGAGGGAAGGCGGGTGTTTGACAGAGCGAGTCAGCCAGTCTGGTGGCTGTAAGCCTCGTCTGGCCCCCCCATCCCAAAACAGATTAGCCCTTAGTCAGATTAAGGGGGAGATTTTGTGAGAGCTCTACGTAAGGAAGAGGTGAAATGTGCTCGGAGCACGACAGGAGGAATCAAGGGGTTAGAAGCACGTGGCTGATCGTGGGGGGGGGAAGAGTTGTATGTGGAAAAGCAGAACAAGGCAGATGGCCAACTCACCTCTTCCGTTCACTCCTCGTCTCATGTCCAGTCTACTGGGGTTGTGCGAATAATCATAATTGATTTTCAAATTTAATTTTGGCTTCCAACGATTATAAAAACAAGATTATCGAGGCAAAACGATTATTGTGCCGTTGCCACATTGCGGTGCGCTTTCTTTCCTCCCTAAAAGCTAAACTTAACATCCAAATCAAGCGAGTGTTATAAAATGCAGTCTACTGTTGCTAAACTGCGGGACGTGCCTGATATTAATCAGTGTCATTAAAAGCAAATTAAACTGCGAATTTGTGCGAAAGAGACATTGTTCCCCAGGTGGCTTTCTGTGCACGCGCTCTGAGACGGAATGGAATGTGCGTAAGCAAATGGGCCTCAACACAAAAATGTCAAAATACTGTTTTGGTAAATATCCTCGTAAACAGTCGATTATGTCTTAAGTGAATGTAAACAGTTGAGAAAGAAAACGCATGTGTAACAGTATATTGGATCCGTATACTGTCTTAAAGGATTAGTTCACTTTTAAATGAAAATTACCCATGATTTACTCACCCTCAAGCCATAGGTGTATATGACTTTCTTCTTTAAGACGAATACAATCGGAGTTATATTAATAATCACCCTGATGCTCCCAAGCTTTATAATTGCATTGCACAGGAACCACCTGTTTGAAGCTCAAAAATGTGCATCCACCCATCATAAACGTACTCCACACGGCTCCGGGGGGTTAATAAAGGCCTTCTGAAGCAAAGTGATGCGTTTGTGTAAGCAAAATATCCATATTTAACACGTTATAAAGTAAAATATCTAGCTTCCGCCAGACCGCCTTTCATATTCAACTTACGAAGAAAGCGTAAGGCCTCTTGCAGTTCAAAAAGCTCACGCAACGTCAGTTAAGCTTTTTTCGTAAGTTGAATACGGAAAGGCGGTCTGGCAGGAGCACATTTGTACGAGGCACTGTAAGAGACTCTAGTTTAAATGAGTACGAACACATTTTTATTGCTCATAACGTCTGGAGAGAAATAGCGCAGACTATGGACAAAGATTAAACTTTTTTAATGCACGTGTTAAACACCTCAACATCAAATGGTATACTATGCATTTGGTGTAAAAACCAAAGTATACTTTGCGCTTTAGTCTGATTCTGTTACTTATACAAAATTTATCGTATGACTTGAGAAGTCTTGGAATCTAGAGTTAAATAGTCCAGTACTGTGCTCCACAGAATAAAAAAATTCATACATGTTTGGAACAACATGAGACTGAGTAAATGATGACAGAATCTTAATTTTAGGTGAACTATCCCTTTAAGGCAAGGAAGAGGCAGACAAGTGAGAAGCAACATAAAGACTGAAAGGGAGATGAAGCAAGAGAGATGGAGAGAGGCTAAAAAGTGAGAAAGACTGAATAAAAGGAGAGAGAGGGAACAACAGACAGCCGCAGGAAAGCATTAAGCCCCCACCACGTCGCAAACACAGGACTTCCAGAAATGATTGAAACAGAATAGCCTCCGCTTCCACCCCCCAACAAACAAAAGCCCCCATTGTGCAATGTTGTGCCACGAACACAGCTAGGGGAAACATAGGAGCACTGAAAAAGCATGAAGTGACCCCCCC
>RJVU01048406.1:4276334-4297609 GCA_003731715.1 Anabarilius grahami | reverse complement strand
CTATTTCTCACTCTGTCTCCAGCTGCTGGCACTGGGATTTATAGACCAAGGACCACAGCCAAGTTTGACAGCCAGTGGGAGAGGGGGGGGCTGGTTTTTGTTTTCCTATTTTTCTATCCTTCCTTTTCATCTCAGGCTTTTCAAAGTGTCTCTTTCTGTGAGCAATTACACACATGCTCTGATAAACAGACAAGTTGTTTTCATCACTGACAACCTCTGCTGTCTCTCCCTCCCTCTCTCCATCTCTTGCTGTGCTGCAAAAAAAAAGTTATATCTCCACAGCCCCAGAGAGACGGACATTCAGCCACTGCCGGAGAGGAAGGAAGATGAGGCTGACTCCTCAACGGACAGCAAAGAGAACGTCTCTGTGCACCAAAATTTTTAATGTACAAATTGAGTTTGAGATTTAATCATAGTGTGAGAAAGTATTTTTTTACATTATATAAATATTTATACATAAAAAGACGAAAAACAAACAATGAATTAATGAATTACATATACACAGACAACTGTTCAAAAGTATGGGGTTGGTAAAATGTAATTAGTTAATTGTAATTAAAAGGTAATTATTGTTAATGTTAATGTTTATGAATGAAGTCTCTTCCAAGGCTGCATTTATTTGATCAAAAATGTTGTTTCCAAGATGGCAAAGCTGAATTTTCAGCATCATTACTCCAGTCTTTGTTTTTGTGGAAACTGTTATACTTTTTTTTTTAAGACTTTTGATGAAAAGAAACAGCATTTATTTTAAATAGAATTTCCACAGATCGGCAAAGTGATAAAAAAAGTCTGTTAATTGAACACGCAACCTCAAAACCAGATCGCTCCCATTACTATGAGCTATTCTGAAAAAATTATGTGGTGAAGACATTATCCCGCCCTCTCAGCGTGCTTTTACAGTATTAAATACTCCTGGAATTCTAAGCTGGTTTGATACTTTATTAGTTCCATAAGGAGAGATTTTTGTAGAATTCCTTTGCCGCTTTGGAAAACAGCCCACTGTGACAAAAGCAAGCAAGCACACACGGAGAACACCATAAAAACAAACCCAATGGAGGTTCATTCCAGGCTGGCTGAGTGGCTTATGAAATGATCAATCAAAAAGGTGAGCGCAGACACAGCGACAAAACAAATCTGCAGGCACATGTTTGTTTGTGTGTGTGAGAGAGAGGGGTGAACGAGTCCACTGGTGCTGCAGCATCTCAGTCTCTGCAAATTAAAACTTGCTCAAGCAAGAGGGGTCTGCTTGGCTTGATGTGACGTGGCTTGGCTTGGCTAGTCTGACCCCCCACCTTAAACCACACCCACTTCTTCTGCATTTGTGCCTTCATCCAACAGTGAGAGGAGGGTGGGGCGAAAAAGAGGGATATGCACGTGTGCCCCACAAAGGGGGCATGTGTTTAGGGCCAGGGCTCCACTTAAAAACAAAAAGAACAGCTACGCTTGCCCCCTGCGTAGCACCACCCTGTGCTAGTCCTCTGAAAAACATTGCTCGGTTTCATTTATGTGGTCTGCGAAAATACACATTATTATAGTCAACTGAGAGGCTCTTTTTTAGCATTCCCTTGGCAGAGTGTTTGCTTGTATATGTTCTGAGGCGTATTTAGTTACAAAAAAAAAGAAGATTTCAAAATGGTTTTGTACTATAATCAACAAACCAACCCAACTAACAAGACCAAACATAATTATCATACTCATCCATCAACATCGTCACCTAATCCAAACCATTCATTCAACTAGACAAGCTTCACTCGCTGTTTAAAAGTGGCCAGCAGCAGCATAATTGTCTGTTTGGCTGTGAGACACTGAAGGAATGCTGGGAGGACATTAGTGTGGTGTAGGGGCAACACTGGCCCAGCGTGAGGGAGGAGCCGAGAGGGTTCGTTTGGTTACGGCAGTCGCTCTATTTATACTTGCTCCTCCCTCGGACGTCCAAACAGCATCTATTGAATCCAGATGTGAGAGGGCCGACAGAATGAGGGCTGCTGTTGCCCTTCAGACTCGTGCTCTTTAGTTATCTTTCACACGTGGAAAGACTCACACAGGGCAGATGTATTGCTCTGTTTGCTGTGTATAAACATCATATGTCTGCAAGTATGCTATTAAAAGAAGAAGTAAACAAGCTTATTTTTATATTACAAAATAATATTAAAAAAATTATATAAACTACTGTTCAAAAGTTTAGGGTGAGTAAGATTTTTTTAAAGAAATTAATACTTTGATTCAGTAAGGATACATTAAATTGTTCAAATGTGACAGTAAAGACTTTTTACATTGTTACAAAAAAATCTATTTCAAATAATAAAACACAAAAATATTAAGCAGAACAACTGTTTTCAACATTGATAATAATAAGAAATGTTTCTTAAGCAGCAAATCAGCATATTATAATTTCTGAAGGATCATGTGACATTGAAGACTGGAGTAATGATGCTGAAAAATCAGCTTTGCATCACAGGAATAAATTACATTTTAAAATATATTATCATAGAAAATAGTTATTTCAAATTGTAATAAAATATACTGTAATATAATAATAAATTAATAGATAATACTAATAAAACATGAGAATTTATCAAAAATCACAAAGGTCACCTGAGGTAAGAATGGTTCATATATTGTGACTACTTTTATTTAAAAAAAAATTATAATAATAATATATTATAAACATTTACATTTAGTTTAANAAATCCTCTAATAGGCTGTTTAAAGGCTATATATATAATATATAAAGGCTATATATATTGTCATATATAATATGACAACATGCCCCACTTCCACAACACATCTATTCAATCTCAACATAACCAAAAGACCTGAATGAAAATGAGTTTGTGGAGCAGGGTTAAATATGCTGATGAATAGCCTGTCACTGGCCATCCTATGGACCCTGACATTATTGATCTGTTGGCAGGGTCTGATGACACACTATCCCACTGACTCTGAGGTGGCTTGTTTGAGAGAAAAACAGAAGAGTCTCATCCTCAGTCCGTAAAACCAAAAGAAGATCCATGGCTGCCACACACGGCGCGATGTAGATCAGCAATGTCCTTGTATGGGGTTTGTATGGGCACAGAGTTTGAAATGAGATGTCAACAGTGTGACAATTTTAAAAAATATGAGCTACAGTAGATTCCGTGCAAAGACCTCCCTCTCAAACTCATGCAAACTCCCTATGCCCCTCCCACCAGGCCACCTTGCAAGTTGCAAGGGCACAGAATATAACATTGAAAACACAACAAGAAAACACACGCACACATGGCGGGAGGGTCTGTTTTTAGAAGTGGCATTACGTCAATCAGTAGTTACGATTTCTAGGTATTTCTCCCCGTTTCCAACACACATGCACTCAACCTCAACATTAGGTCATGCTAGCATCAAAACAGAATCAGACTGATCCCTGACTGACCAATGAGCAGACTAGCGGGGCTGGAGAAGAGTTAATGGGCTTAGGGTCTACTCTAGACTAGCTACTGCTCTATTAAGCTTGTTTGACCAGCTGTCGAGCCCTCTAAGAGCTACTTGAGATCTCAACCATCTAAAAGCCTAGGATGGGGGTGTGTGTTTTGGTTGCAAGGATTGTTTGGGAGCAAAACATCTCAGCCCTCAATAGGGGTGTCATGCACCCAGTTTTCTGGGTGGGTACCCTGCACAATTATAAAAATGTGCAAAAATCGAAGCTTTAGGATTACAACACTGTCACTGGGGCGGTAGCCCCTCAAAGGGACACATTTGTACTTTATTTACACATAAAAGGTTTATAGTAGAAGCTTAAGGGTACACTTTACTACTCTAATGGCTCGTTTCCACAGAGTGGTACAGTACAGTATAGTACAGTACACAATTATGTCCATTTCCATTTTCAGATGTTGTGAACAGAAACAACATTTCGAACCGCACCACTTTTTTGGGACCCTTCCGTTGTGGTACCTAGCACAGTAGTCCGGTACCTAAAGGTTGGAGCTAGACTCATCGAAGAACATTGATTGGTTGACAGAATCGTCACTTGCGCATGCTACAAAGGGGAATGACAACATGAGGTGCCCCACAAATGTGGTCCAGTTAAATAAATATATAAAGTTATGAAACTTCACTTTGCCCTCAGCCAAAACGATTTGCCTGGGAACAAAATATAGATTCATGAGACCAAAGATGGTCCGTTAGATATACACAAGATGAATTATATCTCATGTTTAACCACTACAGAGACACCAGAGCCAGCTGCAAATGTCAGAAGGACTAGCCGAGGTACGGCTGTTCTGGGCTGGGCACTGAGCGCCCGGTGATCGCCTGGATCTCACAACTTCGAAAACGTCAGATCAAATTTTCTCGCCTGAAAAACTCCTAAAACTACATTTCATGACACAATAAAGTAGTATTTTTAAATTACGCAGGTTTTCTCCTCCGCTATTGATGCTGGAAGGTGCGAGATACCAAACTAGTGTGAACAACCAAGTATGCAAGAGAAACGGCAAATGTCCGTGCGCAGCAAACAAAGCTTGTCTTCTTATGACAGCCACAGCCACATGCCGAGAAGCAAGAACAAGATCTGCTCCATGTCCTCCAGTGCACTGTTGTTTACGCCTATCAAGTAAGGGTCTTCTTCGAGCGAGAATGGCGTCGATCGCTACGCCTATCAAGTAAGGGTACTGTTGGCGGTGGAAACACAAGCCAGATCAGAGTTTACCGTACCGAAGTGCTAAACGGAGTAATAAATGTCTGTTGTGATGTTTAATATGAAAATGAACGCAATTTGGTTACTGTCAAGCATTGCACACTTTATACCAGAGAACAACCGTTTACATTTACATTTACATTTACATTTACATTTATGCATTTGGCTGACGCTTTTATCCAAAGCGACTTACATTGCATTACACTATACATTTGTATCTGAGTATGTGCAATCCCTGGGATCGAACCCATGACCTTGGCATTGCTAGTGCCACGCTCTAACCACTGAGCTACAGGAAAGCTTTACAAACTACAATCAGGACTAATTAAAATCAAATAAAAAGCTGGAGCCTCAACTTTTATTTTCAAGAGCTGAAGTGATGTGCAATGAATGGTACATAAATTTCCCTCTCCACTTCCTGTAAAGTGACGTATCGATGTTCCCTTATTCCCAATGCGCTTTGCGGTGCCCAATCTCTTCAGATTGGAATCTCACTTAAAATGGCTGAATACTCTTTGAAGTTTACTTGCAATGTAGAGGGTTGAAAATGCACCTTTTAAGGATAAACAAGGTACAAAGTTGTCTGGGGTTAATCTCCGACAAGTCCTAAACCCCGAAGCACAACTCTAGGGAGAGAATGGCCTAGCTGCTGTCCTACTCCTCTCATGTTCCTAACAAGAATACTACAGACTACCAAAAAAGCAACTGAATCTTTTAACTGAAAGGCGGGACTTTCTACAGACGTCATATTGATGTTATGATTTCTCTTTGCTTTGTCACTTGCACAATACATAGAAAACTATTACATCTTTTCCATTAAGTTGATATTTACATATATACATGTCTATGCACACATGGCGCTTCTAAAATAAATAGGAACATCAAATCATTCAACAAATCTACTTCACCTTTCATAATTTAGAGTTGAATTTTGCTCCCTTCACTTCAAAGAGCTCCGCCGTCTAAACATTTGTATAATATTTGTGGAATGTAATGCAGCTAATTGCGCCTGTCCCATGAGTACGTTCGGCACGATTATTCCCGACATCCAAATGATACAGAAGCTTTTATCTGGAGCTATTTCGGAGGTGGAGAAATGTAGGTCTCTCTTTATTTACAGCCCAATTTCCTGAATGGGCCACACAAGAATAGGTGGAGGGGCACGGGCCCAATGAGAACAAGAGAATAGAGTCGGAGGGTGTGCGGGCATCTCCGCTTACACTATTCTAGGATTGGAAAACAGAGTGAAATTCAAACTACGTACACTCACACAAGCACTCATCACGAGGATGTGTTCATTCAGTACTCAAGCACAACAGACATACAACACAGCAATTTGACTCTTATGAGACAGGTCCATTTAATAAATAGTTCAAAAAGAAGAATTAAATGTTTGAATCAGTCTGAAACACTTCCCCTGTATAATTTACAGCATTAGCTGATTAAATTAATTGGAATCGAATCAAATTGAATTGAAATCTGAATTAAATCGAGAGCTTGTGAATCTAAATTAAATGCATTATATTTCTGGCCATACACTGGACATCAATAACATGAGACAAATTGGCTTTTTCCAATTTATTTGAGCAAATAAGATTATTGGTCAGTTACTCCTGTACTTTCATATCAGTTCTCGGCCATCCTATTAAAATAAAACCCCAAAATAAAATAAAATCCAAAAAGAAAAATACAATAAAATAAAATAAGCCAAACATGCTATGTAATAAATGAAAATTTATTTTTTTTTAAATTTGAAAATTAAAAACCAAAAATAAAATTAAAAATAAAATCCAAAAATAAACATACAAATAAAATAAGCCAAAAAAGAATTAAAGCAAAACAACAACAAAAAACGTCAGCATTCAACTAAGACTCTCCTACGTCAAATTAAACAACAACAGCAATCGTAGCTGCCATTCTTCTTGTTATTAACGGTTTAAAAAGGCATAAGATGGAAGGAATGTGCCAGAAATAACTAGATTTGTGTAAAGCCCAGGGTGTAAATCTTGCCCAGAGTAGCGCAAAGAGGTCGAAGATTAATTGAATTCCACTTTTATTTCATCCAGCATTTCTCATGATCATCCTCTTAATGCAGGTCGGGCGAGAAGGGACGTGGCTGGACATCTTAGAATCTGCTTAGTCAAGCAGTGACCCTGGATCCAAGATAATATATAAAGTCTCTGCAGTCAGCGGGGACCAATGGAGCATCTGGCTGTCTGATTTAAGTAATAGAGGTGAGACACAATGTTACTCATCGGCTGTTTTGCAGTGTACAGTTTGGTCCTCCCACCCATAATATTCATCTTTATAGTTCATTAAAACTGACAAATGCTTTTGTACTTTCCCCTTCAGCTGTGAAAACAATTGAAAGGGAACAAAGTGTCGACAACAACGCAGCCTTACCGTAGAGAGGAGCAGAGGGTAAGAGGATAAGAGTACAGATTAGTGTGTGAAGAGAAAGAAAAAAATGGGATGAGTGAGGGGAGATGAGAAGAGGGATAGGATACTGGCCGTGTCCTCTGTACTTACATAAAGCGTGTATTACTCTACCTTCTTTTCTACTGGAAAAAAAAAAAAGAGTGACGTGGCCCAAAAAAGTGATGTTTATATAATTGTGTCCAGATTTTTATCCCTATTAAGTAAAGAAAGGCCCACAGGGTGAACAGAGGCTTTTGGTACCACAGATGTTTGGCAAAAAACTGAGAATGAAGAGGAATCAAATAAATTAATTACTCACATTTAACCCAAAATCCATTGTTTTTCCTAAAAATAAAAAATAAAAAATAAAAAAAAATTCTAAAAGATATTCAAAATACCTAGTCAAATGTACCAAAATTACCAAGTCATAATCAAGCATGATCGCTGAATTTACAACAACGAAATTTCCCAATCTGTGATCTGCAAGTATCCAACTCAATGGTTATCCTGTGACACTGATTTACGGAGCACTTCAAGGAGAGTGGTGTGAAACAAAAACAGGAAGGGGAAATGCCAGGGAAAAAATAGTGAAGAAGGATTTCCTCTGAATAACACTGGCATGGTGTTGTTTTTCCTGGATGGGGTGCTGTAAACTCAATTAGAAGATTTATGTCTCAGGTAAAACAGAATAGAGAAGGAGTAGCAGCGAAGATTTGCACAACTCTAAAAAGTAATTCAGGGGACCTGTTACCACAACTTAAATAAATGCAAGGTTGCAAGTTAAAAATGTATTGTTTTAATTAAACCTTTTAAGTTGCAAACATTAATTTGTTGAGTTCTGTTGACATAATAATGTTGATCATTACATCAACTTAATACCGTCTGTAATTTAAACTCAAATTTCTGTTAATTGGCTTTTTTTTTCTTTTCTTTTTAAATAATAATAATTGGTTGTAACTTAATTAAAAAGTCTTGATTACTTTGGAAATTAGGCAGTGTATTTCTAGTTCCCAGCATGCTTTGCATAGGAGACTGGATAAGGAAAATGTTGAAATTAAGTGTTAATTTTTTTGGTTTTAGTGAAGGGAAAGACCTGTTAGTGTTTAGTGCCGTTATGTTTGACATTTAACCCTTTTAAATCGGATGTGTCAGCGCCGACACATCCAACAAAGCTGTTGGATTGCATAAATAACAAAAGAAACAAACAAAAACATGGTGATACACAGGTGATTGGGATGATTTTTGANTCACCTGAGAAGACAAAAGAATTGAATAATAATGACCTGAAATGACTTGCATATTAATGAGGCATTTCAGTCAGGTAGGCTGTGAAAAAAACCTTCTGTGATGTCTTAAGCTCAACATGGTATATGAAACATACAGAAAAATATTATTACAATATAAAGTAATGGTTTTATATTATACTTTAAAATATGATGTATTTCTGTGATGCAAAGAGTCTGAATATAGGCTTTTAGTTTAAAAGCATGCACATTTGGAAAAAGTAGACCATCCGGGTATCTTTGGAATACTCATTTCAACATACTACGATTTGGGACATACTAATTCTTTTTTCGAATACTATTTAGGACGGATAGTATGCGAATTGGGACGCAGCATATGTCTGCATGTATTGACTGAATTTGCGTCTGAATAGCGCTGGCTCCGTGGGCGTGGCCGCATTAGCGGATAATGAGCTGAATCACGGACTTCTGACATAGCTCTCTTTTCATACAGATTACATAAACACAGAATGTTTGTTTTCGATTTGACTTACACGATTTAAAACCTGACATTTCAAAGTTTTTTTAGACACAAGTGTCATTTTTTAGTCATTAGTATTCACTAAGTTACAGTTCATTTTCTGAGAACTATCAGATTGGAGTTCGTTCAGAGGGAGACGAGAGATCACGCATCATGTTAGTTTTCTTTATTTTACAAAAAGCACAACATTTTGTTTTTACTCTGAGTGTATACAAATAAAAGAAGACATTCTATAGTTTCAATTGATATATTACTTATGTCTCTATGACAAAAAATGACGGAGTATTTTAAGTCTGTTTTACTGCAATGTGAAAAAAACCCTGCAAAACACGTATGTGCGTTTTCAGACCTCAGAGAGTTAAACCTTTTAAGTTGCAAACATTAATTTGTTGAGTTCTGTTGACATAATAATGTTGATCATTACATCAACTTAATACCGTCTGTAATTTAAACTCAAATTTCTGTTAATTGGCTTTTTTTTTCTTTTCTTTTTAAATAATAATAATTGGTTGTAACTTAATTAAAAAGTCTTGATTACTTTGGAAATTAGGCAGTGTATTTCTAGTTCCCAGCATGCTTTGCATAGGAGACTGGATAAGGAAAATGTTGAAATTAAGTGTTAATTTTTTTGGTTTTAGTGAAGGGAAAGACCTGTTAGTGTTTAGTGCCGTTATGTTTGACATTTAACCCTTTTAAATCGGATGTGTCAGCGCCGACACATCCAACAAAGCTGTTGGATTGCATAAATAACAAAAGAAACAAACAAAAACATGGTGATACACAGGTGATTGGGATGATTTTTGATAAGACTTGGGAGGAGGCTATGCGAGACTCTTTCCCATTTGGTGTGTGTATCTGTATAATGTGTCCGTGCAGTAAATGTATGCGTGCATATGTAACATATTTTTTGTCTATTTAAATTCTATTTACAAACTCACCATACATATTAATGGTCAATAACTGTAATTTATTGAAAGCCATTTGTTTTCTGAAAAAAATGACACATTGCACTTGAAGATTTTGTGGTTACCGTTGTGCTGAAGAGTAGATACATGAAGGTAAACACTGTTGACTCTATAAGCAATGACTGTGCTAATACTAGTGATAGGTAATATCTTATTTGCTAATTAAATATACATGTTAAATAAGTTATGTTAGCATGTGATAGCTGTTGATTTGAACTGAAATTGATAAGATTAATTGGTTTCAGAGCTACAACTCTGGTAGTTGGAGCGGCTTAATTTTTTTGAGAAATCAACTTAAAAATTTGTGTTTATGCAACAAATTAAGTTCAAACTCAATGTAGCTTGTTGGCTTAACTTAAATTCACTCAAAATTTTTCATAACTCAAAAAAATTGATGCATTTTTTGTTGTTGTTGAGCCAACACATTTTTTAGAGTGTATATCGTCATATATTTGCTACTTTTGGAAGTTTAGGAAATACTTAATGCCTCATTGATTCTATAGGGTCTTTCACATGGACAGCAATTTGAAGTGACAAAGCAACTAGAAGTCATTGGTTTTTAATGAGAGTTTTGCAGTTTCCAACCTCATGAATGACAGCCACTTTTAACTATGCATGAAAGTTGAGCAGAGTTTAACTTCATGAAAATGAGCAGCAATGCTTTGGTAAGTACAGCAGCTACTAGCAACCAACAGCAATTTAATCACTTTTAAAGTTAATCACATTGAAATCTGACTTTCTCAAAGCAGCTTCGTGGTCCAATTGGGAGTGATTCATCTGTGCATGTTATTCTAAAGCCAAAATTGTCATGTTTAATCAAAATGATTAACTTTCCCTTCCTCTGAAACGACTTTCCCTTTCCAGTAATGTCACTGTGATCGTACAGACTATTGGATAATGAGCCAAATTCACGCATTCAGTCTGGCTGCATTCAGGTATGGAACATCCACAGTCCAATCAATTCTCATTAGATAAAATCAAGTTTACTCTAGCTAATATCCAGATTCACTGGGGAATGTTACAGAAGTAAAAGGGGTTGAAAAGGGCAATTCATGATGACAAAGTCTAATTGTTCCTCTACCATAAATCTTTACCCAAAATTTTTTTGGAAGAAATTAATACTTTCAGCAAGGATGCATTTAACTGATCAAAAGTTACAGAAAAGACATTGGTAATGTTACAATAGATTCCTATTTCAAATCAGTTCTGTTCATCAAAGAATGCCTGAAAAATGTATTATGATTTCCACAGAAATAATAAGCAGCAGAAATGTTTTCAACAGTGATAATAATAAGAAATGTTTCTTGAGTATCAATCAGCATATGATTTCTGAAGGAACATGTGACACCGAAGACTGAAAATTCAGCTGAAATTCATTTCATACATGACTCCCACTGACCATTTTGTTTTTTCTGCTGAGTAAAACAGTCAATGAAAGCCGTCTTCAGCAACATAAGAGTGGTTCATCAAATCAGAGAGGACAGGAAAGAAGAACCAGAAAACACGAGGGCTAGATACACTAGGCTGAGGTAGTAAATAAATACGCTCCTCATTTCTATGAGACAATTGCTGTGGGAGGTCCCACTCACAGCAGTGGATGCATAAGGTAGCAGCCACATTCCCAGACCATGTGATCCAATATGAGAAATGCCTCTGGCCTGCGAGGATGCCCGCAGCCCGTCCGGGAGACGGATGCCAAGCAATTAAACGAAAACTCGCTCGTTGAACAGACACGGTCTGGAAGCGTTTTAATAACCTGGAAACTATTTAGAAAATGGTTGACGTTCGGATGCTGACAGGAAAACAAAGGCCTGCATTGTAAAAGAGAGAGAGTGTGTGTTTTCTTCACTGATCAACTCCGCCGCCAAGCAGCCGAGGAGCAGAGCGACAAAACCAATAGCTGTCACCCATCTTGGTTCCTTCATGGTGAATGCCATGCTTGTGTTTTGACTGTAGTAATAAAATCATTTCATTGCAACTTCAAGCCAAATGTGTAATTTCTCAGGGAAGCCAGATTTGGTCAAAACCATCCGAGATTCCTTTGTCGGGTGTGTCACTACACAAAAAAAAGGAGAGAGAGAGAAAAGGATGAAAACATACATGCTCTCCTCAGCACAATACCAGGGCTACAATTATGGACATGGATTGCCAGTAAAACAGCTTTCTGTCCAATTACTTGCACTGGTTAAAAGCATAGTTCATCCATAAATGAATATTCTGTCATCATTTACTCACTCTCATGTCATTCCAAACCTGTATGACTTTCTTTATTCTGTGAAGCACAAAAAAGATGGACAACCAACACTAGAGCTCACCGACTTATTGTGTGGACATAAAAACAATGATAAATCTTCTTTTGTGTTCAGCTGAAGAAAAAGACATTCAGGCTTGAAATGACATGAGGGTAATCGTCAGAACATCATAGTCATATTAAAGGGATAGTTCACCCAAAAATGAAAATTACCCTATGATTTACTCACACTCAAGCCATCCTAGGTGTATATGACTTTCTTTTAGACGAACACAATCAGAGTTATATTAAATAATGTTCTGGCTTGTCCAAGCTTTATAATTGCAGTGAATAGAGGATGAGGTTTTGAAGCCCAAAAAAGTGCAACCATCCATAACAAAAGTAATCCACACAGCTCTGAGGGGTTAATAAAGGCCTTCTGAAGCAAAACGATGTGTTTGTGTAAGAAAAATATCCGCATTTTAAACTTTAAAAACTAAAAATAAGTAGCTTCCGACCGACAGCCGTAAGCATCTGTTTACGGCGAAAAAGTGAACTCTGACCTGACGCATGACGCATTGACGAACGCAGAAGCACAGAGGAGAGAGCAAAACAAAACACCGGTCATGAATTGGACGTCTAAAACTAGAATTTTTAAAGAAAAAGATTTCGATATAACAGAAGAGGAGCTTGAGTTTGTTACCCAGCCCTATTTGTTTGAACAGCGAGAGGCGTCTAAGCTTACGATACTCCTGTGTCAGGGGTTACTCTTTTGGCGTAAGTCAACTTGCGTAAGGCATCTGCCGGAAGCTAGTTTAGTCTTTGAAGTTTTAAATATGGATATTTTTCTTACACAAATGCACCACTTCACTTCAGAAGGCCTTTATTAACCCCCTGGAGCTGTGTGGATATCTTTTATGATGGATGGTTGCACTATTTGGGCTTCAAAATCTCATCCTCTATTCACTGCCATTATAAAGCTTGGATGAACCAGTACATTATTTAATACAACTCTGATTGTGTTCATCTGAAAGAAGATATACACCTTGGATAACTTGAGGGTAGTTTTCATTTTTCATTTTTGGGTGAACTATCCCTTTAAACTCAAAACATCCCTTTAAAATCCATTGTATGGACACAAAAACCATTTTCAAAACATCATCTTTTGTGTGCAGCAAAAGAAAAAGACATACAGATTTGGAATGACATGAGAGTGATCGTCATTCTGTAGTAATGGACAGCACATCAGTCATATTTAATCTATAAACTTCCTTTAAAATATGTAGGGATGCAAACTTCGCCTTCCACGAAGGCACATGTTCAGTGCATCCAATTCTCCTTGTTTACCATTTGTCTCCTCCTTCCTCTACCTCTCAAGTAGCTCTCCTCTCCGCTAGGACATGACCTGCCTAGTTCGCTCTCACTCCATAAATCACATGTGGTGTTTTGGGGAGGCGCGGACTTAAAAAGATGCTGTGGCACTGTCTAACATTCTTCCCTCCCCCGAGAGGCCATTTCCTCCCACTGCATTGGCTCGTGAGGAGCCAAAACACGCTAGCATGCGGCACTTTCCGACACCCGCGGGCAAAAAACAAAATCAGAAGTTCACTGCGCTGAAGTGTCTGTTTCCATGGCAGCAGCTGGGAGCACGTTCACAGGAGCACGTACATACATGCGAGTGGATGCGCTCTCTGATATTTTCCATACAACCCAGCGCACAATGACAAAGATGGTGTTGTAGCACTTTCCAGGCAACAGAAGGAAAGCAACTTAAGCCAGAAAATTATGTGGGATTGTTCTGCTACGTTTAAAGCCAAGTGACTCATTTCTTATGAAACCTGTGGTTTAAAAACAACTGGAGGTCAACCACCTTTCATATGCAAGATATTTGGAAGATTTTCAGCACAACTTCCTTTGAAGTTAATAGCTTAAAGTATTCCTGAGCATGTTCTAATCCTGAACTTAAAGCAGAGAACGGGCCTGTCTCAAAATCATTCCAGGAGGTGCATAAGCAGGTAGAGCTGGTAAAGTTTTATAGTTCATTAAAACATTGTCAAGTGTATCACATGTTAGCAAAGAAAAAGAACACTTCAAAAGCATTCCATAGCAGTGCATTACCAGACCCCTCATAGAGGCTTGATGCGTCTTTTCAAGCCCAGACGCCCACCTAGAGAACACAGAGCTAAAATAATGTTCTGGTCATAATGACCGTAACTCAAATCTTTCTTTAACCTGAATCAAAGATGAAGAAGAAAGAGAGAGTGAAAGAGATCATAGCGAGGAGCATTTTCCTTTACATTCCACTAACCAATTTCCCAGGCTGCTGAGTTGACTGGAGAATTAAGTCAAATTTTTATAGTTAATAAAGCTCATACAAATCTGAGTCAAAAGTCATAACTGCAAAAAATGATGTGCGACAGGATATTTCGTTTATTGCTTGGTTTGCATGCTTCACATAACTGTATATTATACAAAATAAAATCTGAAATGGCATGGTGAAATTTGTTTTAAAAATAACTTGTATTTAACATACATGTATAAAATGTTAAATATATATAAAATTTAAAATATATAAAATACATTTGTTTGTTTATGATTTAACACCATATCAGCAACAATGGCTATATTCTTGCCAATTAAGTGTTTCAATTTTAAATAATTATTATGATTACAATATCACTTCACTTTACTTGTTTCTATAAAATACATGTTTTGTTTTTGTTAAAAAAAGTTAACACTTTTATTCAGCAAGGACGCATTGAACTGATCAAGTAATGACTTTTACATTGTTACAAGAGATTTCAAAAAGATTTCAAATAAATGCTGTTCTTTTGAACTTTTGATTTATCCAAGAATGGGTCAATGACATGACGGGTCATTTTTCTCTCCAAAGGCCTTAATAATAATAAAAAACAAAGATATGACATCCAAGTATGTAAGGTAGTACAACTAGATCTCTTTTATTGAATCCAAAAGGGTTTTTTATATTTTGTCAATGAAATACATATACATATAAATGAAATGAAATACATATAGATATAAATGTATTTTAAAGATTTTGAAGTGTCAAAAGGTAATTTGGTTTAACCGTCCAAAGGCCAATACAGCCATTTCATATGTGATTAAAATATCTTAAAATGAAATAAATGTATATATTTTTTATTCTGGCATGATTTTATAACATCATATATCAACATAGTGCAAAATGGTATTAAAATTATGTGTAAAAGTCATTGCTTTGTTCTGAGAAAGAATGTCCGGAAAAATGAATTTCATTGATGTCATTCGGAGTAACCAATATAAAGGGACCATTTTGGATCAAGTCATGCAGTCAATATCATGTGACAGGATGTGACATTATTCAGATACCTGCACAGGACCACATGGTCGTGAAGCAAAGTTACAAACTCTCTCTTAACTATTTGAAAAATTCATGTTTTCACTTGCTTATACGCATGTCCCGAAACATCAGGTCATTCGGTACAACCGCTATAAAACATGGAAAATGTTGTAATATTTTCAAAACTTGAACTAAATATAAAATGTTTGTTTGTCTTTTTGCTAGCTAGCTAGATATCAGCCTGTTAGCATTATTTGAAAATACTGTCATTTGGTATAACCAAAAGTTTAATTCGGTTAACTTTTGGTTAAACCTAATGACTTTTTTGGTGACAAATTTTGTCTATCTTGTAAAAAAATGACAAAAGCAGTGTTAATTGATTATAAAAACCACATCATCTCATTATTAACACTTAATAAAACGTTAAAATTAATTATGTCTCCATTGTTTTTTTTACACTTTTAAAAACCTTATTCGTCAATGACCAGAACACTTGTTTTCAACATCGATAATAATAAGAAATGTTTCCTGAGCACCAAATCAGCATATTAGAATGATTTCTGAAGGATCACGTGACACTGAAACTTACATTTTAAAATATATTATTTATTATTTGAAATTATAATAAAAATTTCACAATATGACCTTTTTTTTTACTGTATTTTCTTTTCCTCAGCTTTGGTGGTCCTACGAGACTTTAAAAAAAAGAAAAAGAAACTTACAGACCCCAAACTTTTGAATGGAGCGTATATAATTAAACAAAAGAAAAACATTTTTAAAAGAACATTAATATTAAATCTATTAAGACAGTGAAAACTCATCCTGATGTTGCAATGAATTCTCCACAGGAACACCAAGGACTCCCCTGGTGTTGTCTGATTACTCGACCAGAAGAAAACACTAAACTTTTTTCTCTAACCCAATCGGCACAGACCAAGGGTTGCATCCTCAAGCAACCACATGCCCTGCTCCTACAGTAAACCCGTGTCCAGTGGGGACGGCTGAACGAAACAAAATGTTCTGACTGGGAAACCATCCTCTGGTGTTCCACAAGGAACAAAATATTCAAACATGTTTTCACTCTCTCCACTGTCCCAAGACACAGCAGATTCAACTGCATAGAAAACAGTCATCGATTTTTTTTTCCCTGTTGTGTTCCACAGAAGTAAGAAATTCATTCAGGTTTGAAATGACATGAGGGGAGCGAATGATGACAGGAACATTTTTGGATGAACTATCCCTTTAAAAGTCAGAGGCAAATAAATTATTTGGCCTGGAGTCACACTGGGCTGCTTTGCAAATTGCACAGTGGAAATCCTGATACGTCCTCTGAAGTCTAACACCTGCTTGATGATTCATTGTCTTGTCATTTCCTCACATCTATCTTTTTATCCATTTTTTTTTCTCCTCTCCTCCGCTTGAGGCCATTATAACCTGGATTATGCCACTATGATGGAGCCGTATGCAAACCAGTCTATGTGAATGACAGATTGATTTAATATGGCCCCTGCAGGCAGCAACTGATTCCTGCCACACAGTACGGAAAAGCTAACAGGCCATATGGGAGAAACAACACACAGGTTTCCTTTCTGAGGGCCGAATGAAAGGTCCAGAGATCCGCCGCATTTCCGATGTTAACAAGCAGAGGAAACAGTGGTGGGCGAAAGGTCAGCGAGGGGGCTTAATCTAATAATCAACTCACAACAATCACCCATTTATGTGGGAACAGCATGAGCAGAAAAACAGCCAATCAACTTCCTAATCATAGGAGAACAAATTTTTTTGTAACTAATTTTAAAAAAGTGAGAAAGGGTAAATATGTGCCACAGGAAAACATATGACTGATTTGCGTATACAGAGTGAAAAAAGAAAAATCACAATGTTGCAGCCCTCTCAAACAAAGCCGAGTCTGTGTCCTGCCAAAACTTTGTCCACACGGTCGCAGCTTGTGGACCCACATTTGGGGCTGGGCTTTTGATGTTTTACGGGAATTTTTGTATAAACACTCCCATGTAGCCGTACTGCCACTCTTGCTCTGGCAGCAGCTCTGCCATTTAGGGGAAGCGTCTGCTAAATAAGTAAATCGCTCTATGTGAGAGTTCAGAAAAGGGGAAATAAGACAAACAGATTAATCTAGACCACACATGCTTTTTAAGGAACTCTGGCATCCTTGTAGCTCATGAAGAAGGCACGCTGAAATGCTAACGGCATGCTGAACTGGGAGCGTTATGCAGGGTGCCCTTTCTCTACGGTTTCAAAACAAATAAAAATAGAAATGCGGTCAACCTGGGACATTATTGGCAGCAGGCGGACAGTAAGCGAGGAGGGACCCCTGGTCAGTTTTATTAGCAGCACAAGTTTTGTTTCCCTTTCCAAACAGTGTCAGAGTGTTTACATTAGAAATGGGGACAAAAAAGCATATCCATCAAAAGGTGCCTGTGAAACCTCAAGCAAATGAAGGGGAAAGGAATGTCCAATCAAGCTTGTTTACGAGTATGTACATGTTTGGCTTGGTTTGCATGCAAATCATGTCATATGAGAAAAAGCTAATTCAGTAGGAACACAGTAAATATATGGAGTGGTATTCAAAACAATTTCACCATTTAAGAGACTTCTGAACCAGTTGAAGTCAATATACAAAAGCCATTCTGCGACTTTTATTATGAATTTATATTTTAAATAAATGCTGTTTTTTTTCCCCTTTTTTATTCATCCTAAAAAAGTATCCTGTGGTTTCAACAAAAATATTAAGCTGTACAACTGTTTTCAACATTGATAATAATAAGAAATGTTTCTTGAGAAGCAAATCAACATGTGTGACCCTAGACCACAAAACCAGTCATAAGGGTCAATTTTTTGAAATTTAGATTTATACATTATCTGAAAGCTAAATAAATAAGCTTTCCATGATGTATGAATTGTTAGGATAGGACAATATTTGGCTGAAATAAAACTATTTGAAAATCTGTAATCTGAGGGTGCAAAAAAAAAAAAATTTATATATAATATATTATCAAAATATTGAGAAAATTGCCTTTAAAGTTGTCCAAATGAAGTCCTTAACAATGCACATTCACTCACAAAAATACATTTATGATATATTTTCGGTAGGAAATTAAAAAAATATCTTCATGGGACGTGATCTTTACTTAAAGGTGCCATCGAACGTTTTTTTACAAGATGTAATATAAGTCTAAGGTGTCCCTTGAATGTGTCTGTGAAGTTTCAGCTCAAAATACCCCATAGATTTTTTTTAATAAATTTTTTTAACTGCCTATTTTGGGGAATCATTAGAAATGCGCCGATTTAGGCTGTGGCCCCTTTAATTCCTCACGCTCCCCGCCCCCCTGAGCTCGCGAATTTATCATTGCATAAACAAAGTTCACACAGCTAATATAACCCTCAAAATGGATCTTTACAAAGTGTTCGTCATGCATGCTGCATGCATACATCAGATCATGTGAGTATAGTATTTATTTGGATGTTTACATTTGATTCTGAATGAGTTTGAGGCTATGCTCCGTGGCTAACAGGCTAAAGCTAACATTACACACTGTTGGAGAGATTTATAAAGAATGAAGTTGTTTATGCATTATACAGACTGCAAGTGTTTAAAAAATAACGACAGTCTTGTCTCCGTGAATACAGTAAGAAACGATGGTAACTTTAACCACATTTAACAGTACATTAGCAACATGCTAACGAAACATTTAGAAAGACAATTTACAAATATCACTAAAAAGAATCAGTTATTATTGCTCCATCTGCCATTTTTCGCTATTGTCTTTGCTTGCTTACCTAGTCTGATGATTCAGCTGTGTACAGATCCAGACGTTAATACTGCCTGCCCTTGTCTAATGCCTTGAACATGGACTGGCATATGCAAATATTGGGGGCGTACATATTAATGATCCCGACTGTTACGTAACAGTCGGTGTTATGTTGAGATTCGCCTGTTGTTCTGAGGTCTTTTAAACAAATTAGATTTATATAAGAAGGAAGAAACAATGGTGTTTGAGACTCACTGTATGTAATTTCCATGTACTGAACTCTTGTTATTCAACTATGCCAAGGTAAATTAAATTTTCCATTCAATGGCACCTTTAATATCCAAATGATTTTTGGCATAAAAAAAAGCCTTTGTGAACATAAGAGACTTTCTCTCTCTCTCAAAAAAAAAAGAAAAAAAATTTGCACCAAGCCTACATTTTGAACAGTATTTCTAAGTTAAACAGGACATTCAAATGACAAAAATAAAGGTAGAATGGGACTAAACATTTATCATTCAAGTTTTATTGAATGGGAGAGAAAACCTCTATATGGTTGAAAACCATTCTGATGAGAAATTACAAAGCCAAACTATTATTTTCATTGGACTAATGCACACAAATGAATCATTCACAATAAGACCAACAGTAATTAGGGTTGATTTTGATTTTTTGATGTTGAAAATATGAAGTAAAAAAGAAACATTAAAAGTAATCAGGTAAAATATGAAAGAACAATTGAGCTGATCTCATTCGTGAGCTTTGAAGGAGCTTTGTTCGCTTGCTATTATCTGAGAGGAGTAGACACGAGCACTCACATACACACTCATTCAACACACATATACACACCAAACTACATCTTAGTAATTGATAACAGAGAAAGGTAGGGTGGGGGGGATTGCAAAGGCCTGCAGTGTGTTTATCTGCCTGCATAGTCGACTTTCAAACTGAAGTGCCAACATAGATGAAAGGTAGCCTAATGCAACTCCAGCCCCCACGAGCCGCTAATGGTTGATAGAAAACATAGACAAGAGGGGATTGGATGGGTATTTGTACATGGGATGCTTTAACTGTATTATCTGGGTCTCTATACATGGCTTATCTCTTGAGATTTTAAAATAGACTTGACAACTTATATGCTGTCAGCACTACTCTCACATATATGAGTGGCCAGAAGGTTCTTAAGATTGCTTCTTGAACTTTATTGGGCTCGAGATGGCTTGATCAATATTTACTGAAGCCCATACCGATACAATCCTGTGCGTGTTACTAAAATGGATGTGGGACTGATGTCAGAAGGACATCATAAAGTAACATTGTTTTCCAGGAGCTGATTTGTGTGTAAACTGCTCGATAGAGCTCCTGAAGGGCCACATCAGAGACCTATTTCAGACTGGGAATGAAAAAGCACAGCAATGGGTATTTTTGACTGATTCTTTTACTTTTAGGCAACTGCTGCTGTACTTTGTAACTGTTCATGTTAATGCAGATGCTGTTTTTTCCATCCTTGCTTTCTGATATTGATATTTAGATAAAGTGCTCTTAGGGGATATATATATATATATATTATATATATATATACATATATACACACACACACACACAGTCAAACCAAAAAATATTTACACACTAGATATATTTTTTTACTAGTGGGTGCAGGACACTATAGTTCATTTATGTAAGTGAGGATAGTAAAATAGAGTAAACTGTGACATATTATACCCAAAAATTCTTCATACAGTGGACTACCAGTAAAACCAGTAAAAAACTTATTCAGACACTTTGACCCAACTATGGTTTTCTTAAGTGTTATCTGACATAATTAAGATACATTTTTTCCGACAGTTTAAATCTGAGATCTAGTCATATTTTATTACCATTTATTTTTAACTATAGCGAATAAACTGTAATAATAAAATAAAATGTTCAAGGTGTCTTAATAAATTTTGGTTTCACTGTATATGTATATATGCATGTTTTCAGGGTTGAAAAAAATCTATTTTAGTTTCGGATGGATGGATGGATGGATGGATGGATGGATGGATGGATGGATGGATGGATGGATGGATGGATGGATGGATGGATGTGGGTGGATGAATTGATGGATGAGTTTTTT
>RJVU01048406.1:4229496-4274923 GCA_003731715.1 Anabarilius grahami | reverse complement strand
CATTATAATCAGTGACTCAGGAAAGGGTTAAAGAGGGATTAAGCTTATCTGAGGTATTTCAATGAGCTGAGTAACTCCATATGATTTCCTTTGTAATTTTATGGCTGCCTTTCATCTTCACAGCACGTACATCCCTGCGGAGACACTGAACTCTCTCACACTTCCAGCACGTTCTTACACAATAATGAGATCAAGTATATTATTTATGTTCATGCACACCACACGCACATATTATAAATCAAGCATGTGGCTTCTCTCAAGGAGAAAAATAGCCATACACTGGGGAAAAATGGCACATGGCTTGACTTTAGCTTGACATACATTGGTACTCACACAAAAACACTTAAACATGTGAATTTTTAGCTTTTAGGATGTGCCACTGAGTTATTCTAACCAATAAAAAACATTTTTAAGAACCACTTCATTCATTCAGAAAGAATGGGGGCTTGTAAAACTAAATCCTTTTTGCGGGTACCACTAAATGAGAGACATGTAATATGAGATTCTCCTCCAATAGTATGCACAATCTGTCATTTTATTGCTCTGCCTTGAATATAATAATAACAGTTATTATTATTTTGCTTTGCGTTTTAAATGTTTGTGAACGGAATCATCCAATTCACTAAATAGATCAGACTTAACCAAATGATTCCTTCACAAAACAGAAAATTCATCAAATTTTAACCAGTGCAGAAAATGTTAAATGTGTATTGGATTAATAGTGTATGTAAATACAAGTAAATAACATATAATTTATTTTTTTTAAAAAAGTCTCTTATGCTCACAAAGGCTACATTTATGTGATCAAAAATACAGTAAAATGGTAATATTGTAGAATATTAATTCAATTTAAAATAATTTTTCTATTTTATTGTATTTATTTATACTGCAGTCTTTAGTGCCACATGATCCTTCAAAAATCATTATAATATGCTGGTTTGGTGCTTAAGAAACATTTCTAACTGGTTGTGCTGCTTAATATCTTTGTGAAAATATAGACAATTGTAACAACACAGAAGTCTTTAATTGATCAATTTAATGCATCCTTGCATAACAGTATTAATTTCTTTCAAAAATTTTAAAAATATAGAAGTCTTTAATTGATCAATTTAATGCATCCTTGCATAACAGTATTAATTTCTTTCAAAAATGCATTTCTTTCAAATAAATTCATGATTTATTTTCAAATAAATCATGAATCTGTAAATCTAATACTTTGCATTTTAGAACTTGTTGATACCGCTCAATTCCACATTTTTAAATTACATTTCTGACAGAAATGTCAGTACATTTACACAGACACCTAGTGTAAAACAAGAGGAGTCTCGCTGTAGTCTTCGGCATGTGAAAAGTGAAAGTGTCTAACGTAACAGTCGTTGTGCTGGAGGCAGTCAGGGACACTGGAACTAATGCTAAAGACAGGTGGCACCAAACTTAAGAAAGCATACGTGAGTAACTTCACCCCTAGTCATGAACTCCTTCCTGTCAGCTGCTCTGCCCTCTCGATCTGCTCAAGTCCCGAGAACCACCTTCAACTCCTTCAACTCAGGAATCAAATCTCTATAACTCCTCTTTCTGACAACATAAGGTCATACCACATCCATTAAAGATGCAATCCATCACTGAAACAACTGACAGGACACTTGCGGTATAGAGACAGCAGGTGCCATCACACAAGAAGAGTGCATTTGGGTGGCCATGGCTTACAACGGCCAAATCTTATCTGATTAAGCATCAAAAAAAGTTAGTGTAAAAACTGAGAAAAAAAAGTAATATATTTTATTTTATTATAGGGATGCGCCAATGTATCGATCAATAATCGGAATCAGCCAATAAACAATTATTTGCTTAAAATCAGACGATGATCGGGGCCAATTACATCCTGCAATCAAAAGGGGGCGGGAAAACGTGTCAGACTGCAACTCATACTGTGTGTGTGTCTCGTGTTGAATTTTAGGTCTGTCAAAGTTAACGCGACAATGCAAAAAATAGTGACTTTAAAGCAGGCTCTACTTGACCTTATGAAATCACCCGTAGTTCAAGAAAGCGTTGCCAGGTCCGCATTTTTTCATACATCAAACATTATTTGTAGAGTGCCTCCCATCTAATAATCACAAAGAGTGTTGTGCTGTGTTACTTCTGATAAGAAACAAAGTCTCAGCTTTCAAATTCTGTCTATTTTATCACGAAATTCAAACATTAAATGGCTTTTTGATGCTCTTAAATGTGACGTGACAGATCGGCGAAGCCGATTTTCACTTTAATATAAGTTATAGCATGAAAAAACATGCACGAACATCAAAAGGTATGTTGAAAGATCCAGTACAACTTACCGTAAAGTATCATGTCTTGTGTAATCAATCAGTGTTTCAATAGATCAGCTTGAGAACAATCTCACTTAACATTGCATTTACCTCAGGGAAGTCATTCAGTGTCCACAGCTTGTTAGTTAGCTATAAAAAAAATTTTTTAAAAACTAGAGAGGAGCTATATTTACTGTTAATTATACATGTATGTTTGAATAAATCTGTCATGAAGACAAGTGTTTATGAAAACTACCTTATGTGCAACCAAGTTATATACAAACATTTCAATTTTTATTTGGGTGTAATTATTACATCTGATAATACATAGCAGTTGAATATAATAGTTTGGGCTCTGTTGTTAATTTTAACCTCTAATATTATAGCAATGTACCAAATGAGAGGGTTCTCTGTATAGTTTTCAGCATTAGTTGTGAGAGTTTTTTTTTTTTTTCTTAAAATCATCAAACTATCGGATATAATTCTGAAAAATCGGCTATCATAATCGGCATTTAGTATCAGTGCATCTCTATTTTATCTTTATTAATAAAATTATACAAAGATATTTCACATTTTTTTATTCATTTCAATATTTCACTGTTTTCCTTAAAAAGCAGAAATTAGATTTGATATAGTTGTCTTTATATTTTAGAAAGGGAATCATCATATCTGGGAGTCCTTGGCATCAAAAAGTTTAAAAACACCCACACTAATGGCCTGAGCCACATCTCCATTCAGTTGCCACAAAATAGTGTGTACTCAGACCGATGGTGCCACACTATGCCAGCTCTGCCAACTAGCAGAGAGGACACCCACAGTGGTGGAGGCAGAACATTCGTCATTCCTGCCACGTAACCTGGACTGAGAATAATCTGACATGTTGTGGACATGCCAGGCCCCCTGAGCGCTCCAAAAGGAAAGCGTAGTATTCGTGCTGATTTTTATGAATGAGTGTCGAGAGCGGTAGATGAATCACGACTTCTGTTCGACGCTAGCCAGAAGGCAGCAGCCAGATCCACACACAAACACACAAAACGTATGCCTACATTCACTGCCTCATACAAAGCCACCAGACAAGACACACGCATGAAAATGCGTAGGGTAGAGATATGGCTGTATGAAGTGTGTGGGTGCATGTCTGTGTAGACAAAAGAGTCTCTGAACGTGACCGCAACTTACAAAAAAGAAATCCCACGATTCTCTTCTCTGTACCATATAAAAAAATCACAAACCCTGGAGCTATTCAAACATTTATGTTCCATGTTTAACAGTCTATAAATTCAGAAGCACGACTATGTATATAAGCTAATATGAGGAAACTCATGAATGTATAGATGGTTGTTTTATTACTCCACAGCTGCTTTAATCACATTGCAGCTGCCATAGAAACAAATGCCTTAGTTGTTTCATTCACACATCAGTTACCGTCTGTCTTTTACTGAAAAACTTTTTGAAGCTTCATCACTCAAATTAATAACTGAGACTACAATTTGCATTCATGTACCTCAATAGAGCATGCTGTTAACAAAAGCAAAGATATGGGTTAAATTCCAGGTAAAATGTTGAATCTTGAATGCAATGTAAGTCACTTTGGATAAAAGGGCGGCCATATATTTTTTTTACATTTTTGAGAATACAATACACAAAGCACACACACACACACACCCCCATTTTCGTTTATCTAATTTTGACTGTTACAGTTTTTTTAATTTGACACAATTAAAAATTTCACTACACCTGCTCAAAAGCATTTTTTTAATTCATGATTAATATTGCATTGCATAATGTGTGCTTATACAAACTGACAACCACAAGTGAATCGCATTCATATATTTAATATGGACTAAAAAAAATTTGTTTGCAATTTCAAGTAGGCTATATTTACATACAACTAACCTGACAGTCGAGTCTTTTATACAGGTTTTGTAATGAAAACTAGTCTAAAATTAAGAAACCCTTAGAAAACAGTAAACATTGAGTTTACAAGATTCATTTAAAATACTTAATTTATTATTCCAATATCCAAATATGATACTAAATCCCAAAGGAAAAAAAAAGGAGAGGGCTCGCACAGCACTGAGACAACGGTACTTTTAAATGCACAAGTAACTAATGTGCTAGTTTTCATACAAAATAAGTAGGCTATGTAACATAATTAGGTACTTTAGTTAGTATACACAATAACGCAACACATGTAGGCTATTCGTTTCTCAACACTGAGAATAAATAAATAAACGCCTGTTTCCCCAGACTCACGCTTGTCAGTCAGTCACACATCACAACATTTTCATAATCACTAAGCCATATAGCGATTTCAATTTTATTTAGATTTGTTGTTCAACATTACTTGAGCATTTTATACCCGTTTACCTTAAGGAGTCAGAAGTACCGTGACTACTGTACTGTCCTCGCTTGAGAATTCAGTCACTGAGACATCGAACGGGATTTCGATTTGCAGTCTCTTTTTATTGATAGGCCGTACGCATTTGTCAATCATCCCCGCTTGCTATTTGGGAAAATGAACCCAGCACTATGATTGGTCGAACTCTTTCTTTTGCTGGATTTGAGTACTACGAGTGCACAGAGGACTCACCGGGTTTTTGCGTAGTATAGAGTGACAAATCGTACCAGCGTACTTTGAGGTCAAAATGCATACCCGCTACGCAAAACGCGTACATGTTGGCAGGTCTGCAATTGTGCTTGTCCAAAAAGTCCAGTAAGTTGATTTTGTCGTCTTCAGTGAGGATTCCAGTTTGGATCACAGCAAAGATTGGAAAAAGATCTGATCAGATTACTGAAGGGGATTTTTTTATGTCTAGAAGGAAAAAAGTAGCATGTTTAGGGCCAGAGAAGGACAGTAAACCAATTAACTTTGTTTACTTGGATACATATTAATAAGCAAGTTTGCTTGCTTTTCCGGAGATGGAAATGGATTTCTTCACAAACAGCTTTAGAAAAACATTAGACCTCCCACACATGTCTGGGCAAGGCCAGTGATTACACACAACCTACAGGGATATGACACAGGACACGACATCCTCCTCACAAAAACGGACACCCCCTCCTCGACACCCCCAGGTTGTGTCTTGTGCTTCTCCTTTATCATCCTGAAATACATTTGACTCTGACTTCTAAATCAAATGGAGTAACACAAACACATCCTGGTCTTCCCAAAGCATTATGAATCTGTTTCTATCATTACAGCAAGAGATCATAGAAAACCCTTTAAAGAGGATTTCAAAATTTCCAAACATCCAGAGACATCTGCAAAACTATGAAAGTCTTCATCTCAGAGCCAAACTACTCCGCTTGGAGCACCAGACTCATACTAACAGTTTCTATATCAATAGAGAGATACATAGACGATAAGACAGACAGACAGACAGACAGACAGAGGGTCCAAAATAAACTTTTTGCCAATGGAATTACAAATGGAGGAATTAAAAAAAAGAAACATTATAGATAAACTTATGATTATACATTTTCCACTGAAGTAAAAGTTAGAAAATGTGAAGTTGTTATATTTTCTTTAGTAGACGTTTGTATATCTTTGATCTAAAATCAGTCACATCAGCAAAGGTCAGACAGACAGATACACAATGAGAGACTGAAAGACTCACAGACATACTGAGAGATTCAAATACAAACAGACAGATGGATACTAAGAGATTCAAAGACAGAAAGACAGACAGATACTGAGAGATTCAAAGACGGACAGATACTAAGAGATTCAAAGACAGACAGACGGACAGATACAGAGAGATTCAAAGACAGACAGACACCAAGAGATTCAAAGACAGACAGACAGACAGATACTGAGATACAAAGACAGACAGACGGACAGATATTAAGAGATTCAAAGACAGACAGACAGATAGATACAGAGAGATTCAAAGACAGACAGACAGAGATTCAAAGACAGACAGATACAGAGAGATTCAAAGACAGACAGACAGAGATTCAAAGACAGGCTGATGAACAGATACCGAGATTCAAAGACAGATGGACAGATACTAAGAGATTCAAAGACTCAGATAAATAGTGAAAGAATAAAATAGTGATAGAATGAAAGACAGACAGACGATCGATAAATAGATTCTAAGCAACTGAAAGACAGATAGACAATAGACAGACAGTTCTATAGAGATTGGACTGGACTAAGCACTAAACCAGTAGCAATCATGACCTAACATTGAGCACTGTTCTGTGAGAGAGGATCAGTTTAGCCTTCATTAGACGCCACTATCTGAGCTGATCTGTGCTTTACACAGGAAATCTGCAATCTGCGTATTATGTGGCACAGCTGAGGAATGCAAACAATCCCAGGTATGCCAGTCACAGAGGATTCAAAAAAGTTTGATCGGACAAATCAGCTAGCCTTCAGGACAACAACAAGAGTTTGCATTGTTGTTTGGTGTCGTTTAGCAGCCCGTGAAGCCCCAGGGGTTCAAACCCACGCTCAGACCCCGTTATCCAACAATCCTCTCCCCCTCTCTCTCTGGTCTGGGGTATGCAAGCTTGTTTTTCAGGGGGAAGACGTGCTTGTCTGGATCAGAGTGACCTGAGGGGCCCATTCAGACCAGACCACAGAGTAGGTGAGGTCCCAAACCCCGCGCACACACACAAAGAGTACAAACACACAATGTCAGAGAGGCCACAAGTGAGCAAACAACTGGATGGGTCACTAGAGTAACAGGCAGACGGGTGGTGGGGCCAGGAGTGTAAACAGTGAGAAGAGCTATCTAACGGCTAGAGCTGTTAACAGCCTGCGATAAGAGCCCTGGAAGAGAGAGGGGAGGAAATGGCAGTAAAACTGTTGAGAGGGGGCCGTAAAGAAAAAAAAACAACAGACAAAATAAGTGGGAAGGGAGGAGAGGTTGGCGGACAGGAGGGAGGAGATTAAGGAGGGCTGATGGTTCGCTCCCCCTCGCTGAAGAGTCTTGTTTTTGTGCTTGTAAACTTGACATTTCTGTGACATTTCTCCTCAACACTTCGTCTCTCACAGACTTGAGGACGTCCGTTGCATGCCTCCTCCCTACAGACCCCTTCCTATTCCCACCGTCAACCGAAATGGCATTGCAAAATGTCTCCGGAGACAAAGAGCAGAGACACATTCAAACACACACACACAGATTACAAACATACACTAATCATACCTACAGTCACCACCAGGGGCTCCATTTAGACTTTACAACAACATTCTCAGCTGTAATACTCAGTTGAAGATTGTTTATTTTTTATTTATTTTGGTGGTTTTATGCCATGTCAGCATCCAAGGCTATTTTCATGGCAAAATCAGGGTAAAAATTTGTTTTAAAAAAAGTAAATATACAAGTAAATAAACGTTTAAAAAGGAGATCATGGATAAACAAACATTTTTTATTTAATTTTATACTTAGCTGAAGTAAAATACTTGTAAAACATATTACAGACCTGCTCTAAAATGAATAGTGGGGTCCGTCTACTTGAGACCACTTGTGTAAATGCTTCTTCTTTGAATCCAAATTCTGATTTTACTTTATTACTATTTCTTTATCACCAGAGCTAGATTATTCGAGCCATAAGCAGGTTAACAAACATACATTTTCAGGCAGAGTAAAGAAAAACAATGGGAATGCACAACAAATAGAAAGTCCATGAACTCCAGACACACGCATGCATACACAGAGGTGACGGTAACAAGTGCATGCAAGAACAGGCAAGGAATGCTTTAATGGTCTTACATTTCAGAAAAAAAGCAAACAATAGTGCTGCTGTGGACACCCTCATATCATAACAAACAGGCAGTGTCTCGCGCACATACGCGGGAGCCGATAGACGATTGGTCGCTGACAGCAACTCTTGGTGCAGTAATTAGAGAGAGAGAGGACTGATCCAAATTGACTACAAAACCACTGTGTACCCTTGAAGAAACATCTGTGCACAAGAAAAACAAGGCAATTATGCTGAGGGGTGGAGAAGACTGTCCTCCACAGAGAGCCAGACGGCTGCTGCGAGTGACACTGAGAGGCCATCAAGCTAATACTAAATTCACTTAGTTGAACGGTTCAAAAATAAATAAATAAATATATATTCACAGTCATTCAAAGTTCTCTGTTGCTGTGTCCCAATTCGCCTATTATGCCCTAAAAGCCATGTACCGTTTCTGTGTAGCAGAATAGGCAAGCTTTGGGACATACTACTTTGTCATAGTTGAGTCTTTAACGGACAAATCTGTCACTTAGTTAAGTGCATCCTGTCAATGTTTAAACTGCCCTGTCAATCATCTTGTCACTTTTAAAATCCTCCACAATCAATTTCATTTAATTTCCAACCGTATCAGAGAGAAATGCAGTTGATCTGCCAGTTGTGGGTCTTTCACTTGGAGAACACCCCTCATGTGTTTGCATAATGATGCATTTAAAAGTTAATGACCAAACATATCTTTGTAAGAGTTCACAATGTTATGGTAGATGAAATATATTGTGGATAACATTGAACAAAAATCTTTTTTTTCATCAGTTTAGATAGTGATTATTAGTCAATAGTCAAACCCGTCTACTTGACCGTCGGTCTCGCACATCTGCCATTTTTGTAGTTTTTTATTCTTGTTTGTAGTTTTAATCGAATCCTCATCCAACACGGAATGGGTTGTGAGCAGTATTAGTCGTTAGAGTGCCCATAGATCTGCACCTCAAATTCTAACTGGAAATAGTAGACCATCCGGGCATCTTTGGAATACTCATTTCAATATACTATGATTTGGGACACACTAATTCTAGTATTAAATACTATTTAGGATGGATAGTGTGCGAATTGGGATGCAGCATGTGATTTTCAAATGTTTTGCAAATTGTTTAGACTGAATCATTAAAAAGAAGGATTCATTTACAAGTCACCATTTGCCTTCATATACAATTCTTTATTCTCCTCCGTCGCAGAACTAGTTTTTACTATGGCCTCTTCAACTTTTTACAAACTTTTAATCTTAAAATCAACATGAACCAGTGTTCACAACCTACTTTTCTTCAATAATGTGAAATATTTCAAGAGTAAACAGGATTTTCAGTTTGTTTTGTTTTTTTTAAAGAAACTGTAGACAGGGACTTTGGCGGGATTCGATTGTGAAAAGTTGCTTCTATAGGAAAGTTGGATGAAAAATAAAAGAAATATGACATCAGTCACAAAAAATTTTTTGTTTTTGAATAGATCAAGAGATTAAATTTTGATAAAAAATATGAAGTTTATGTACTCAGTTCAAGCGAAGCCAAAATATCTTCAAGTGAAGCAGCAGCGGAGCGCACGTGAAACAATCATCTCTTCCGCTTTACTACTTGTTACAACACGAAGTAATCATGAATGAGCATCAGAAGGTATGTTAAAAGATACAGTACAACTTACTGAAATCCGTATCATGTCTTATGTCATCGCTTAATCAGTGTTTCAACTGCGGAAAGATGTCAAAAGCCATTCAATGTCCATAAACTCAATAGTTAGCTAGAAAAATTAACTATAGAAAGGACATATTGCTAAATATATGCACTATATTGTTTATTCATTGTATTTTTAACCTGTTCTATTGTTTGAATAAATCCGTCATGTTTTTATAACGAGCCACCATTTAAATGTCTATATTTCAAAAAAACAAGTAGAAACATAGTTGTCATTTTTAATAGCATAATTATGTTAAAAAAGTTATTACTATAACATTATTATTATTATTATTAAAAAAATCCTTGTGCGTAATTTAAAAGTAAGTAGCAAATCTTTTCATTTTAACCTTTAATATTATAGTATTGTACCAACTGGGGATACATACCTCAATTAATCGATATCGAATTGAAATTGGAATTGAATCGAAACGTGAAATTCGTGTCAATACCCAGCCCTAGTTTAGACGCCCCTCAGTTCCCCGGTATATCCTTGCCATGACTTCTCTTGAACTTTAATCATTCTCACCAACATTTGTGCCTCAAGAACACAGCAAGCTGCCGACAGCTCATAAAGCGTAGGAAAATGCTGGGGTGTGATTTTCATAGACAAATTGTTGATTCCTTTGAAGCTCCATGTGGAAACACTGGTGGGAAACATACACAATCGGACAGGTGGCAGCCCACTGCTTGTTCCAGTAAGTTCTTTGGAGAACACAGATCAATCAGTCGGACCATTAGTACGTTCTATCTGCTGTGACTACAAGTCGTTGTCTTTGTTTGAATGTTTGAGCCTTGGATACAGGTGACTCACACCTCCCCACCTCTGCAAAGGCAAAAACACGGCATTCAGACACAAGATTACCATACTGAACAGGTGTGCAGGGGAGCAAGTGCTGACATGATGTGGGCGGGACTGCCGGGAAGAGACTGTATCAGCAGCGCAGAGGGGAGTCGCTGGAAAAAGGACACTCAAGAACAGAGTCGCCCACTGATGTGGATCAAATCTCCTGGTAGGGTCAAAGGACGTCACCTCCATACCTTCCTTAAACGCATCCTCCTCAGAATTGTCGGATTCAAAGAATCCCAAGAGCAACAATAAACATTCAGGCGGTAACGGAGCGCGTTTCTGAGGAGGGTTGATTTCCTCTGTTTGTTTTCTGGCGGAGGGAAAGAGGAGGGAGGGCAGCTCTGTGACGGCCTCTCCGAGCCTGGGACTTGCATGGTCTGCAGGTCTCTTGAAGGCCAGGGGTGGAGAGTGCTGTAGTGTTCTCATCCATTATGCTTTTCCCACCATTCTTGTGTGCTTGGGAGAGGAAGAGGGAGCAAACATTCATAAGGGGTAGTTCACTTTCCCAGGCATTCTCGGTCAGATGTAAGGGACACACTGGCATTCATATCTACTGACCTCATAACTACAGAGATAAGAAATTATAGAAGATATTTTGGCCCCAGCCAGGTGATTTTCTCATGTTTTATCAATCCTATCCCCCCCCCCAAAAAAAATCTGTGTTTGGGGCATCAAAGTACTATTGAGGTATCTAAGCAAATCATCATCCTAAACCAAGCCCATTCTTACCTTGCAGTAACCATAGAGCAGTTTTGAATCTACACACAAGAGAATTTATCTACAATAAAGATAAAATTAATCAAAGGATGTCCAGTTGAAAAATAAAAAACAAACAAACAAAAAAGTAGAAATTAGAGGTTGACCAACATAGATTTTTTAATAGTTGTTGATGCCAATGGCAAATAACATGTTCACAAATTTTACTCAAACTTTCCACAAAAATATTTGAAAAAATTAACTCAAAGAAAACGTGCATTATTCATTAACAAGGTGTGTAGGAACACTGTTATTGACCCCAGTGGCTGACCAATATGAATTTTCCAATAGTCAATGTCTGATGTAAACCAATGCAAACAAACTTGCTGAAATAAAAAAATAATAATAATTTACCCAACATATACCCAACAATACTGAAATCAAAAACAGTTTACTATTTACTGGCAAAATGTCAGTAAAATTTCTCAAAAAAAAAAAAAGAAATCTCAAATTTAAATCTTAACAATGGCCAAATATTGGCCTAATAATCACCCTGACTGATGTATCGGTCTATCACTACTGCACAATAAGCCATAGAAGAGCTTCAAACCTACTGCACAACAGAAAGTCTAACATAAACAAAGGAGATGTGCAATTCTCAAAAGATTTTCACTTGATATTTCAAAAACAAGTGTATAAATTCCTAGTTGATGCAGTTCAGTTCACTCAAAAAAAAATTACCAAGTGGAAACTGTTTTTAGTTATGGCTATAAGCACAGTGCAATAATCTCACAGAGGCCAAATATTGGCTAATTACATCAATCAATCACTAGTATAAAAGTACAAAAATCCACAATCATCCAACCAACTTCAACAGCAATCAAACAGAAAATGGTGAGGTAAGAGCACAGTTACACATAACGGGTACAAAAAGCACATTTTTCTGGACAATTATCCAGTGAATAAAGGTAATTATCATCCTGCACTATTTTTTGTATAGAGCTCCTAACAGAATGTCACCTCAGGTCACAGAAATCCTTGTTTTGTTTTCAGGACCCTCTGTCTTCAGCTACTGTCAAAGCCTTTGATGAACTGGTAGACAGTCTAGTCATAACTCTCTCAACACAACATAGATTACACTAACCAAATATTTACCTGACAAGACCCTGCCAAAGAGACAGACCTCCAGTTCCCAAGCAAAGCAAACAGTATCCCTACATCGGTTTAGCTAAACTCCGCTTTATCTTATGCAATCCAAGCCTCATGCAGTTTCACAATTCATTTCACTATTCATTCAAATCCCATGTGAAGGAACGATATGTTAAATGCCAGCAGATGTAAATATGATGTGAAATAAATCAAATATTCACAAGATCAGGTCAAGTTGCCAAGTTCTTACCCTTCTGGCAGTAGCTGGAGGTCCAGCAGCGGAAGCTGTAGATGTCATTGAAGCTGGTCTTAATGCACTTCGGATTCTCCTCCATGATACCTGGACAAACATCACCGCATTCTTTGGACTGCTTGTTCCCATTGATGTAATTGTTAAACTCTGCATCCATAATGAGCGACCAGTCCACTGAGTCCAAGTAACACAGCTCCGGGTTCTTTTCGATTCTGATGGCCCCTCTGGTGATGTTCCTCAGATTGTAGAGACCGATATCTTTCAGGCTGGTCATTTCGAAGATGACCAGGGCGTAGTTGTAGAACAGGTTGCGTCCTCGGATGACGGTGAGGTTAGGGAAGAGAATGCTCAGGCTGTCCAGGCCGGAGACACGGAACAGGAGAAGGTAGTCGGTGACCATGGTCAGCTTGGGGAAGGACAGGGTGCGAAAGTGTTCCTGGTTGAGGTTGTTATTCTTGTCTCCAATGAGAAGGATCTGCAGGTAGCCTTCCACCACTGTGCAGTTCTCCAGCTTCTTGAACTCACTGATGTCATTGCGGATATCAATGTGAGGACCACAGACTGGAACAGAAAGAAGAAAAAAAACAGTACAGTTAGACTAATATGATCAAAACTGGACATTTTAAGGCTTCTTTATTAACATTTATAATGTATGCATTTCATTATTAAAGGCACAATATGTAATTTTCGCCACTTCGCTTATTCAAAAAAGGTGTAGATTGATGATGATTTTTCTGTTGATAAATGTATCCAAACAGTTGCTCACCTGTCTAATAAAACACATAATATATTAAAAGGATATGTCTTTGGTGTTTCCACGGTTTCTACAAAAGTAAAACTGGAAATCGAGGGTAACGCGGATATGATATCATTGACATGCAACGAAATGACACGACCCGCATCCTGGTTAAAATTGCTGATTTCTCTGGATTTAAACGTTTGGGATAATGTAAGTACACAAGTCAACAAAATATATAACATTGTTCTAGTGGTATTTGGATATTTTAATCTAAAAATCGTAGGCCTACATATTGTGCCTTTAAAAGAATGAATAAACAAATAAATATTGGGATATTTATTCGAGGATATTGTGATGAAATAAATAGAGGATATTTATTTTTCAACAAAAGCACACCTCTCTGGTGATCAAACATCTACAAAAGCATGACTTGAATTGAGTCAGATGTATCCACTGTCCCTTGTGATGAGCAAGGGACAGTGGAAAAATAATCTCAAGAGCATGCTCTTAATTTACAGCAGCTTAGAAGGGATCTGCCAAGTTATCCTATATAACCCTCGGACACCGTAGCACTCCTAGAATTAGGATTGACTGGGTTCCCACTTCATATAAATGTTGCTGTTGGTTATTTTTCTTTCCTTAAAGTCACTGAAGGAGGCAAATAGCTGAAATGTCTGTTGGCCACACAGACTATTGGATATCATCAAACAATAACAATATAGCTATTTAAAAAAAAATTCTTTAACATCATAGCATTCAATCTGGCTAAATTCTGGTATGGAACATTCACATTCACATCAAAATACATTAAATTAGGGGTGTAAAAGTGGTTACTGTTATACATTTATACTGTTATACTGTTATATTACCCTAGTATACATATATACTGCTATAAAGCACCATCATTCTCATGCATTTCCTTTTTTTCAGACATTTGTTTACATACACATAGGCCATGATTGATTGATTTATACTTTTCTGGTTTCATTATCATTTACAGATAAATCAATCAATAACATAAACAAAAAGTCCAGATCTTTTTTCCAGTATTACGATGCACAACTGAGGGAAAAGGAAAAAACATAAGGCAGGAACTTGGTTTTACCAATCAGTTCTTCATTGGATTTTGAAATGTGGGTGCACTCAAAAATGAATGTGGGCTTGCAGTCGACTATGGAGGGTTTAAAAGGACTAAATTATTGAAGAAGCCAAAGATATGTCACTAGAGAGAAGTCTGACGTTTTTGATTAAAAATTACAATGTCAAAAAAACAAAACATGAATCATACACAATAACAAGAACATGAACTTATAAAATAGATTTTGTGAATTTTGTATGCCTTGTATGTCGACCAATATGATCCACATTAGCATGAGTAAAACTTTGAAGAGCCAAAGACTTATATTAAGCAAATGCCAAAACCCTTGAAAGATAACAGTTAAACAGTAGCATGAACCCAACAAAAGGGACAATATGAAAGGTCAAGAAGATTTACATACTACAGACCATCTACAGTGAGAGGAGTAATTCACACCATAATAACAAAACAAATGTATGGTGTCCCAGAAGGTGAAAGAGATCAGCAGAAGAATTGTCTTGACATATGAGCTCCTTTGGCTAAACCTTTTATGTTCTTAGAGCGGCTTAGGTCAACTTCTCTCACAGGGCCTCTATGATACAAATGGAAATGTTTCTCCCTGCCACGTCAAAAAAACAACACAGCCATGGCTGCCAGAACACATGGTCCCACACAGAAACAACCTTATCAATCTCTCTTTACAGCCACGATCTAAATAGCCCACTGCGAGGCGCAGAAGATGGTGAACTTTTGAGTAATTCAAAAAGGTCAAAATTTCAACAATCTCAGATTGCCTACTGTGCATTATTCTGACAGGAGTGGAAACCGCTTTTCCTGACACGAATTTCCTGTGAAAATGACAAGCTTCATGAATCTAAATCCCATTTGAGGTTACTCCATAACCGGTGTGCCAAAAATAGCGAGCGTGTTGTTTAAAAAAAGATCTTTATTTGCTCCTGACAGTGTATTACGCTCATCCAAATTTAGAACGGAAATGATTGCTCCATGAAAAAAAAATTGCATTTGCTTTCCCGTATCATCACAAATGCCCCAGGGCTGCACTTGGGAGTCATGGAGTTGCATGTCTCCTTTGTTTCATTGCGGCATTTTTTTTCTCTTTCACAATCCCGGGAGAGGGAGGAGAGCCGGAGTGACTCACACACAAAGACTAATTTGTTTGTTGATAAAGAGAAACTTTAGTCCTCAGTTCCGGTTGAATCCATTAATAAATTCAGGCGGTCTGGAAAGACACAAAGAGGGAGACACAGAATGGGAAGAGAGAGACAGAGATATGGTGTCTGTCAGTTACACAAAAGAAGAACAAACTGCAGTATAAAAAAAAAAACACCTGACAGCATGTCAAAATGGCTAAAAGTTTATTTACCAGCTAAAAGGTCATTTGAATTGGAAACATGCAACGTGCTGAAAACAGTCTCATGTCTCCTAAAGCTGCCACACAAGAAGAGTGAAGCCAACTGACACAAACATGCCCACCAGTTGACCTCCACATTGAATCGTCCAAGATGATCCGAGGCCAAAGAGCTCACCCAGTTCCTATTCCCTTTCCAAAGATCCGGCTGTTCCGTAAACACAGCCAGTCAGAGAAGCATCTGAACCCTTCTCCACCCTTGTCATGTTGGTGTTGCTTTCAACAGGTCAGATTTTACAGTTAAAGGATCCAGTGCAACCGGTCTGCACCCAAAGGACAGTTTCCTTCTAAAAGAAGGACTACATTTTTTCAGAGATTATCCTACAGAAATATTGACTTCTTGCTCACTTGCAAAATTTCAGCTAGCATAAACTCTGAAATGCTTCAAAGGCAAGTTTATGGTTTTAGTCATGCACAATAACAATAAAGTTTGTTTTTCTGCTTTTTAGAGCAAATAATTGAAAAAAACAGAATGAGACCCACAGTGAAAGTTTGAGTAGATGGTAAATAAGATAGGACAAAAACTCATTGTTGATGGAAAACAATGAGAATCTATCCTAACTCATTAATCAGAAGAAGATTACTGCTGCTTGGATATAAAGCATCCATGTTACTTCCGGCTAAATGTTGTTATTATACTGGATGCTCCATACAGTTCAGCAGACAGTATGAGTTAGGGTTAGGTGAAAATGCTGTGATGCACCATAATCACAGCCAATCAGAACATTTTAATGTTTAATATGCAATTATGTTGTGAAGTGGAATTGTAGTGGAAAAAGCGACCAACAAAATTGTCATGATAGTCATCTCCATTTGTTGAGATAAAACTCATTGAAACTTTATAGTGTTACTTTAAATTTAGAAAACAATTGAATACACTATACTATACTACCTTTTACAAAAAAAAATTTTGCAGCAAGGATGCATTTAATTGAACAAAAGTGATATTAAAACAATTATATAATGTTACAAAAGATTTGTAGTTAAAACAAATGCTGTTCTTTTGACCATTCTTTTCATCAAAGAATCCTGACCAAAAAAAAAAAAAAAAATGTATCATGGTTTCCACAAAAATACTACACTGCACAACTGTTTTCAACAATGATAAGAACAAGAAGTGTTTCTTGAATAGCAAATCAGCATATTACAATGATTTCTGAAGAATCATGTGACACTGAAGACTGGAATAACGGCTGCTGAATATTCAGCTTTGCCAAAAGGAAAACATTTCTAATTAGAAAACAGTTATTATAAATTGTATTTCACAATATTAACTGTTTTATTATATTACTATATTTTTAATCAAATAAATGCAAAACAAGTTGCAAAACAACTCAAAAAAGATGGTGATTATTAGTTGCAAATAATAATATTTAATGTTTTCAGTATTTTTAAAAAATGCACAAATAAAACAATTACAAGTTATCGGTTATCACACACTTCTATATAAAAACAATAATTATTAAAGTTGAGAAAAAAATTATATTAGTCAGTCTTCAAATAGATGATTGCTCTTTACTATTCAAGCAAACCATAACAAATTGAGTTGAGAATGTGTGTAGTCAAAAACACAAATGAAACCCTCTCATTGACCGCAAGATTTATGAGTGAGGACTTATGTGGCTTATTCTGTCCAAATCATAACCTCTGGGGTCCAGATTAAATGACAATTACGGTCATTATGACCCACTTGCATCACGCTGGCCAAAACTAATATTGTGTCATGTCATCTGAAATGAAATTTCAAAAGTGCTACTCTGGGAATTATGTAAATGTGTGTTTGAAATAGTCACAAAGCATTTTTTTTTTAAGTGAAAGAAACATAATACAAAAGGAAAGCTTCCACATCCTTGCCATTCCACCTCAGCAGTGAGCAGCAGTGTTAAGGTCCTCAAATAATTTTCCCTAAGAGGATTGTACTCAGCTCTGCGTTCAGCTATAATCATCAGGAATCAGTCCATATTATCTGGCCAATCCTCCCTGAGAGGTCATGGGCTCAGCTCTCATTCATGTCACCTGAACTTGTCTTACCAAGATGCAAACTTCAACAGTAGTGATCGACCGATATTGATTCTTTGAGGGCCGATGTAGATGCCGATGTCTTAGACAGCAAGGTGGCTGATGGCCGATATAAAGCTGAGATATATATATATTTTCTTTAAAAAAAAAAACAGCCTTTACAATGCGAGTAAATCACTTGCATACGCAACCAAATTTCACGAGAGGCAACTAAAAAAAGTCTTTAATTAGCGAATGACTAGTAAACTGTATGATAACAGTTGCCTGTAACAGAGTTAGAGGCAAAAAATAAGTTTAGCGCAGATATAATTTTATTACCTGCTGAGCTTTATGCACCGGCGCTTGGCTGAGAGCGCCCTCTGTCGGTGTCTCTCATACACACGCACTTAACATGAGAGAAAGAGAGAACACACGCAGGTCTCGTTGACAGAACTGTCACTGTCCCGATCGAACCAGTGTTGCGTCGTCACGAAAGTTTATCATTTGCACACGTTTTTATTCTTGCCAATTTAAACATTTAAGTGCAAGAAGATGCGAAATAACTCTCGTGCACTGTGTGAGAAGTTTTGCGTGCGCAAACTGCACATTCAAAGCACGTCTGACAGCATGTGAGTACTGACTTGAGCTCTCTTTCACGTCTTGCTCTTAAACGGACAATATTACACAAAATTATGTCAAAATGCCGTCTTGTTGAGTATCCTAGTAAACAGTCAGTTATATCTTAAGTGAACGTAAAAAGTTGAGAAATAAAACGCATATGTACAGTATCAGTATATCGGATCCGTGCATTATATCTTAAAGTGATAGCAGCCTAATATTCCTGCTTCTCTCTTTTTAATGTTAATCAAACAACAGACTCACTGCAACAACAACAACAACAACAACAAAAATCACTGCTCTTGACTGAATAACTTCTGCAACTTTGATAAGGATTCATCTATATTTAATTTATACAGTGAAGACTATTCAGTGTTATTTTACATTTGATTACTTTATTCAATTTCTGTACATAATCTACCTAATCTGTATCTAATTACTGTTAGATGCACTGTTTATTTAATTTGCATCTTTATTCTCTTGTTCATTTGTGCTATTGCTTGCAGTTTAATTATTTGTTCTTATTTAATTACAGACTGTTTACTTGACTTTAATTTATGTAGAATTTTTTCATTTGCATTGTTCTTGCATTCCATATAAAAAGGGTTGTAAAGGCAAGGTTACAACCTTAAACACTAATTTTACATAAAGCACACATTGAAAATTACATGGATATGACATAGTGGCCAACTGGATAAAGCGCTACATAGTTTGAAATCAGGGGTTTAAAGTTGGTGTTTCATGCGTTTTCAGTGGCAGCTGAACACCCGATTGTCCGAGCATCCGATTTGCGTATGTACGTACCGACTATAACGCACAGAATTTACGCGTTCAGGCAGTCTACAAAATGCACACTTTAGAAGATCTCACAGCTGTATAACAAAGTCTGCAAGGTTTGCGAAATGAAATGTTTATAAGATATATTTAACCCTCTGGGGTCTAAGGATTTTTGGGGCCCTGGAGAAGTTTTGACATGCCCTGACATTTGTGCTTTTTTCAGTTGTTCATAAACATATAANAAGGTTACAACCTTAAACACTAATTTTACATAAAGCACACATTGAAAATTACATGGATATGACATAGTGGCCAACTGGATAAAGCGCTACATAGTTTGAAATCAGGGGTTTAAAGTTGGTGTTTCATGCGTTTTCAGTGGCAGCTGAACACCCGATTGTCCGAGCATCCGATTTGCGTATGTACGTACCGACTATAACGCACAGAATTTACGCGTTCAGGCAGTCTACAAAATGCACACTTTAGAAGATCTCACAGCTGTATAACAAAGTCTGCAAGGTTTGCGAAATGAAATGTTTATTAGATATATTTAAAGATAAAAAGTCCGGCACACTGTCAAAATAAAAGTCTGCCACGCTGTCAAAATAAACGTCCTGCTTACAACACATCGACCAAACAGAAAAACTTATCAGACGATGGCGATAATTAAAAAATTCCAAATAGTGGCCCATATATCAGCCTTGGTGATATATAAAGGTCGACCACTATTCAATAGCAAAACAAAAATGCTACAGGGCTTGTCTTTCACCATGAGCAAACAGTAACCCAGGAGAGTCACTCATTCACTGTGGTTTTCACACCATGCTACAAACAGACTGGTCTGAAATCCAACTCTTCCTGTTAACATTTGATAACCTTTTGATGGCCTTCCACAGGAATCCCTGTACGTCTGGGATAGACGAGAGAAAAACAAGACTCATCTATTGCCCTTCTTGAGATCCAGTCTGTAGCCTACTGGCTTCACCAATCACTTGTCCATCCATCAGATCTTATTTCCAAATGAAAAAAATACACAGCTATTTATTTGAAACCAAAAGCCCCACACTACAGAACATCTTAATTGCAGCTGTTTAAGTGGCCTAAAGAAAATGACAACCCTTGTGGGACCGATTAATATCTTTGAGAGATTATCAAAGGTTACTGAAAGCACTTTGAGTAATCGTTCTCGGAAAACAACGCAATTTTAGCAGTTTTCCCGCACTTGCACTGTTATCTGGTGAAGCATTGTTGGGCGACATTAAACCCTTCTTGGTTTTATAGCTTGGTCACTCACAAGATAAGGAGCCAATTCCACTTGAAAGTGAGCATCACTATGTAGAGCAATTGAAACGAGAAGGGTGCACAGCAGTCACATACTCATGTGACTGTTTGGAAGAATAGACAAAAAATATGGCAATGTTCACTGTCACAAGTTTGCGGTCAGTAAAATTTTGAAAGAAGTCTCTTATCCTCACCAAGTCTGCATTTATATGATCAAAAATACAATAATATTGTGAAATATTAAGGGCCCCATGATTTCTGCAATGCAGAAAACGCGGACGGAATCGCAGAATCCAGTCATAAAAACGGAATTTACTGTATAACGCGGAATAACGTATACAGTATAACGTCGAATTTGATGAATAAATAAAAAGTAGATCAGTACACTTAAATCAAATCGCGATATAGACTAGTGTCTGTGAATATTAAACCGCAAAAAGACTATTTATGAATCCTGCATGTTCTGCGTGTCTCTGTGTGAATGAATGGCACAGACGCGCGGTTTCATTTACCACACACACTGAGGCACGTGTGACTTTCGCGGTGTTTTCAGCCTCTGCTGCCTCACTATATATGGACATGAATGCATGAACTTCATCTCCAGAGCTGCTCCGAGAGTCACTTCATGAGCATTTTACTATTTCGTTTGAGAAAAACTATCATCATATCATAAACACACAGAAACTCAATGGTCTTCACGGCAACCCGTCAAAATAAAAGTTTGGCTTAACTTAAATAAATTGTGACAGAAATATATTACTGTTGTACAGTAGAATTGATCTACGTCTCAATGTAATAATAATATTAACATTAAAAATAATAATAATAAATTAAAACAATTTAAGAAATTATCACAATTTTGTCTTCCATGTTTTAATTTTAACAGTTAAGCTCTGTTTTGCAGCACTTTGTTTGACAAAAAAGTTTGTTTAATGTCATATGATTAAAAGATTAATTCAATTAATATTTTATGCCTTCATTTGAAATTTCATTAGAAATGAAACTTTAAAAAGAAATTGTTGTTTTTATGAATTCAATTAATTAGACATGCTTTTTGATTATTACAATTTAATTAAACCATTAAAATGGAATCCAAAAAACTTAAAACAGAAAACAGAATTTAGTAAAAAATAAATTGGAATTTGAGGGGAAAAAAATAAGCGTATTTCATAGGGTCCTAAAAAATTTTTATTTTTCTTAAACTTTTAATAAATTGTTAAATTGTACAAGTTTCATGATTTCAATTAATTAGACATGCTTTTTGATTACTAAAATTTTAATTTTAATTTAATTGTACTAAAAAAGGGGGGAATCCAGAAAAATTTAAACGGAAAAAATAAAACGGATTTCATAGGGCCAAAGCTGTATTTTCAGCAGCCACTACTCCAGTCTTCAGTGGCACATGAAACTTTCAGAAATCATTTAATATTAGAATGATTCTAATAATTTTTTTAGACATATTTGTATCATTATAAATATCTTTACTGTCATTTTTGATGCTTTTAAATGCATTCTTTCTGAATAAAAGGATTCATTTCTTTCATAGAAAAAAAAAAAAAATCACCACTTTTGAACGTTTAGGACAAAATTACTTCTTAAAACAGTAGCATGTACTCTTCGCTAACAGGCCCTTCGTGAAAGGATTCAGTAACTAACTTTCATTTAGAAGACGCTTCGAGTGGCGTCACCTTCCCGCAGTGCCCTTCAAAGGCGCAAAAAGGCAGTTTGGAATTAGTCCAAGGTTTAAACGCCACCAGCCAGACATCTTTCAACATGCACTTATAGGCTGTGCATTTCCTGCACCTTCCTGCGGAAAACAACAAAACGCTGACATTTAAAGTTAATTCCTCTTTCTTGGCACAAATTCAAAGAGCGCTTTGCATTAGACCTCTGCGATGGGGGTATTGAGTCAGCCCCGCAGTAAGGGGGCACAGGGGAGCATGACCAAGTTCCTGGTTTGTGCTCCGCAGTGCTCACACCTGCCACCTCAACTGCTGTTTAATCCCCCACATGCTGGAAGTCATCTGACCACTGGTCTGGTGCTACACTTCCCTTCAATAGCCCTCACTTCAAAAGCACAAGCTCATATGTCAGAGCCCAACTAGTAATACAACACCTCTGCCCCCCCTCGCATGCTCAGCTAGCAAAACTCTGCCTGAAAGATGGAACAACATGGTATGTTGCTGAGGCAGAGGTTTACGAAAGATAGGGGTCAACTAATAGTGCAGAAATACACCCACACAGAGCAGCTAGTATCTTTCAAAAAAAGTGAAAATTATGTAACAGTATAACAAATCTGGATTATACCGATGAGATACCGATTATGATTTTAAAGGGTTAGTTCACCCAAAAATGAAAGTTCTGTCATTAATTACTCACCCTCATGTCATTACACACCCGTAAAACCTTCGTTCATCTTCGGAACACAAATTAGGATATTTTTGATAAAATCCGATGGCTCAGTGAGGCCTCCATTAATTTACACCTTCAATGCCCAGAAAGGTAGTAAAGATGTATTTAAAACAGTTCATGTGACTACAGTGGCTCAACCTTAATGTTATGAAGCGACGAAAATTCTATTTGTGCGCCAAAAAAACTAAATACCGACTTTATTCAACAATTTCCTCTCTTCCGTATCAGTCCACGATGCACGTTCACGAGAGCACCACGATGCATGCGTGTGGTGATGCACGATACATGTGTTATCTCATCATCTGAACTATCCAAACTTTCAAGCTGTGGCAATACATTTTCACAATCGATGCAGCACACGCTCTCCTGGCATCGCTTGGCACTGACGACATCTACACCACCAGCTCTCCATTGCTCTTTCAGAAGCTTGTGGCTGTGGTTGTGTTGCAGCCTCTCATCTCTTTTAGTTCGTTCTCTGTATATTCTTATTTGAATAAGTAAGGTTTTGCAAAAAAAATGCAATTCATCCTCTGAAATCTGCAGACATAGTTATGAACTGTTTTATGTTGTATGTGTGTCTTTCTTTCTTTGTAAACTCAGCCCAGTGTTTCCGGGTCACATGTCAGAACACCAGCTCCTGCGTCCTCACCACGCGCATGCACTGTGGCGCTATCGTGAATGCGAGTCGGAGACTGACACGGAAGAGAGGAAATTGTTGAATAAAGTCGTTATTTTGTTTTTTGCGGCACAAAGTATTCTCATCGCTTTATAACATTAAGGTTGAACCACAGTAGTCACATGAACTGTTTTAAATACGTCTTTAGTAGCTTTCTGGGCATTGAAAGTTTTAATAATCTTGCTGTCAATGGAGGCCTCACTGAGCCATCGGATTTTATCAAAAATATCTTAATTTGTGTTCCGAAGATGAACGAAGAATTTTCATTTTTGAGTGAACTAACCCTTAAGTTCATAACCGATAAATAGCTAAAATTTTAATTCTACACTATTTTGTCTCAAAAAAATGAAAAAAAACAACTAAACTAAACTAAAGCCAATAATTTTAGTCACTTCAAGTAAATTCAGGCATCACAGAATTAAGATTTGCTAAAGATTACATTTAACAGTGTTATTAAGTGATTTTTTTAAAGGGGGGGGGGGTGTCACACACAGTTTCTGCCAATCTCATGTTAATCTTGAGTGCATAGAGTAGTAGTGCATCCTTCATATCTCCAAAAAGTCTTTAGTTTTATCATATTTATAAAAGATACATTTGCCGTGCCGAGTCTTTCAGAAAACAGCCAAGCGCCTGGAGGTGTGCCGTGTGAGCGGAGCTAAAGAGTGACGAGCACACGCAGCTTTTGTGTAGCGGTCGTCTGCAAGCTATCAATGGTCAGCAAAACAAATGTATTTAAACACACACATCGCATTATCCCTGGATAACTTCTGAATCACTTTAAAGAATATAGCATATAGTGAATGATGAATAATGTACTTATGAATTCACTACGTTCGTGTTGTTTACATTATATGCACTTAGGTGCCTATTGCCAACAAAACAGACATTTGAAGCAGTTTTACTCACCACCTGCGGTTCCGACTCATGACCGGGATCATTACTGCTGTGGCCGCTTTATCTTTCAGTTTCAAACTATCTGTAAAACTATCACTGGGCCTGTAAAACTGTAAAACTATCACTGGGCCTTGTTTATGAAACCAAAGCGCCGATCCTGAGGGATCGAGCAGCCACGGAAAAACACGAGATATTCTCCATTCATTTTAACCAATAAAAAAGTGATTGCAACTGTTAGTTTCTATGGTTATTTAACAAATATCGAGAGCGCATCAATTTAATGCGTGAGCACAAAACTCTCAGCTCCACTTAACGCTGGGTTCTTTGGGAAGCAAGGTTATCTTTCCCTCACAACCAAAAACACACTTCTTTGGTGACATTGCTAATTTCGTGAAGTCCTGTGAGTTGTGCAGCGCTGCCGACGACTTCCATAAAGCCAAATGCACATTGATGGGCGCGCTCTTGCTCTCTCGCTCTGGTCGACGTGTGCGCGAGATAAATACTATAATTCTGCAAGAAAACATTTCTGTTTCAAATAAATGCTGTTCTTTTGAACTTTCTATTCAAAGAATCCTGAAAAAATATAAAACGAATATTCCACAAAAATATTAAGCAGCACAACTGTTTTGAACACTAATAATATTATACAATAATAATGTTTCTCACTCATAATTATAACTTAAGAATATATATTATAATATTATAATATAATATGTATCTTGAGCACCAAATTAGCATTTTCAGAAGGATCATGTTTGTGACACTGAAAATTGGAGTAATGCTGAAAATTCAGCTTTGTCGTTGCAGAAATAAATCACACTTTAAAATATATTCAAATAGAAAACACAGTAACACTTTAGTACAGGGAACACATATAAACTATTAACTATGCCTTTTCCCCTTAATAAACTCCTAATTTACTGCCCATTAATAGTTAGTACGGTAGTTGTTAAGTTTAGGTATTGGGTAGGATTAAGAATGTAGAATAAGTTCATGTAGAATAAGGCATTAATATGTGCTTTATAAGTCCTAATAAACAGCCAATATTCTAGTAATATGCCTGCTAATAAGCAACTAGTTAAAAGACCCTAAAATAAAGTGTTACCGAAAACACTTATTTTAGTAATAATATTTCACAATATTACTGTTTGATCAAATACATGCAGCCTTGGAGGGGAGTATAAAAAATGACCCCCAAAATTTTGAATGGTACTATATATTGTACATGCCTAGTAAAAATTATTTATGATTTATGTCACATTCTGATATTTACACAAATTAAGATATTTTAAAGAATGTTAAAGAAAGTCAATGGGGTCCAAAACAACACTGGGCCACATATTAGGGACAAAAATACTCAGAGACATTTTTTTAAATGTCTTCTTTTGTGTTCCACAGAAGAAAGTCATACATGTTTGGATCAACATGAGATTAAATAAATGACACCAATCTTCATTTTCAGGGGAACTATTCCTTTAAATAACAAAAGCCACACAAGGATGAAGCTGTCCACGCAAGTACAACCGCACTCACTGTGTTCAATGATCTACGGGCGGTCACTGCACGCAGACCAATTTTAAATTAACATTTAATTAAGCAAATACCTCATCTGGCTGCTCACTGAAGCCTTAAGACCGCTTGACTCCAGCAGCGAACATGTAGGCACGAACTAGCACAGTGACACAGATTCAGGGGCAGCGGGAGTGACTCAGAGCACTGTGCTGTGCCGGATGAAAAGGCACGAAAGCTCCCACATTGAGGATGAAGCACAACTCAGCAGAGCCAGAACAAGGGATGGGGAGACATAAAGAAATATGAGAGAAAGAGACGCGTTGGTCACTACGGCGCACGTCTGAGTCATAGGAGGAGACTCACTCAGCCTGAGGGCGCTTCGCTTACACACTAGTGAAAGCGTTACATGAGTAGGATGCGGTGTTGAAAGAGGCGGAGAAGTTTAAAATTCATTTCTGAAACGTACGCAAATCATCCCCGTTGAATTCAATGGATTCCGAGCGTTATCTCATGCAGCAAAAACTCTAGCGCGTAGGAGCCCTTAGTCACGAAATGAATGAGCAACACCAGAATACCAAATACCACAGAATTTAAAGTAGGCAAAGGTGGACTATCAAATAAACAGCACAAGACTTAGAGTCCACCCACTATTCTCTCCTTCTAGAATGTTTCACTTCAGTGACAGCTATTTTTCTCCTGCTTTTTATACAGTCATGACTGTAGATCATTTGGCAACAAGCAGAGGCCTGTGAAGATACGGGGATGAATGTGGGAGTGGGTATTAGTGAATAATTTATTTTTTAATCTCGACTTTTAGCCACATCTCAGGAGTACAAGGTGCAGTTTTGATGAACGCTGGCCCTCGTTGGGACATTTTTGTGTCAGCATCTGACTTGCGCTCCTCCGCCAGGCAGTCCGGAGGCCGTCCGTGTGAACGGCTAAAGCCCAATAAAACCGTTCACAAACTCACTACTCTTTGAATCAACAAAACCAAGTCTGTTTCTCTTGCCGTGTATTTTTACATGTTCTATTTTCAAACCTCATGTTTCGCCCTCTCTTTCTCAATGGACCATGGAGGCTTGTTTGCCATATACTTGGAAGAAGTGGCATGGAAAGTTTACTGTGGTGAAACTTGAAAGGAGGCTAAATTACATTTTATTAGCCTTACCAGATTTTTAAACTGAACAGGATGAAAAAGACCAAAGAGAACTTCCCATTGGAGCACAGCCATTAATTTAGTGATTTAAGAACGGAATATTTTATAACATTTTCAGTCAGTATAGGAATAAGTCTGAGATTTAAATATTTCTTAACAGTCAATCTCCTGTCTAGAAAAATCAAACAACTGAAAAAAAGATAGAACGATGGAACGATAGATAAAACGATAGATAGAACGATGGAACGATAGATAGAACGATAGATAGAATGATAGATAAATAACAGATCAATAGTTAGAACAATAGAATGATAGATAAAACGATAGATAGAACAACAGAATGATAGAACAATAGATAAAATGATACATAGAACAATAGATAGAACGATAGATAAAATGATAGATAAAATGTTAGAAGAACAATGACAGAACGATAGATAGAATGATAGATAATTAACAGATCAATAGTTAGAACAAGAGAATGATATAGAGAACAATAGATAAAATGACAGAATGATAGAATAGATAGAATGATAGATAAATTATAGATCAATAGTTAGAACAATAGAGTTATAGAACGATAGATAAAACAATAGATAGAATGTCAGAATGATAGAGAGAACAATATAAAATGATATATAGAACAATAGTTAGAACAATAGATAATATTGTTATAGATAAATGATTGATCAATAATTAGAACAATAGAATGGTAGATAGAACGATAGATAAAACGATAGATAGAATGTCAGAATGATAGAACAAATTAGATACATAGATGGAATAATAGATGGAACGATAGAATGATACAACGATAGATATAATGATAGAACAATAGTTAGAACGATAGATAGAACGATAGATAGAACGATAGATAGAACGATAGATAGATAGATAGATAGATAGATAGATAGATAGATAGATAGATAGATAGATAGATAGATAGATAGATAGATAGATAGATAGATAGATAGAATCATTTAAAATGATTTATTTATTTTTAAGTAGACAAAATAGTACAGAACATTAATATCAGCCATTTATAATTTAAAAAAATAAATAAACTATCAGCTTATTGGTATTGGCCAGTGTTTAGTGCATACTGAAAACATCAAATCACCAAAAATATCTAAATCTTCTTCATAAACTTTTACTTAAACTGATTATTCAGCCGGTGTCCTACAATTTGATTCTTTTCTTGTTCAATCAAAATGGACCCAGCCTAAATTAAGCTGTTCTAATAACCCTTAAAAGTCAGAAAACATCAAATCAATGAAATCAAAACGGACACAAAACCAGGAGTGGAGAAGTATGAAACCAGTTTTCCACTGATTAAAGTCAGTGTGTCAACAGAGTGTCTCTGCAGCACTTTATGAGAAAGAGACACACGGGACAATGCAATGATGGAGTCCAAGAGTGAGAGCTTACCCCCACACAACCCTCTCTCTATAGGGCCAGTGGTCCTGGTCTCTGCAGGGTGCTGAGAAACAGACCCCCCTGACATTCACAGTGGCCTGGATGTGGGACTGGCCACTCCGGTCAATGGCCTTGAATTGCGTCCTAACTCCTTTTGAATGTAAATGTGAGTTTAAACCCAAGAATGGCCCACCTTCATTATGCTACAATGCAGCCCCCACACAATCACAATTAGGCATTTGATGACACTAAAGCTCCAAAAACATTACAAATACACCCCACCAACCACAAGATGTTTTAAAACTATGGAAAGACATGAAAATTGACAGCAATTGTCATCTCATACTCCTTTCTTCCTTGTGAAACACTTGATCATATCGCCAACAACAAATAAATGACTGCCATCCTGACATAAAAAGACACTAATACAAAGAATCTCTATGCCTAAATATAGAAAACCATACATGCATATACTTAGGAAAAAGCCATACAACACAAAATTAATTTTTGTAGTCTCCCTCTGGCTTATTCGGGAGGTATTCCTTCCAAAAACCCAATCACTAAATCTAAATCCAATTGTAGTCCAATAAATATTTGTTATATCCACCGCAGGTTACAAACAATTCGAATTTTACCAATATAATCATTGCCAACCTATGGGTTGGGCATTTCGTTTTCATATAAATATATTAGTCCAAATTGAGGTGATAAGGCAAACAACGGGGATTTATTTCGTTTCCGGTTTGCCATCTTGACTGTAAGGTTTTCTATCAGATCATCTTATCGTGTGCCGTGACCGTGACAGAGGCTGAATTAGTTAGCCAAAATGCTCTGACACTGCAGTATCTCAGCCAACGAAACGTTCGCTCGTTTCGACCGTGAACTAAGAAATTGACTTACTTTTTATCCCATTCTCTGATGTTTTTAACATTTAAGTAGTGCTATTCTGTGGAACACAAAACGAGACGTTAGTGACTGAAAGCCTGAGTCACCATTCACTGCATCTTTTTCATACAATGAAAGTGAATGGTGGTGACTGAGTCTGAGACTGTCATTCTGCTTAAAGGACTTTCAAATAAACTTTTCCTGATAATTTACTCACCCCCATGTCATCCAATTCATGTCTTTCTTTCTTCAGTCGAAAAGAAATTAAGGTTTTTGATGAAAACATTCCAGGATTATTCTCCTTATAGTGGACTTCAATGGTCTCCAAACAGTTGAAGGTCAAAATTACAGTTTCAGTGCAGCTTCAAAGGGCTTTAAATGAGACCAGACGAGGAATAAGGGTCTTATCTAGCGAAACAATCTGTCATTTTCTAAAAAAATACAAATGTATATGATTTATAAACACAAATGATCACCTTGAAAGCGCTTCCGCTTTCCGTATTCTTCAAAAAGCTTACGCTGTATGTCCTACACCTTCCCTATTCTACATAAGGAACGAATGCGGCACCAGTTCCGTTTTTTTCATATGTAGAATAGGAAAGGCGTAGGACATACAGCGTAAGCTTTTTCAAGAATACGGAAAGTGAAATGGTGAAAGCATTGGTGATCATTTGTGTTTATAAAGCATATACAGTTGTATTTTTTTTAAGAAAATGACCGATCGTTTTGCTAGATAAGACCCTTATTCCTCGTCTGGTATCGTTTAAAGCCCTTTGAAGCTGCACTGAAACTAATTTTGACCTTCAACCGTTTGGAGACCATTGAAGTCCACCATAAGGAGAATAATCCTGGAATGTTTTCATCAAAAACCTTCATTTCTTTTCGACTGAAGAAAGAAAGACATGGACATCTTGGATGACAGGGGGGTGAGTAAATTATCAGGAAATTTGAATTCAGAAGTGAACTAATCCTTTAACATTGTGATCCACTGAAGACAGAAAGCCATACAGTGTGAGAAAATGGCAGAATGAACTGTCCCTTTAAGCCTTATTATCATTTTATTAGAATAATCCCAAAAACAAAAAACTATTTTGAGGTAGGAAAGTAAACGTCACATGAAAACAGATCTCACTGCATCCGTTTGTCAGAGAAAGTGTTGACGGTAATACGAACTGACGGCGATATCTATGGACTTTCAGGTAATCAGATAACCTAGCTAGTTCTTTTTATCATTGGTGTTTTATTTGATTTAAATATCTAAATGTTAGTGAGAATATTTAAATATCTAAGGCCCAGTTTCACAAACAGGGTTTAGCCTAAACCAGGATTAGGCCTTAGTTTAATTAGGGTATTTAGGTAACTTTTATAAACATACCCTAGAAAAAAAACATTACTGGTGTGCATCTAGAGACAAAACAATGGCACTGACATATTTTAAGATGTGTCAGTACAAGTTACTTTCAGATAAAACAGCTCAAACATAGTCTGAGACTAGCTTAAGCCTTGTCTGTGAAACCGGGGGTAAATGTTACTGAGAAGAAAAATAAAAAACCTTATGCGATGGACATCGGTTATGCTCGTTTTTGCTCGCTTCTTTGAAGGCATCTTGAGTAAAACGGTTCTATTTAAAGAAGATGCGACCTGTTTTACAAAATAAGGAAGTTTGTTGAGCATAACTCCCATTAAATCATGTTAAGAGATACTAAAATTGGTATCATCTGAATCAGGAGGTTCTCCTGCTTAATTTGATATAAAGTATTCACATCTACATGTTTAAAAAAGGTTAAAAATATCAAGTCTGTCCAGACAGGGTGGTTTGTAACACTTTCCATGTACTTCTACTGGACATAAAAATATATAAGCCTTATTTATCACAATTGTGAGTAGATGTTTGTTTTAAATTGTTAGATACATTTTTAATGTATTCCTTCCAATTTAATTTAATTTATTCAACTTATATTGTCTGTTTTAAATTCAAATGTTTGACAAAATAATGGGGGATGGCATAATAATTATTTTGAACACAAATCTATCATCAAACTAATGCAGAAAACGTAAAACGTTTATGATTTCTAATAACAGGACTCTTTCAATTATACATTAAGTTTCGAATTTGTAGCAGATAAATATGTGAATATAAATCTTTGAGACACAAGCACAGAATTACAGACAAAACGTGTTACAAAACTGACCCTCCTGAGGACATTGAGAAACTTAAAACAAGCACATGGTCAGTCACCTTTACTTCACTGCGTGATGCTCGACTGAATTCAGCAAATCTTAATATGACCGTGTAACGTTTAACCTTATTGCCTGAGTATATATGAAGTAAAAATATACATATTATAAAGGCAAATGCTTTATATAAGCCAATTCTCACGTAGCCTCTAAATACCAACGTGATCCAGCTCATGAATAATTCATAAAGCACACTAGACTCACAACACATCCGATGTCACGACAATTAACTGATGGGCCCAGAGACATCAAGACGACAAAAATCTAAAGTTTGGCGTTAGTATGAGGAACATTTAAATATTTAATGGTAGTAGTAGGTCATAATTCAATAATAAATTGGGTCGCGTGTTACTAGGCCCCTTCTGAATATCTGTACCTGAACATGCAAATGCAGTTAAACTCGTGCTTGACATAACATGAGTCTGTGATGCGACTGAAACAAGGTTTTTAATAACACAAGGCAAGAAAATACTAATTTATGGAGGCATTTTCTTATTAAACAACCCAGTTTTACCTTCTCCATGTGCAGACCAGAGGCAGATGGTGGAGAGAAACAGCACAGGTCCCCAAAATAAGGTCCAAACATCCCTCGCTGTTCCAGATCTCATTCCTAATAATCAGTTTTCCAAAAAATAAAAAGGCGAAACCGCAGCAAAATGCGACGCTTCCTCTTGTAAGCAAGCAAAAAGTCCAGAAGAATCCGCTTCGGATGAGCAGATAGTTTCTTTACCCGTAAAGATAACGGGAGGCGAGGAGGGAGTAGATAAAAGATATCTGGTGATAATTATATAATTTTTCTTTAATGGAAACATTAAGATCAATTAAAACATTCTGTTATTCTTGCCAGCAATTAAATGATGCAATCGTGTCGAAGCCACGAATTTCACTCGACCGATAATCTGCATCTTCAGCCTCCATTTCTTGAAAACCCGAGAAGGACGCGCAGCACAGCCAGCGAAACGAGCGGTTTCTCTTCCAACAAAAACACCTTATGTGAATGTGCCTCTGGCAGTGTGATGAATTACGCTACACTGATGTACGGAGGAATTTTGAGGTCACGTTCAAAGAGCTTGACAACTCGGAGAGCGTGTTTATGTATGAATGAAAGCCTCCCGACAGAGCTCGATCCAAAATATCCGCCAGGACAAAAATGGTTTCACCAACTGCTCACCCTCCCCTGCCGTCTTCACGCGCTCTCATGGTCGGTCTGTTTTGCGGTTGGAAAAAAAATCATTCCGTCGAGGTACAAGAGCGAGCAGCTCCCGAGCGTAGGTTTTGCACTGTAAAAAAACAAGAACTGTTTGATATAAATGGCTTGTGAGGCTAATGTTTGATTCTCAAGTCGGACTCCTCCGTGACTCTTCCGACGGTCTCCGCTCTGTAGAATCACCGCTGTAAACAAAACTCGGCTTCTCTCACAGAGAAACACGCCAAGCATGAGAGAATCCCAAAACATGGACTGGATTGCTGAACCGAGGATGTCTGCGCCTGCAGACCACTTGATCTCAAATGTCAAGGTGACAGGATTTTTTACATAGTATATTCAAGAAATAATTATTTTACAATACAATGTTATTTATAAATAGGCATACACATACACTACCGTTCAAAAGTTTGGGATCACTGAGATTTTTAATGTTTTTAAAATAAGTTTTGTCTGCTCACCAAGGCTGCATTTATTTAATTAAAAATACAGTAAAAACAGTAATATTGTGAAATGTTATTACAATTTAAAATAACTGTTTTCTATTTGACTATATTTTACAAAGTAATTTATTCCTATGTTGGCAAAGCTGAATTTTCAGCATCATTACTCCAGTCTTCAGTGTCACATGATCCTTCAGAAATCATTCTAATATGCTGATTTACTGCTCAAGAAACATTTAATGTGTACAATTGTACAAAATATTTGTGTACAATATTTTTTTTCAGGATTCTTTGATGAATAGAAAGTTCAAAAGAACAGTGTTTATCTGAAATCTAATCTTTTGTAACATTATAAATGTCTTTACTGCCACTTTTGATTGATTTAATGCATCCTTGCTGAATAAAAGTATTCATTTCTTTAATTTCTTTTCAAAAAAATAAAAATAAAAATTCTTACTGACCCCAAACTTTTGAACGGTAGTGTATAATGCTACAGAAGCTTTGTATTTCAGATAAATGCTGTTCTTTTGAACTTTCTATTCATCAAGGAATCCTGAAAAAAAAAGTACACAACTGTTTTTAACATTGATAATAATCATAAATGTTCATTGAGCAGCAAATTAGCATATTAGAGTGATTTCTGAAGGATCATGTGACACTGAAGACTGGAGTAATGATGCTGAAAATTCAGCTTTGCCGTCACAGGAATAAATTACTTTGTAAAATATATTAAAATTGAAAACTGTTATTTTAAATTGTAATAATATTTCACAATATTACTGTTTTTACTGTATTTTTAATTAAATAAATGTAGCCTTGGTGAGCAGACGAAACTTCTTTTAAAAACATTACAAATCTTACAGATCCCAAACTTTTGAACGGTAGTTTATATAGGCTAAATATATGCCAATAACAGATCATAATATTTTTTGAAGAATAGGCCTAATTATGTAGCTAATATGTAATTGGATTTCATTTGAAAACGAACGCTATCTTAACAATCAATCTCCTGTCTAGCAAAACCCAACAACTGTAAAAAACAAAAGATAGATAGATAGAAAAATAGATAGATAGATCATTTAAATAGACTGCATCATTTAAAATGATTGATTTTAGTTTTTAGTCATTTATTTTTAAGTAGATAAAATAGTATAGGCATAGAATATTAAAGGATTAGTCCACTTTCAAATAAAATTTTCATCTTCAGTCGAAAAGAAATGAAGGTTTTTGATGAAAATATTCCAGGATTATTCTCCTTATAGTGGACTTCAATGGTCTCCAGACGGTTGAAGTTCAGATTTACAGTTTCAGTGCAGCTTCAAAGGGCTTTAAACAAGACCAGACGAGGAGTAAGGGTCTTATCTATAGCAAAACGATCTGTCATTTTCTAAAAAAAAAAATACAAATGTATATGATTTATAAACACAAATGATCACCTTGCAAGTGCTTCCGCTTTCCGTATTCTTCAAAAAGCTTACGCTGTATGTACACCTTCCCTATTCTACATACAGAACGAATGCGGCGCCAGTTCCGTTTTTTCTGTAAGTAGGGAAGGCGTAGGAGATACAGCGTAAGCTTTTTAAAGAATACGGAAAGCTGAATGGTGGAAGCACTTGCAAGGCGATCATTTGTGTTTATAAAGCACATACAGTTGTATTTTTTTTAAGAAAATGACCGATCATTTCTCTAGATAAGACCCTTATTCCTCGTCTGGCCTCGCTTAAAGCCCTTTGAAGCTGCACTGAAACTAATTTTGACCTTCAACTGTTTGGAGACCATTGAAGTCCACTATAAGGAGAATAATCCTGGAATGATTTCATCAAAAACCCGAAGAAAGAAAGACATGAACATCTTGGGAGTGAGTAAATTATCAGGAAAATTTTCATTTAGAAGTGAACTAATCCTTTAATATCAGCCATTTATAATAAAAAAAAAAAGAAGAAAAACTATCAGCTTATTGGTATTGGCCAGAATTTAGTGCATCCCTACTGAAAACATCAAACCACTAAACATACATCTTCTTCATAAACTTTTACTTCATAAACTGATTATTTAGCCGGTGTCCTGCAATCTTTTTTAATCAAAATATACCCGACTTAAATGAAACTGTTCTAATCTCTGCATGTACAGCACTGTATCAATCAAAGTAGCCTACTGCAGTGGCAAAATATGTGGCTATTGTAATCATAAAAAATAAAATACAAGAGTGTATTATGAAATGAATATACATGCAAGGAAGTTGGCAAAATAAATAAGGCATAAATAAATCAAGATAGGTAGGTAAATAAATTGCTTTACCAAGAATTACCACAAGAAACTTAAAAAAGGGGTGTGTTAGCTATTCATGAGGTGTGAACGGCACCATGTTTATAATTTCCTAGAAAACGGATTAAATATTAAATCCATGTGCACTGGCCCTTTAAGATGCGTCCCGAGATTCATAAATACCTAATTGAACAGAGTGTGAGTAATGCGAATTTATTACGTTATGACAATACCTAAACACGCCTGAATCTCTACTGGTTTGTGATTAAACGAGTTCGTTTAGGTTAATTATAGTGACTATCTTCAGTATTTAATTCTAATTCAATGAACTCTGGAAGGTAAATTGCACATCGTCTCTGGTGCAATTTACTGTTAAAGGGAATTAGGATTTAAAAATAGTGGATGGGTTTTTATAATCTTTATATTTACCCAGTTTGCTACAGTGATAACGATTTAAAATCAATTCGCTATGTTCAAAATATTACCCAGATCCACTTTTTAGAAGTGCACATATTTTGCCAATGACATAGCCTTGTCAGCTAAAAGTAAAATCCGATGTAGAATTTCATTCATAGAGACGGAACGGATTTACAATTACAATCCATTCATCCGTTCGTGATGATGCAGCGTCATCTCAGTTCAACATTACTGTACTGTCTTGTCTCGAGAATAGCAATTTCTTATTAAAATCAACTCATAGATTCATATAGAATGCATTTAAAATATTAAATGTTTATTCATGTGTCAGTTTTTAAGGTTTAGGCTAATTAAATCCTACAATTTCCATTATTTTGATTTAAGTAAAATTGAAACGACCTGCAAATTCTGAATTTAGTATGTGAATTTAATTAAAGTTAACTATGATATAGTTTGATTATTTGCCTCAAATGACATCATTTTAATTTATTTTGTTTTCTATTCCAAAAAAATAAAGTTTCTATGGTTTCAAACTGTAGTTGGTTTCTAAATTCATAAATCATAAAAATTCGAAAACAATGAAAGCACATGGATTATTTCTAGCCTTGGAAATCTCCTTGACCTTGTTGTGTCTTCTAATATGCAACTTTGTGTTTGGCGCCTCCATATGTCAAAATGCAGCATTTATCATGTCTCCTGTCTCATTGGGCAATAGACTGATCCTCAGTGTGTTCACAGATGGTTTCAATTCCAGATCATTTGTACAACAGATCTTCAGAACAACAGAAAAAAAGGTTTTGTTCTTTCTGCAAATGTAAAGACATTTGACACTTCCTTTGAATTTATTTAGATACTGTTGAAAGATCCCAGACTGATTAAAGAGCATGTGTTGTGAAAGTAGACATGTAAAGAAGAATAAGCAGACCTACCCATCTACATTCCTTTCAAAGATCATCTTTTTCAAAAAAACTAAAATACATTTTTGCTCACAACAAAGCTTAAGAGTGCCCCAGATGACCTCTGTCCTGGCAAAAAAAACTAAGTTTAGCCCCAAGCAGAGCAGTCACCAAAAGCAAAACTCCCTTGATATGAGATTCTGTACATGAATTTGTAGTTTCACGTTCCACTCAAACCACCTTTCCTTTGGTTTCATTTCAGCCCAGCAAAGAAGCGTTTACCACTGACAATAGTGATTCACTGTTTGTTTCTCGTTTTGTCTAAGCCCAGACAGGAAAGGGAATTTAGAGGAGAGGGTGACAATTATGTTTGGGTGAACAGAAATAGATTCCTGAAAAACATAAAAGCTGAAAACGAAGGGAGCGTCAAGGCATGTGATAGAAAATAGCAACAAGTTGTTTTCTTTCAGAGCAACTCGGTTTGATCACAATTATTATTGTTGTCACCCACAAAACCAGGAGCCAAACATTTTTATTGCAGATGAGCACTGACCATCAAGTATTCGCTTCTTCCTCCTCTTTTGTAAATAATAGTTGAGACATTCCTTATGTCTGGGCTGTTCGGGTAAACATTTTGAGGGGGGAAACTTCCTAGAGAATGTGTTTGCTGCAATTCTCCCAGCAAATGGAAAACAAATCTCTCTTTTTTTGTATGATACATCATTTAGACCTTAATAAACAGTATATCTCTGCAAGAAAAAGATCAAACCGAGTCATTGTAAGTGCGGCAACATGCTCTTCTTTTAGATGCCATGAACCTTGATTCATCAATTGGATTGTTGTGTTGCCACTAAAAAGCTTAGCTGGAATTATCTATTAGCGGTTCCTCCTGAGCTTCAGATTATCAACCATGAATTTACTATGGCTACAAATCCACCTTCTACTGATTGACATTCAAATTTGTTTTCTTTAATAGCAACAGTTTCTGTTGCATCATAATTTGATTATTTGGATTAAATGTGTTTTATTGTACATGCACAAGTTTATAAAATGAAAAAGAAACCCTAAACTTCATGTGCAGAGTCAGATTTTTTTATTTTTTTTGTTAGTTCACCCAAAAATGAAAATAATGTCATTTATTACTCACCCTCATGCCGTTCTACACCCGTAAGACCTTCGTTAATCTTCGGAACACAAATTAAGATATTTTTGTTGAAATCCGATGGCTCAGTGAGGCATAGCCAGCAATGGCATTTCCTCTCTCAAGATCCATTAATGTACTAAAAACATATTTAAATCAGTTCATGTGAGTACAGTTGTTCTACCTTAATATTATAAAGCGACAAGAATATTTTTGGTGCGCCAAAAAACTAAATAACGACTTATTTAGTGATGGCCGATTTCAAAACACTGCTTCAGGATTCTTCGGTGTCGAATCATGATTCGGATCGCGTGTCAAACTGCTGAAATCACGTGACTTTGGCGCTCCGAACCGCGGATTCGACACGCTGATTCATTATGCTCCGAAGCTTCAAGAAGCAGTGTTTTGAAATCGGCCATCACTATATAAGTCACTATATTTTTTTTTTTTGCCGCACCAAAAATATTCTCGTCGGTTTGTAATATTAATATTGAACCACTGTACTCACATGAACTGATTTAAATATGTTTTTAGTACATTAATGGATCTTGAGAGAGGAAATGTCATTTGTTCCCTATGCAGGCCTCACGGAGCCATCGGATTTCAACAAAAATATCTTAATTTGCCTTCCGAAGATTAACGAAGGTCTTACGGGTGTGGAACGGCATGAGGGTGAATAATAAATGACAGAATTTTCATTTTTGGGTGAACTAACCCTTTAATTTTTAAATGCTAAGCTTATGGTAAAAAAAAGAAAAGAAAGAAAGTCACCTTGAGTGGCCATTCAGTTCATATTTGTTTATATTACACGATAATCTAGTCTAGACGAGTGAGAATGACATTATTTTTGTCAGTGTCATCTTTTACAAAGTAGGCCAGGGTTCAGTATAGCCAAGGCCAATGTCATAATCCTCTTGTAATGTCTGATCATGTGACACGGATTGAAGACACTCAAGGAATCCAGCATGGGTTACAAAAACAGCCTGACGACAAAGCAAGGAAGGAAATCAAGTATGGAACTCACTGATATGTGAAGCTAGATCATGTTTTACATCTTAAACAGAAACCATTTAGCTGTTTTGCGTTGCATTCAATTTACTTTGTTGTGATATTTACGCTCATGGCAAATATCCTCAGCAGTTCAACAGCCGAGTGATATTCAATCCCTTTTAAAGGATAAACTCTCAGCTTTACAAAAGCATATTTAACAATCCAAGCTAGCCTTTCCTAGTGAAAGGAATTTCAGAAATGTCTGCAATTTCTCAGTGGGAAGTCAGTGGTTTATGGGTAATGGAGATGAAGGGAGATGGGAATAAAACGGACGCAGAATGCATTTTCCATAGCAGGAGTGAGTGAGAGTGTACAGTAGCATGACTGCAGTTTTAAGTATAGTGAAACAAAGTCAAAAAGGAGCTCACTGCAAAGAGTAGTGCATTTGTATTGAATGAAACATCAAGGCTCTCATCAAAACAATTTAGAATTTAATATATATATATATATATATAGTGTCTTATATGTTGATATTATGATCATGCAGTTTTGTCTGGTATTTCTATTGCAATTTCTGGCTGTTCTAGAACAACAAATGTTATATAATAAGATTTTAATGCTTATATTAACAGTTCTTGTATAATATGAAAAAATGTATGTACAGAAAAACTTAATGAGAATGACAAAAAATAATTAAAAAGTTTTTGTTCTCAAACCCTCTATACATTTTTGTTCATATTATCCTAATACATGTTTTTGCAGGGAAAGAATGTGCCTCAGAACATGTTTGTTAAAAAATACATTCAATGTATTTTTCCATTTGTCTCTTTCACATTTATATGATGATATTGCCATCTTGTGGACAGTGTAAAACCTGAACATAGCAAAATTTATTTATACACTTTTACTTCAAAATAAAATATTACTAAAAACATATTTGTATACGTATTATAAACCCACTTTTAAAAACATTTTCAAAAATTTAAAACTAACTGATCATCATGTAACATACATAACACCTCATTAACACACCATATATCACAAAAACCCAATAAATTATTTGTCAACCTATAATACGCAAATTCAATCTTTAGCCTCCCTGCTATAAGCCGCTTAAACATTTCTTCAGGATCTATAGTTGTCAATTGTAAACCTTTATTTTTCTGTGTTTTCCACACTGCCAGTTTAGCCGTTCCAATCAAGTAATTTAATAAACACATTTTTTTCCTTTTTGAAAATGTATACTTTATTCCTCCAATAAACACCTCATCAGAAAAATTCTCATCAAATTTTCTAAACCAGCTCCTAAGCAATTTAAGAATACATTTTAATCTCTCACACTTCAAATCCTCTAAGAGAGAGAGAGAGAGAGAGAGAGAAGCCTAATAATCATCCCAGAGGAGAGATATAAATATACACAACCTTGATGTGTATACCTTTGAACATTAATTTTATAAAGGGGTGGAATAACTGTGACAAGGAATTAAGAATGTGTAGGCTAGTTCACTTTGTATGTTAATACAATTGTATTAATGTGTAATATATATGTAACTTTTAGATTTGGGATGGTAGTGAAAGTGACGCTTATTGGAATTATAATGAAAAAGGGTAGTTACAATAAGCTAAGGCTTCAGCCTACAACTTTTTGATAATTATTATGTATATTTATTTTGTATGAGGAATAAATCCTGATAATGATGATAAAAAATCTTGATGATGATGATGATGATAAATACATTAATATGATACTATACGCATGTTATTCCAGGCTAAAATGGCACACAGAATTTAATACAGTTTGTAACAGGAGGTGTCAGCTCAGCCTATGTATTCACGAAGACCTGAAGACTTCTGAACTGTTCAAATATTCATGAATGAATTTCTCTTCCTTACCCTTCATAGTCACTAGATGGCGTTGTTCTGTTTAGAAACATTCAAAGGTCGAACAACTATCAAAATGGAATCCAACTCTAAACTGGAGAATAGTTTTAAAGGTAAGGACAGATTTCCCAAGAGCATTCCCAACATTGATTATGTTAAAATGGGGTTTTAAAGGGTTGTATTTTCATACAAACATGCTCTCGCGCTACTTTTCAGTAGCCTATCTATGTCTCTCTGACAGACTATCAACAGTCAACATAAGCGCAGTTCTGTCACAATAAAAAAAAAGTGCAATTAATTTCACGTGACGTCGTTCAACATGGTTGAAAAGTGTGCCATAATGGCATCATGGAATTAAAACCTCGTGTTATTGAGTGTAAACATGTCAAATGTCGTTTTTCCAGTGGAACCCTACCCTGTGGATCTACCTGTGCAACATTATGGCGAGCTGAGCACAGGATGTGACGAATACATGTCCAGTGTCCAGTCAGATGGTGCCATGGCTTCTTTCTCCCTTCCTCATGGACAGAAAGTGAGAACAAATACACTTGCTTGCAATACAGAATTTTAGTTATATAGTGTCAAAATTATTGCCAACAACAATGCTGTACTAGTTGGCAGCTCACTATTTTGACAGATATTATTTAAATTCCTCATAAAAGGGTGATATTTGTGATAACAGGTGGAAGTAACCAGTGAGAACATTGGTCGGCTTGCATTTCTGAGAGATGGTGATTTATCACATTTTATTCTTGCTCTCCACACACCTGAGGATGAAACACAAGGTCCAGAGAATGCTGCATTTTCCCTCTTACCTGTTTTGTGTCATTCTACGTCATTTTGATAATATATAGCCTATTCTTTTAGTGGTTGCTGTGTACTTGCAAGGCAAATGGTGGCCTGTTGGTGATGTTTTGAAGACATCGAACAAATCAAGATGTGGACTTGTGTTAGTGAGTAACACAGTTTGGCAAACTTCGTTTAATTTAGGAATGTTTTGAGCAGAAATGCCATGATTGTCAATATTTCCATGAGAGCTCTGACAGTTCTTGTCATTTCTAGGTGGAGTCAGTGATGGAGAGAGTTGTGCTATTCCTGCTAAGTCAAGTTATATTTGGAATTCTGGAAAGGCCTCTCGGAGAAGACCTATATTTTTCTGCATATTCCATGTGGGAACATGGCAAAATTCTCTGGCAAAATGGAGAAGCGGTTGGGTTTTACACAGTCAAAAAAAAGGGTAATTTTCTTTTCTCTCTCTCTCTCTCTCTTTAGAACAGCTTTTCTAGTATGCTTAGAAATTTGGTGTAGAATTAGAAGAAAAAAATGGTTTGATTACTATTTTATTCTGTTGTTTTTTCATAGGCAGCCTGTGTGACGGCTGCACTGGTCAGAGTTATCAGCTCCCTGTGCTGGACACTGTGTTTGTTCGCTCTCTCTGGAGAAGGACCGGACTTGCTTTACAGATGCTGGAGGATTTCTGTTCGTCCCAACCCTCTGAGGGCATTCTGGGAATTAGCTTTCCTATGTCTCCCGGCATGTATGGAGGTATGTATACACTAACGTTCAAAAGTTTTTAAAGAAGTTTTTTAGACTAACCACCAAGGCTGCATTCATTTGATCAAAATACATTAAAACCAGTAATATTGTAAAATTTTAATACAATTTAAAATAACTGTTTTCTATTTTAATATACACTGCCCTCTAAAAGTTTGGAAACGCCCTAGAAAAGTGGGGTTTTGGACAATATTGGCATGAATCCTTTTTAATTTGTGATAATTTTGCACTGATAAGGGACAACACAAACTACGAAAACATATTTTATTATATAAACAGTTTATACATAGAAAAAAACTTACATTTTCGATTCCTCAAAATATCCACCATTAGCAGCTATCTGACCTAAACTGGGTTCTAATTGGTTCATTGTATTCTAAACTTAATTGGCAATCAATTGTTGAAGCTATTAAGGTGTGCTGACCCAAAAATCTTTTACAAACCTGGGCCAAGTTTAAACCAGTAACCAGGCATCACAGCTGGCAAAGGGGCATGTCTGACTTTGGCATGTATATATTGCCATTATTATGTAATCAAAATGAAAATTATTATGATCAATGATAATGTTTAGTTACTTTAATGTATTTGCACCAAAAAATGATAAGGATTTATGCTGATATCGTCCAAAACCACACTTTGCCATGGGTGTTTCCAAACTTTTGGAGGGCAGTGTATTTTAAAATGTAGGCTAATTTATTCCTGTGATGGTAAAGCTGAATTTTCAGGATCATTTCTCCAGTCTTCAGTATCACATGATCCTTCAGCAGTCATTCTACATATGCTGATATGGTGCTCAAAAATTATTTCTTCTTATTAACCCTTTGCCGGGATGCTCCTTGATGTATTTTTCACTGCGTGAGAACAAGATGTGTGGCGTGAGAGCGCCATGGCTTGTCGGACATACTTAGCAACAGTATCTAAAGGGGGCTAATTGTACTTATTAATATTTTTGTGTAAAATGTGATACTTTTTTTCACAATTATTTGATGAATAGATTCTAAACAATAGCATTTATTTGAAATATAATTTTTTTAATATGTTTTTACTGTCACTTTTGATCAATATAATGCATTCTTGCTGGATATATATATATATATAATCTTACTGACCCCAAACTTTTGAATGGTAGTTTACCTTATGAATACTTGAGTTCAGTCAAGCCAAAGTTAAGTCCTTACTTAAAGGCAAGAGTTACGGGATTTTTCAATATCAAAATCCAGTTTGGTGCCCCAGCCAAATATGGGCACCAAAATATCTATGAACTGCTATGTTTTGGGAGTGACAACTGTAAGTAATTGCCTAAATTATTGTTCTGTGTGCGTGCTAAATCAATAGTTTACATTTGAACTGATAACAGTGGTTTCATTGGCTGTTAATAAAACCACTCTTATCTGTTATTATCGAAGCCTGGTATCCAAAGCTTACACAACTTGTTTAAATAATTGTTTACAGTTTGTAAGAAGTATCTCTGGATCCACAAAGAAGAACGAGACCGTCTTTATGAGGTGGAGGCCCCGGGTGAATGGGCTCAGAGACGCAATGTGTGGTTAAATATCCAGCTGCGGGACCTCCCAAAACACTGTAAGTCTTATTGTTGCTGTAAAACAGCAGTTATTGACAAGCAAGCGAGTCATGAGCAATTTGACTCATAGCATGTGAGCAAAGGGTTTTGATTCTAAATACTTACTGGACATGTGTTTTATTGTGCGTTATATAGACTTTGTGGCTGTTACTGCAATGATCACGACAGTTTATCTCTGAGGTGGTGCTTTTTACAGGTGGAAACTCAGAGCAGAGTCCACACAGCTCATACAGGCACGAAACAAGTGAAGTTGATTTAGAAGAAGAGGTATGACGTTATCTAAGCTTATCTAGAGGCAGTTTACTGCCTGTTACTGTAAGTTGGTCTCAGCTTTCCTTGGAGACAATAATATTTAATAAAAAAATTGAATAATAAAATTAGTCATATATTTTTTGTATTCTTACTCATTTCTACAGGGGATCCTGCGACAATGTGGCTCATCAGTCAGTCTCAAACACACATCAAACTCAGAAAAGAAGCGACCAGCAGATCAGTCCAACACAGGGACTAACTTTAAAAAAGCCAGGGCTTTAACATTTATGCGTCCGGAAAGATCTCAGACAGGAAATGTCCTTTCAAAGCCATAACAGAGAGCCTAAATATTCGAGATGGAACTCTACAAAGTATGTAGATGCGGGCAAATAAATTAATTCTAAATAAATATATGATATGCTTTATGGGTTTATCTTTATTACCATAGAGTATGGCTGTTTTTTTTATTGCGTGTGTTTAACTGCTAGTGATTTATTTTATGTAATGTGTTGTGTAAATTTGATTATATAATATGTTATATTTCACAAAACAAATATATTTCCATTAAATAATAATAAAAAAAAAAATGGTGTTTTCCAAATAGATATGGGTCAGAATCTACCCAAAGTGCTGTATGCTCAGTTTAGTCAATACTATTGATAATATATAAAATGGAATATATAATACAAAAACAATATATTTTGAAAGCATAGTAAATTGATAGATGCTTGTACCTCCCTAAATATAAAACACACACACACACACACAAAATGTTGGGTGCACTTCAAATAACAGAAACTGTTTCCACTACTATCATAAAACTGATGATGAATATTTGACTTTTCATATTGGCACTGCTCATTCCACTTGATTTGAAGTAAAGAGCATGGTCAGTGTTCTTGAAACAAGAAGAAACACAACTGGATGAAACATAAGCAAAAAATAATTCACTTCTTATTTTAAACTCTTATTTTACATTTATTTATATATTGGAAGCAATCACAACATACACATTTTCCCGCATCGCTAAATT
>RJVU01048406.1:4202736-4229128 GCA_003731715.1 Anabarilius grahami | reverse complement strand
TCTAATTAAATTTTCCATATTCACCCAAAAAATCTTAGTGTATACACAATTACAAAAAAAATAACAGGAATGATAAATATCCAAATGAAATCTCTCTAACACACCTTTAGCTGGATATATACCATGCAAAACTCTGAATGTAACCTCTTTTACTTTATTTTTTTTAACAATATTATTCACAAATATTCCAAGCTTTAATCCAGTTTATATTTCTAAATACATTGTTCCACAATGAACTTTTATGAGTAGCCATTTCACCTATTATAATATTTCTAATATGTTTATTAGTACAGTTGTGTTTAAGGATATCATTATCACCTATAAACATGCTGTCTTTAACATATATTACCTCAGAAGTATCACTTCCACAAGCTCTTACAAAAAGTAGCATAACTTGCTGAGGTATGGCGTCACACACAACAGCATACTCTTTTGGTGTAACTGGAAACCCAAATTTATCCAAGAATTCACTATAAGTTAACAAATTACCATCTGAATTTAAAAGTTGTCTAACTAAATAATATTTTCATACCAACTTTTATAGAAGAGAGATCTATTTTTATATTGAATACTTCTATTATACCAAATAATATATTTATTTGTTGAGAAATTGTACTACTTAAACACCAGCATCCAAGCTAATAAAGCTTGTTTGTGAAAGGTAGCTAATTTCACGGGTATTTTATCAGTTTATCATCACATCTCAATAAAAGATCTATGCCACCCAATGCGTGTACCACATGCTGTCCTTGTCTTTCATGAATTTAATCAACCAATTAACATTACATGTACTATTCAAGGTTTCAAAATTAAGCACAGATAACCCACCTTTACTCTTTTGCTTACATAAAATGTCCTTTCTCAAATAATGTATGTTTCTCCATAAAAAATTAAACATTTTGTCTATTGCCTTGTATACACTAGATGGCATAAGGCTAAAGACACATAAACAGATCTTGATATCCCTTCTCCTTGAGCTCTTCCAATTAGGGACAAATCTCTTTGAAGCCATACATTACATCTCATTTAAATTTTGTTAAATATGCCTGAAGTTAAGCACATTGCCTTCATTCTCCGCTAAATTGCGTTTTGAATGGATAGAGATTTCCATGATGACGCAACCAGGAAGTGGCGAAAGCTCGACGAAATCAAAATAATCGCCAGAAGATGAGTCGCATTTATGACAACACTGCGTTATTAAACAAACCTGTGCATAATGAGAAACTTTCCTCCACATGGGATCCAGTAGTTCACCAGAGGTAATACTTTAAAGTGTAGCTATGCCTGATTTTTGCAGTAGTCGACATCAAATGCACAGCCTGGTTTACTTCTCTTCGTCTCCATTACAAATATGGATAATCATAGTCACCAAATACCATAGTTGCATGGGTTATAGCTAATACTGTATAAACATAATGAAGTAAATTAATATGTGATCTGCTTCAAACTGTTCCGAATATTTCATCAATTTTGTAATAGCAAGTTATCAAAGTTTTATTAAAGCAATACTGCAACTGTGGCGTTCTGGCGGAATCTAGAGTTGCCTTTTTGTATATATATTTTTCTTTGGCTCTTGCATTGTGTTTTATGTATCATTTTTTCACTTTCCAGTGGTCATGGTGTCATTTTAGAGGGGGCGGTCGTGGATATGTCACGCCATGTCATTACAGATGTGAACAACAAAAAGGTGAAGTGTTTGTTTAATAGAGAACTTAAAACTGTTCCTCATCTCACAAACTCAGGTTGTTCACAGCAATCATGATCATTGACTAATTTAAACTACCATTCAAAAGTCTGGGGTCAGTAAAATTACGGTAAACTGTTACCAAAAAATCAATTTTAAATAAATGTTGTTCTTTTGAGCTTTTTATTCATCAGAGAATCCTGGAAAAAAGTATCATGGTGTCCACAATGAAACCTATTAAATTAAATAATAGAGAATAATAAAGAAATGACAACATTGATAATAATAAGAAATGTTTCTTGAGCATCACATCAGCACAGTAAAATATAATAAAGCTGCAAGCAGCGATGAAAGGGGCCTCGTCCGCCACCCGTTGGCCTTAGGAAAACTGTGAACAGTGGGGTGACATGCATGTAAGCAAGTAAATAAAGGAAAAATATGGCAAAGTCATTTCGACGTGCCACACTTCCTGCTGCGAATAGGTGGCGCTTTGACTATTACTGAATATTGCCGTGTAGATGTCTTCAGGCCAGGAATATTATAAAACATGCGAAGTTTGTACGAGTTACAACAGCTTCCTCTTTTATGGCGAAACATCAGATTTTGTCAGGCCGCCATGGACACGTCCTTCAGCGAAAACTCAAGATCTTCGCAAGTTAACATTGTTAAGGTCTTAAAGGTGCCGAAGAACATGTTTTCAAAAGATGTAATATAAGTCTTAGGTGTCCCCTGAATGTGTCTGTGAAGTTTCAGCTCAAAATACCCCATAGTTTTGTTTTTTTAAATTTTTTTAACTCCCTATTTTGGGGCATCATTATAAACGCGCCGATTTATGAAGCGCGACCCCTTTTTAATCTCGTGCTCCACGCCCCAAGAGCTTGCGCTTGCCTTAAACAACATAAAAAAAAGTTCAAACAGCTAATATAACCCTCAAAATGGATCTTTACAAAGTGTTCGTCATGCAACATGTCTAATCGCGTAAGTACAGTGTTTATTTGGATGTTTATATTTGATTCTGAATGAGTTTGATGGTGCTCCATGGCTAAAGCTAACATTACACACTGTTGGAGAGATTTATAAAGAATGAAGTTGTGTTTATGAATTATACAGACTGCAAGTGTTTAAAAAATGATAATAACGACAGTCTTGTCTTCTTGAATACAGTAAGAAACAATGGTAACTTTAACCACATTTAACGGTACATTAGCAACATGCTAACGAAACATTTAGAAAGACAATTTACAAATATCACTAAAAATATCATGATATCATGGATCATGTCAGTTATTATTGCTCCATCTGCCATTTTTCGCTGTTGTTCTTGCTTGCTTACCTAGTCTGATGATTCAGCTGTGCACAGATCCAGACGTTAATACTGCCTGCCCTTGTCTAATGCTTGAACATGAGCTGGCATATGCAAATATTGGGGGCGTACATATTAATGATCCCGACTGTTACGTAACAGTCTGTGTTATGTTGAGATTCGCCTGTTCCTCGGAGGTCGTTTAAACAAATGAGATTTATATAAGAAGGAGGAAACAATGGAGTTTGAGACTCACTGTATGTCATTTCCATGTACTGAACTCTTGTTATTCAACTATGCCAAGGTCAATTCAATTTTTTAATCTAGGGCACCTTTAAGATTAGACTGACCAAATATGAGTTGGATCTGGTTAAATCTCTATGAGGAGTTCATCTCAGTGTGAAACAAGTCATTTCCTGTTGCCCACAGGTGGCGCTATGACTGTAACTGAATATTGCAATGTGTTCAGGTCAGGACTCTAATAAAACGTGAAGTTTGAGGCAGATCGGACATTGTATGCCCGAGTTACAACAACTTCCTTTTTCATGGCGAAACATTGAATTTTGTCAGGCCTCCACGGACACGCCCTTTCAGCAAAAACTCTAGATCTTCTCAATTTAACGTCGCAAAGGCCTTTAGATTAGACTGCCCAAATATGAGCTTGAGCTGTTTAAAGCTCTAGGAGGAGTTTGTTAAAGTACAACATCTGGAAATGGCAAAAACAGCAAAAATTTTGCAGAGAAAACACAAAATATCTCACTTCCTGTTGGGTTTATAGATTTTGGCTTTTTTGTAGGTATTGGGCTGTTACATCTGTCTACCCAATTTCATTCTAGTACGTGAAACGTAGCGCGAAGGGCGCGTAATTGAAATTTTGTAGGTCGCGCTATGGAGCCATTTTGCCACACCTAATTCTGAAACCCATATCAGACATAAATTTTCACCATTTCTGACGCGTTTGCAAAGTTTCATGAGTTTTCGAGCATGTTTAGGCCCTCAAAAATGAGATTCATTTTGGAGAAGAAGAATAATTGACTGAGCATTTACAATAGGGTGCTAGGGTGCTCGGGCCCTAATTTCTGAAGAATCATGTGACACTGAAAACTGGAGTAGTAATGATGCTGAAAATTCAGCTTTGCATTACAGGTACATTTAAAATATCTTCCAATAGAAACAGTTATTTAAAATTGTAATAATATTTAACAATATTATTGTTTTACTGTATTTTTATCAAATAAATGCAGCCTTGGTAAACAGAAGAGACTTTGTTAACAAACATTTAATAATTGGTTCGACCCCAAACATTTGAACAGTCGAGTATATTATTTTATTTGTCATAAAATGATAATATAATGTTTTCCATGACTCTTAGTGATTCAGCATTTGTTTTATTGTTGCTTGTCCTGCAAGTTTGTAATATCCTTTTTATTCAAATCTAAATTGTGTTTATTTCAGGAGCGCTACAATGTTTTGTACATCAAACCAAGCCGAATCCATCGCAGAAAATATGATTCAAAAGGAAATGAGATTGAACCTAACTTCAGTGATACCAGGAAGGTCAACACAGGTTATCTGATGTCATCCTTCAGTGAGTAGCCATAATATGCATTCTGTAGAAACATTCGGTTTTGATATGACATGTTTTTTTTGTGCTTTTTAATGGCAGCCTGCTTTAACAACATTCAGTTGTACCATTAAATAATAAAACCTGGAATAAACACAAGTAAATGTAATATGCCGATTCACAAAAAATATATCCATATATGGCAGCAGACTATTATATGCCTGTTATGAGCAAAATGTGTCCGTTTGTGTCTCAACTTTGCAGAAGTGGAGGCTAAGGGTGAAACAGATTGTCTAGATGAGCGCCAACTGAGTGATATTGTAAATAAGGACCAGCTGGTTAAAATGACTGCAAAACATTGTCCTGGTCAGGCCTTTGCATTCTGGATCACAGAGGCGGAAATGAACAAAACAGAGCTTGAGCAAGGCCATGAAATCCGTCTTAAAACAAAAGGAGATGGGCCCTTTATTTGTGAGTACAATGCTGAAAATAGTATGTACTTCTAAGTAAATCATGGTGGCTACATGTGCTGTTCTGCCTGTTTTTGTCTGTCTAGTTTCCTTCGCCAAACTGGACGGTGGTACAGTGACAAAGTGCAACTTTGCAGGAGATGAGAACGCTGGAGCATCGTGGACAGAGAAAATAATGGCTAACAAAGCAGATCAGGAAAAGACAGGGAAGAGTGTCGGTCAGGGTGAGGGAGCTGATGATGAAGAATGGGTAAGATTCTCTGCTCAATTGAAAATGTTTTGTGTTTTTCTCTGACCACATGATGGATTTGTTTTGGAAATGGGTTTATCACGAACAGATGTGTAATCTTTTGAACATTTCCTGTTATTCTGTTGTCAAGAGGTTTAAGATGAAGTCAAACAAATGCAATGATCCTGTAAAGGATGTGTTGGAGTTTCATTGTGCAAACATGTAACATCTGTTTTATGTGGTTTGGGATTTTGCTTTCAGGATGACTGAATGACATCCCTGAGCTTCCAGGATTGGATCACAGTGCCTTATTTGTCTTCCAAATGTATATTTACACCACAAAACAAGACCTAACAGTCAGTATTCATATGCTATGTGAAAACATAATAAACAGCAACAGTGCCATTTTAAAATAAAGACTTCTATGCATTTTTATTTTTACTGTTAAGTGTATGTGGTTATCATATTGTAGCACCTCTGTGTAGTCTCTGAAATGTCAATAAAAGCTTGAATTGAATTGAAATTGAATATTGTGTTTTATAATATTTAATAATCATAAATATACATTCACATATGTATATTTAAATTATGTCCGATAACAGATTAATGGCTGATTCTTAAATTCTACACACTATCCTAAAACACTCAAATCAGTTCATCACAATATTGCAATGACAGCACATTGACTACTCTAAAGTATATCCAATTTTCATTTCTATAGTATTGTCCCTTATATAATAAAATGGTTCCTGAAATGTGTACTCATTTTTGTCAGATATTGTATATATATATATATGTATGTATAGTGCATCCTTAGTCATAATAATACATCTATTACAGAATTAATGCATCAAAAGTAACAGCTCTGTAAAAAAGACACTTTATTTAAAGATTTACATGTTTGACATTACATGAGATTTACATGTTTTACATATTTAAAAAATATTAAGTCTCATGAATCACAACCTCTGTCATTCTTTTTTAATATCAATCACAGTAATCAACAAAATTAGAGCTCTGGTTTTATAAAAAGGTAATATCTCAAAATACTACCTTTCATAATATGTATTTTAATTAAAATAAACTATTCACATACAAAAAATAACATAATAGTCCTTTGTGCTTATGTTTTTTGGTTTATGTGCTTTGATGTGATTTCATCACTGTAAACAATACTCATATCAACTAAATTATATTAAAGGCAATAAATTAAACTGTCCTAAACATTCATTTTTGGCCTTTTCTCTAATATACACAATAGATTTGGCATTAACTACTCAACATAACACAGGGAATGTGTTATGTAGCCATTTTAAAATGGCACATTCTTTGTTCTCTTCTAAAGCTTGAATAATTCTCGAGTGAAAACCATCTCAGAACCACAGGAGGGTGTTCCTTTCATTGTGGAATGCCTTTACATCTGTTTTTGATTGTGCAGGCCTACAAAAACTCAGTGATCCTACAGCTCTCCATTGAACCATTCCTTAACAATATCCTTGTTTTCTTTCACCCACTGAATATTGGCCTCTGTCCTTTCAATGACCTGCTCCAAAGCTCGAGCTGCGACCCCCTGGTCATCTTTATCCTGCTCCCTCTGAAGCTGCTTCAGCTGTGTAGAGACAATTTGATCATTTTTGAGACATAATCAACTATTAGACTCTATCATTCCTCTACAATAACTGAAAGAGTCAGAGAGTAACCAAAAATGGCAAACAACAGCACCTCTTGAAGTTCAACGTCCCTGGAGAATCTCTGTGTCACGCCATCTAGTAGACTGCCTAAGGAAACGATTCCCGCTCCATACCTGCCCAAAAGAGATTATTGTTAGTCACATGTCCATATACTTATGGTTTCCAAGTAACTGAGAGATAAAACCTTTGAGACAATTAGAGGACTATCATTCATTTATAGCTGAAGGCAGTCTTTGGACCCTGAATTGCTGCTTATCTTTGATTCTTTTATGTAACTTGGGTGTTATAACTTCCTGATTGCTCTGGCAATTCCCGAATCATATTTCATAATTCATCATTAATTTCAAACCAAAGACACCGACTGAACATGTTTGCAGGATATGTAATTTGCACAAGAACTTAAGAGTGGTTTCATTTAAGTTGTAAATTACTGGTGTATGTTTTACTAAAAAAATACAATTTCAGTCTTTCTCCTTCAAAATGTCACGTTTAATTTAATATGTTACTCGCTTTTTCTTTGTAATTGTGAAATTTACTAGCAATTTCTGAGTGAAAATTGCTACTAGATCCAATTTTCTTTCAGTGAATTTAAATAATTATCTGAACTATAACTTACTCTTGGGTGATATAGGACCACTTGCCACGAACAAAATCCCAGGCGAGAGGCTGGCCGGCGACATTTTTGGCAATGTAGTTTATGGTAGAGACCATATCCATCTTTCTTATCTTTGAAGGGTCAAGAGTGTATTCAAGATATCTGTTGGATTATAAACATCAATAGTGAGTATCAAGGAAACAAAGTGGCCATTGAGATGGTATAAAGCTCGAATCACTGCCCTGACCTGTTTAGCAGCCAGATTTCTTTGGTACATGATAGGGCATATCTTAATTTGTCTTTCTCTGCAGCGGTCGTAGCTCTTTGGTATTCGTTCCAAACAAATTCCCAATCATCCTCATCACCAGCAGCAATTGCACTGCAATAGATTGCTCTCCTCAAATTCGGATGAATCCTAAAAGTAAAAAGCTTTCAAGTCAGTATATCTTACGTACATGCATAGATATCTTGTAAAAACTGTAATTTACAATAATCACATTTAAATTTAAAGACGCAACTTACATATTTGAGCCATTCTTATAATTTTCGAATAGACTTGTAGCCATTATTATGCACTGAGGAAGGCCATTGGAGCAGGCTACTGAAATAGCATTTACCTGGTTATACCTAAAGAAAAACAAAAAACAAAGAATGATTGCTAGTTTTCCAACAGAATATATGTCAAGTAAGACAAAAATTATGCTTACTGGTCAGTGTGTTTGTCAGGAATGGTTCCATTATTTGTGTACTCTTCAAAGTACTCATATAGTCCTGTGACTTGCTTGCGTAGGTATTTCTAAACATATAAATGTACAGTTAATGACAAATCATCAAATTTTTTCACTGTTTTGTATGTGTTCAATTAAACTGTTTCCTTGTGCTCACCGTTATCGGACCATAGACTTCAGAGCGATCAAACATAAGGACAAAATGTTCAAGGTTTTTCAGTGCTGACTCCCATGGAATATACTCCGTATCATTTACCAGGTATTTGGTTAGGCTTAGTGCAATAGTGACGTTGAGGCGATGAGCCCTTTATAGAAATATTATAAGTTAAATATACAGCAACAAAACCCAGAGAAACAATATATTTCTTTACCAAATTAGCTGAATGAAAAATGTACCTCGCAAGATTAAATGCGTCATCAATGAGTTGCCCTCGGTTGATGAGTGGAATGACCTAAAGACAGTTGAATAACATTTTAACATCACTCACTATTTCGATACATTCAGTATTCTGTGGCTTGGATTTGGAATATTTTCTGTAAATGACAGAACATACTTCATGCAAATAAAAGAACTCAATGCAGAGGAGTTCATTTGCTCTAGTAATCTTTAATCAATATAACTTCCCCTCCCTCTTATAGTGACATCTCTTCTCTGATGACGTCTTTACTGGCGTGAGGGCGGGGCAACCTGTCACTCAAATGAGATCACAGCAATGGACCCTTTTCTCTGACTGTGATGACGCGTTTCCACCGCAATCAACATCGCGTCATGACGTGAATGCAGTAGAAGCCTATAGCAAACCACAACAATCCAACGATCCAATCAATTCCCGGTGGACAAAATCAAGTCCCACCCTACATTCTTGTTCAAGAAGCTGTTGCACTCAGATATACATCACAATAGGGAAGAAAAGACAAAAGCAACTTCCATTTCATATATGTTAATTGCAATTTACCTGAGTAATAACATATGGTTTCATGCGAGAGGTAGCCTTTTTGAATGTAACTCTAATGCCCCCTTGAGTAGCCTACTGAAGTTTGATACCACTAGACCAATGGAACAGCCTATGTCTAGTATGTTAAACTGGATCTCTTGGCCAAGGGTTCACGTACTTGCGCAAAGGTGCTGCCCTTAATTGTAAAGTGATTTGTAAAGATGCTAATAACATATATTTCTTAAAAGATACTTACATTATAATTTCTTTCGAGCTGCATTAGAAGTTTATTCCAGTTTTCTTCATCGTAGTTCACACGGTAAAATCCAGTGCAGTTGATGTTGGCGAGAAGCCATTGATCTTTGGAAATTTGGAAATTCGGCTTTTGAACTATAAGGAAGGATGAATAAGCAGCAGGGTTAATAACAACAAACAGCTACTGCATATTTAGGCCTGCTGTTTTAGCAGGTTTCATTCTTATATTTTTAAATGAAATGTTCCTTACCTGGACCTTTTCTTGTTAGTGTATCATGTTTCATAACTAAATCATTAGACTTAATGAATGTGATTTGAACATACCATGGAATACTGTTAGGAAGAAAATAAACAATATTTGAATGAGTCTTTAAAAATCAGTTTGAATAAGGAAAATGCTTAATTAGAGACTAAACAATAAAGACAGTAATAGTACAATAACATGGGACTTTTCATTTAATTAGTTAAAATCCAATTCTATAAATACCATGGTCCATAAATGATTCAGTACTAATGATAATACTGTATACTAAAGTAAACAGCCATTTGATTTTTGGAACTTACTCATGGCCCGCTTCTTGCTTTAGTAAAAACTGTTCTTGAGTAGTATCCCCCGTCTGGGTAATAATGGTGATTACTGGGTACCCCACTTGCTCAACCCATGTGCTCATGAAGGCTTCCAGATTTTGATTTGTCTCCTGAACATTGTGGGAAATATTTGTCATTATCCTCTCATATTATTTAAACTTGTAAAATAGAATATAAGTCCTCGATTTACCTTTTGCAAGCAATCCAAAAGATCTTTGTACACAGTGTTACTGTACTGGAACTTCTGGAGATACGTCTAAAATATATACATTTAGCAATTAGATAGTCAGTTCTGACCATACTTTAAAATCTTAAACACATAAATAATACATAAACAATACATAATGCACAAAAACATAAATAATATGTTTTTAGGGAGCCATATTATACTACAAAAGGTCCTAAGTTGTAAAAACACAAACAATATTATATTAAAATATTTAATGCAAGTATATATACTATATAACATTTGAGTTGGGGATTTATTCCTGTGATAGCAAAGCTGGTAATAATAAGAAATGTTTCTTGAGCACCAAATCCGCAGGTTAGAATGATTTCTGAAGGATCATGTGACACTGAAAAACTGGAGTAATGATGATGAAATTTCAGCTTTACCATCACAGGAATAAGTTCCATTTCAAAAGATATTAAAATAGAAAACAGTTCTTTTAATTGTATAATATTTCACAATATTACTGTTTTATTGTATTTTTTGATCAAATACATGCAGTCTTGGTGACCATTAGAGACCTTTCTTCTTCAAAACATTAAAAAATCCTCCAAAGATTCCAAACATTTGAATAGTAGTGTACATAATTTCCCCCTGACTTCTGCTTACCCTGATTCCTTTCATAAATGCTCCTTTAGGCATGAATGCGGACAGCATTCTCAACACAGCAGCACCCTAGAGGATGTACAAAGCATGAAGGTTTTTAAAAATAATCATAAAGGATCATTTTGTACATTAAGCTACTTACTAACACAATAACTGTATTGAGATGTCATATGCCAACCTTGCTGTATGTGATGTCATCAAAAAGTTCTATGATCTCAGAGAAAGTCTGAACATCATTTTCATGCAAGCTGAGAGGACGAGAAGAGTTCAAGGAATCCACATGAAAGGCGGACTGGATTTCTCTGAGAACAATTAGGTCTTCCTGAAAACACAAATGAACAATATCAAAGGTTGGAGGAGGCAGAGTTTATAAAAAAGAGAAAATAAAGTAATAAAGGCCCGTTCACAACAAGAACAATAACTATATTTGCATCCACACCAACAAACGATATTCTACGCTCACGTGTTGCGTTGTCAAAGTGTGTACAACATGTTTTTACAGTTCTTGTTGCATTTCTACAGCTTAGATATCCTCAGCATGCTATGTTTCAAGTGAATAGCTAATGTAATTGATCTAATCTAACAGTGAATTTAGCTGACAAACTCAATATAGTGGAAGAAAAACAACACCTAGTCGATTTCACTGCAGTGTCAAAGGAAGCAAGACAATGTTGTCGAAACTAGCGCTGGATACCTGAGGTCATTTTTATGTTACACTGTTTGCTAGCCTGGCATAATGATCTCATCGGTAATACTTCTCACCATATGGCTGAAGGATTTCCATATCCATTTTCTTTAAAGTATCCTTGAAAAGAGGGGTTAACTAGTCAAAAATTGGTGGCTTTCTCTGGACCTCAGCAATTAACTGTACTCCACATATATCATCTGACAAATGAGCAAGACCATAAATTCAAATGGATTCTGATTGGCTGTCAGTGTTTTATCATTCAACAGTTGAAAAAAATCATTCTGAAAGTGATCCCAATGATATAGTTTCTCTATATTGTTATCGTTATAGCTGTGGTGTGCTATTTTTCAGAACTATATCTTTATCGTTCTTGGTGTGAACGGGCCTTTAACCTGGATATGTGTTAAAATCGTTACTCTAAAATAAACAAAAACATACCAAGTCCCAGCCAGCAGCTTCCACCCCAGTGTATGACATATATGTCGCAAATGCTTCATTCAGCCACAGGTCATTCCACCAGCTCATGGTCACAAGGTTTCCAAACCACTGAAATTAAGCACAGGGATGAAATGGAAAAATGATTTATTTAAAGATATATGATTTAGGGGCTCCTAAGTTCTAGATGATTTCAATATGTTATGTTCTTAAGATCTACATCAGAGAAAATACACTGCAGAATGCAAAGAATAAAATGCAGTTAACTATAGACATATAGCAAAATCATGCTTTGCAAAAAAATGCTTCCCATATGTTTTGATTGTGTTTATTTATTTGCATGGTAACTGAAAATTTCTATTTACCTCATGTCAGGTCAATTTGGCATGTTGGGTTTATGGTAATAATATGTTTTGTTTTTGTTTGTCATAATGATTATTTGTACAATGTGCAACTTATTATTATTTTTAGGTTGTCACTACTGCACAGCTAGATTAACAATGCCATTCACTGAAATATTTAGTCCAACATAAATTTTAGTTGGTGATGAATTATACAATAGGATATTAAGGTTATGAACATGTTTACCTGATGTGCCAACTCATGAGCGATCAGAGTGGCCACCCATTCCTTATCAAAGGTTGATCCCGTATCTTCGTCATACAGCAAACCTGACTCCTGATATGAAATTAAGCCCCAGTTTTCCATTGCTCCGACACCAAAATCTGGCAGGGCAATCTGATCTGTAATAAAACAAATTTTGCTTGTGATCCTCCATATGGCACACAGACTCATTTCATTTCCAAAAATAAAAATTCTGTCATTTGCGTTGCTCCCAAACCAAATGAATGACTTTTTTTCTTTTTTAGAACACATATATTATTTTGATGAATGTCTTTTGTCCATAAAATGAAAGTCAGCGGAACAACATGAAGATGAATGAATGATTTTTATTTTTGGCTTAACTATGTTTTTAATAAGTGGTGAACTTCTTTCACATATATTAATGCAAGCAATTAAAATAATCCACATAATTCAATAGAGCCATTTAAACCTCATTGTTTTCCCCCTTGACTCACCTAGATTGTCCTCTCTGTATTTCAATTCAAATATATCCTCATAATGAGTCAGAATCGTATGTGTTATTTCTGTTGCATAGTCAGCATGGCCAGCTTTGATAGCCTCCTTCCGGGCATATATCTTGGAAACACATAATAACAATAATTTGTGAAATGTTGTAAAAATAACAAAAAAATAAATAAGCCAGCGCTCATGTGTCTTAAATAAAAATAAAAGCAACATACATGCATGTTTGGCCGAGAAGGAACAATTCTAGACTCAAAATCAGATATAGTGAAAGCCAATAGATAAGTTGACATGATGGGGGTCGGAGAAAATGTTGTCACAACCCAATCTTCTCCATCTATTTGTGTTCCATGCGGATCTGATGATAAAAGCAAAAACAAAAATTATACACTGAACATAAATACCTCATTTTTTAGTTTACATTGTTTAAATCCTTTGCAAGTAAGCAACAGTCGTTTCCGAATTTGTCAGGTTTTCAACCTGCTATACTGTTTGCTGTTTTGACATTAATTGTCTGTATTATGAGGACTGAATATCTACACTTTTAAAAATAAAGGTTCTTTATTCACATATGGTTCCATGAAGAACCTTTAAAAACATGGAACCTTTTCATACCACAAAAAAAAGTGAAAAAGGTCATAGATTTTTAAAAAGTTCTTTATAAATTGTTCACTGAAAGGTTCTTTGGGGAACCCAAAATGTATTTTCTATGCCACTGCTGCGAAAACCCCTCTTTTTAAACCTTTATTTTTAAGTGTGCATATATATTAAATATGTTCTTTCATTAGTGTACAGTGAGATTTTGACTTTGTCAAGCCTGACAATAACTAATAAGGATCCTAACCTGCTATTCCATTGGACAGGGCTTTAGTTCCAGGTCTGTGGATAATAGTAATTTCAAACACAGCCTTCAGAGCTGGCTCATCAAAACACGGAAATACTTTCCTCGCATCTGTGGGCTGCAACAGGCTGGTGGCGAGGAATCTGTTTGTATAGAAGTATTTATGCAAATCATGTTCTGGATTTATGTTGTCATTAAAACTGTATGTACATAACACATATTCACAATTTCTATAAGAAATGAGTAACAAAAATCTCAGGAGGCTTCTTAAACAATTTACTGGACAAGACATAGCCAATTGTATTTTGAAGACACAAGTAGACCTATACGCTTACGATTATTTTTATTCAGTTTAACGCAGCATCCGTTTTTTTTTTGGTCATAATTGGTCTAGCGTTACATTATATAATCACGCTCCTATTCACGAAAATGCTTTTAAACCATTCAAGTGCCACAAGACAAACGAGAACGCGCAGTCTGTGAATGAAACACACACGGCTCGTGTACAGAAAGACGCGCGCCAGTATCGAGTTCTCTTTCGCGCTTAAACAAACAACCATACAACAGAATTATGCCAAAATGCCCGTTTTGTTGAGCATCCTCATGAGAGCAGTCTTAAATGAGTTAAATAACATCTTAAACGACCTTAAAGTGTTGAGATGCGCGTGAGATCTGCGGCAGATCTTAAAGTCACAGCAGCCTAATAAACCAGTTGCTGTGATATCTGTCATTAGCTAATGTTAATCAAAAACAAAGGTAACGGAGAAAATTGTAGCTTTATTAAGGATTAATCTATATTTCATTTATAATTTATGCAGTGAAGACTGTAAAGTGTTTAATAACGTTATCCAGTTTCTGTAACAGGTAGGAAGGCCACATGTAGGCTAAATATGGCATTTATTATGATGGGTTTATGTGAAGATTGTTTAAGTTCACTTATTAAAAGTTATTTTCTTGTTGAAATGTATAGCTTTCTGTTATACTGTAATGTTGAATGTCTATAATTAATATTTATTATAATTATTATTATCAATTAGTATCAGTGATACTGGCCTTCATTCATAAAAAGATGCCATTAAACAAATATTTAAAATATACTGTCTTTAAGTTGTTTCCACTTTAATTTGGAGAGTAACTGTGAAATTATTACAATATTCTCGATTCATCTCAATTGATTACAGAAAAAAAAGTGTGATTAATTAGTTCATTTTTTTTAATCAATTGACAGTAATACTGTATTCTGAATCTTTACCTTTCTTCATCCTCCTCGTCCTCATCTTCACTCGGCTCTGTGTACCGGCTCGCGTACAACCCAGACAAGTCTTCAAAAAGCTCCCCTTCGAAGGTGGTGAAAAGATCATAGTAGGTCCCATTTCCAGATAACTTACCCCCGAGTTGGATCTCAAGAAAATTACTTTCATTGTAATGAATTTTATATCCTTTCACTGATAATTTCTCATTTGAATCAGATTTTCTCACTTCCACATTCGTCACATTTAGGTTGTGAACATGAAGATAGATGGCTCCAGGTTCTTTCATACTCTTTAACCTTACAGTTGAGTTCCCCTTGAAAAAGAAGGATTGTTCTGTGTAGTTGTTGGGTATTGCTCCGTAAAGGTACGTTTGGAGGAAGACTTTGTAGTTCTCAGGAATCAAAAAGTCAAAAAGTCTGATGTTAGATGGAGGATCTGTTGGAGTACCCGGAGCATCAGTTGGTTTAGGAGGTTCCAGTGGACGGGTTTGCGATATTTGATGTTGGAACATCACAGCCATCAACACTAAACCACCAACAGAAGAAACTGTGATGACCCCAATGCCGACAGCCACAGCCTTGGATATGCAAGTTCCTTTGGCCATTTCTGATCCTTCTGAGAAACCTACGAGAATGAAGTGAGCTAAGGGATCTTGCTGAAGGTTTTTAGACTCTGTACCCTCTCGCAGATCTTGACAATATATGAAATGGCTGTAAAGCACTACTGCCACGCCTGTAAGAACGCATTTCAATATTACACATTAACTAGCATGGGTGAGCAAGAAACAAACAAACATGACTGTATTTCACATGGGATGTGTCCCTGTGCTCTTCGCCCCACATCTGGAATCAGTTATAATATCTGTTGTGCAATCCAAGGTCAGAAAAAAAACACATTATAGAGTTTTGTTGCTGAGAAAAGAGATGTGCATTTTGAAAGTAAATTTACTTAATCACTGGAACCGAGTGGAGTAATCCCATGCTGATCCTCTTGAGTCCATCTTATGTTCTGCCAGAGACCTTCAGACCTCAGTGATAAGACATCCAGCTGTTTGGGACCTTGGCAGAGGTAATGGCAGTGCTCTGCCCAGAAACTTTTCCAAAGTTCTCTGATGAGTCATTGAACACAAAAAAACCTCATTCACAGATTTCTGAGCTTTTCTACTACTAAATCAGTATGTCTTTGAGAGAAATTTGGAGTGTGTGCTTTCCTAAGAGTTAGGGGAGAGGACACTTTGCTTTTTAAAAAAACTTGCCCCAACCTTCCCCTCCTTGGAGTTTTAATCTAAACATCTTTAAAAGAAAAAAAATGATTTTAGATAGATAGATATAGATTTTAAAAAAAAACTGTCACTCTTTAACCCTCATGCACTGTTCGATTTCTGGCTACTACCTGTATTGTTCAGTCAATACAATTCCTCGAAAATCACTCAATATGAAAAAAAAAAACATACAATCATGTACAAATAATTAACTTTTAATATCAATACTTTTCACACATTACAAAGAATTAATATCTTAATTTATGATTTATAAAAAAAAAATTAGACTGCCCCTCCCCCCACAGTAATATCTTAGTCTAAACCTAAAGTAATCTTAACAAACTATATATCGTTTGAAAGCTTTCAGACTCTAGTTTTCATATTTGGTGACTGATGTTCAAAAGAAATGACAGAGCAATAGATAAATAGCGATAGATTCTTCATTTGTGATGTGGTGCAAAACTATAACACACACTCTGATTCTTTCCGTATGTTTTTTATATGTGTTTTAGGGATTGAATTCAAATCAAATATGAACATTACTGCACAAACTTATTCTGAATAGGATGTCTACTTCAGAAATATTTTGAAAAATATGGAGTCCTTTTGTTGTCACCGGTGAAGTCTGGATGTTATCTAGTGAAAAAGTTTGGTACTACAAACAAAAAAATCTTACTGAAAGTTATTTTTTTTAGATATCAACCTAAAATTTGGCACAGAACTTTTTCAGATATTTTCTTGAAGTTTTAGAGTTGAACATGTTTTGTAAAATATACATTTTATATAAAATTTTCATAAACAAACTTCTATAACTTTTTAAAACTTTTTTTTTTTACTTCTACAATAATCTGTGGTGTGCCCTTTAAAAAGAAAAAGATTTTTAACAATTTAAGTTGGAAAAGTCATTTTCATATCTATGCTCAAAAGGTGGGACTGACAATAAAAAACAACTTTATATTTTCACAAACTTTGAAAATAAAAAGTTGTTAAACTCAGTAAGACACTGGCACTTCAGTACTAGAGTTGAGGAGTTCTGACTTACAACACAGAAGTGTTTTGTATTTTGGGTCTGTAGTTGCTTTTGAATGGCTGTATGGGTCAAATTGACCCACGAACAGTATGAACATATACAATTTCTGTATGCACATTTCACAACACCTCAGTGTGTTGAAACTTTGCATGCATGTTCATGACTCTAAATGAGAAAAAGTCACAAAATGTCAAGAAAAACAATGTAAGTTAGATAGTACTTCAGATAGATTGAAAAAAGAAATGATCACTCATTTTTACCATATGTGGCTGACAAAATATTTTTTTTTGTATTGAAATAAGTGAGGAAAAGCTCTTTTTTATATGGTAGTAAAAAACTAAAATAACAAAATATAACCAAGAAATGTTATTGTTTTGGGTCTGTACTGTTGCCTTAGAACATTAAAATACGCGGGACAAATTGACCAGTGAACATCACGAAAGAACGTAACCAAAATTTTGTGTGTATATGTCAAAACACATCAGCGTGTTGAAACTTTGCATGCATGTTCATGACCCTAAATGAAAAAAAGTCACAAAATTTAAAACAAACAAAAACGTAGTTTAACTGATGTTTCCGACAACTAAAAAATCAAAATGGGTCAAATTGACCTAGAACAGTACATGAGGGTTAATAATAATAATAATTCCTTACATTTATATAGCGCTTTTCTGGGCACTCAAAGCGCTTTACATATTGAAGGGGCAATCTCCTCAACCACCACCAATGTAAAATATACTTTTAAATATCTATTTATATTCATCTTAAATTCAAATTATAAAGAATATTTTGTCCTTTAAAATGTCAGATCATTTTCGTTTATATCTGGCTCTTTCAAACAGACTTAAGTTGACTGAACACTGATTTAAAATGATCATACAAAAAACATTTATATAAAATTACCAGGAAGTAGGCTAACTGAAAGCTGCAGTTAACCATTTGTCCACTAATGTAGCACAAAGTTTTTAAGTGCGTTTTTAAAAAACAAAACAAAAAAAAACAAAAACAGCACATATGTTTAGTAAAATCATATCAATTTATTGTAGCTATTTGAGTTCCAGCCAGTACACAGAATTAATTTATCAATGCACCAATGCTGTTTTAGAGGTGGCAAGAAAGAGACACAACAGCTAGAAAAAAAAGGGTATGGAGCCATCCTGTGGATGAGCACAAACCATGCACACAAATCACATATCATCCACTGGTTGTTTTAAATGAGAAAATGGAACAGAACTCCTATTCACATGACATATATGACTTGTCTATTCGTTTTTTAAGACTAAAGGCAATATTTTCATTCCATAAAATCAAAGAAAATCTTAATTAAAGGCACATTATGTTAATGCTTAGCATGAATGCTGAACATCTGATCTCAATCCACACATTAATTGGTCAGCTGATGCCTCATCATGTAAAGAATGTCTTAGCAGTTCAAGTTGCACTCTCATTACTTCTTTACAAAGCCTCAGGACTTTGCTTTTAATTGTAATATGTAAGGAATTTGCCCCAAATTTGAGGATGCAACATAATACGTATATTTTCACTCAAGTGAAAATCCTTAAAATACTCAATTAAAGGCTCAAACAAAAATAAAATTAATCTATTTAAACTCCAGTTTATGAAAGTAAGATTAAAATTAAATTGTCCAAAGAGGAAAAAGTTGTCTGAAATATAGATTATCAGGAATGTCTTTACATTTGGTCACAGATTGCTGAAAACACTGCAGTAAAATCAAGTTCAGGACACAGATTCACATGAATAAACCCTCTTTTTTTTTTGATTACTACTGAAACACACAAGGAATGAAATGTTTTAAGGAATTAAGAGTTTGTGTCAAAGTGATCCACACTCCATTGCTGCAATCCGCTTTATCCTCCTTTTTGCACAATAGAACAATTTTCCTGAATTCACATAAGCTCCTAAAAAATGCACACAGCCTGGAACGTAAACCTTCATAGCACAAGTCAAAACTCTTTTTAGGCATAATTGTGAGGTTAAGAAAATGGACATATATTGAAATTTAATCCACTTATTTCCTAGCAAGGGGTGGCTGATGTATAATTAAATTACAGCGTTAAATAATTTTCATTAGAGAGGATCAGAATTGTGTTATCTGATTATAATTTTGGTCCTTCTAATGTTTTTCTTCAGGATGTGGCCGTGTCCCTTCAGGCCATTAATGTGCGGCCTGTGATTGTTTAAGTCTCGACTTCACCAGAGCCAGCTGTCTAAATGCTGAAGGCAATAGCAAGACTGCTGGAGGATTGACGTCAGCTCTCTGTAACTTTGCTCTTTCCAGTTGGGAAGGAGTCTTTCATTGTTAAGGGCCTGAAGTTTGGGCGTCCCTTCACGTAAGACCTGATACAAGCAGGGCCATCGGCTCTGTATGCGTAGTCGGGTCCGGCGGTCCAGAGTAATGCCCCGAACAATCTTCTTCGCCCGCAGCTCTCGCAGCGCTGGAAGGTTGAGGCAGGAGAAGACCAGACCGCGACTGGGCGACACGTCCAAGAACTCGAGCGAAAGCGATTCGAGGGTGTACGAGATGCCTAAATTTCGCAGTGGTACGAGAACATGGAGCGTGAGGGACTTCAGATTAGGGAGTGATTTCGTCAGTGTCTGTAAAGTGTTCGGGCTGACCCCTTTGAATACCCAAAAATACTTCAGTTCTAAGATACGAAGGTGTTGAAACTGAGTGATCAGCGTAACTGATGTTTCAGACCAGTCGAAGTGCAGCCGCATTTTGGTTATCCTGGGACAGCTGTGGACCAGTCTGGTCAGGAGAATCTGGAAGTTATTAACCTGGTCCATCTTGGTAATATTGTCTTGGTGAGAACTAGAACTGGTGTGGACACGAAGGTCGAGGGGCTCCAGCAGCGTAAACGTCCAGTTCAGATCTAAATGACTGAGATCACGGCAATGCACGTTCTCTAGAAGGTGTGACAGGAGCTCTCCCCATTTATTGCACGGGTCCCCTAGATCAAAACTGGCCTTCAGAGTGAGCAAACTCGCCCCACGGGATATAAGATGATGGGTGTAATGGTTAACCCAAGCTTTCCAGCGCTCAAACTCTCTGTTGGAAACGAGCAGACCCTCCTGGCCCAGATGAAACACCCCACGGCGAGAATAGTCTGCGACTCTCCAGAGCTTTCCGGAGCGCACTAAGCAACTCCAGCTTGCACACACAAGGGCAGCGTTGCATTTGTCCACCTCACTGAGGAACGAGAGCACATGGAGCTGACATTCCACCGGTAGGGAGTTGAAAGGGAAGTAATCTTCATCACCTTTAACCCTTCTCCTTGTATTAATGGGAACAAGGGCTCTCTTCCGTTGAGGCATGATGGTCAGTGCTTGGTTAAATCTTCAAGATCATCCTTTGTCTCGCTCTCTCACTGAGAGATGTTTGACTGCACCTTACAGGAAACAAAATGTCATATATAATGTGCATCTCAACAGTAAATGCATGAAACATTGTCTGCAATTTATATCCAAAGATCCATTCTTATCTATTCATCGTTCAAACCGGTTTTGTGAACCGGATCAAGCAATTTAATAAAAGCGTTTTGTTCAGTGTAATTTATAATGTGCATATCAGCAGAAAATTCATAAAACATATGCAATATTAAAACACTTTAAGGTCTGCAAACGATGTATATATTTTAAATTAAATTAGTAAACACTTAAGCTAATGATAACTTACCTCTAACATACTAGCAGATTCCTGAGATGTAAAGATAATATTAATCGCAAAGACAATTTAGCACATTGCTGTTTTTGGAAGAATTAAGGCGTGTAATTTATTTATTTTTAAACCAAACTATACAAAATAGTTTTAAAGAGCGCTAGTAGCGCGTCGTTAGCCTGTCACTGCGGCCTGACATCTGTTAGCAATAGCGGTAAAATATCTTCTGTAAGTTCGCTCAATAGAATAATTGAACTCAAACTATCGTGTGAGTCTGACTGAGCTCTTAATTCAAAAAGAACGCTTTAATTAGTGAGAATTAGTCAGCACTTTAGAGCAAACTAAGAAGCTAAGCTGTGCTGAGAATCCCTGTGAGAGACTGTTGTTGTTCTCTGCGAGTGACATCATCAATGTGCGTGCTGCAGCCTGGGTGTTTATGGCTGATCCAGGAACAGCTCTGTAGATGTTCTCCAAATACAGTTAAAGCAGGATTCAGATCGAAAGAACTGATTTAAGGACAGGCTTTTCGACTTCTGCTGTCAGGAGTTCCGCATCTAGCGACAGCGGTATCGTTTTGTCACATTTCTACATCACTACTTTTTGCTTAACAAATATCTCGATATTATTAATTAAAAAAAATCATACCAGAAACATATTTTACAGCGTGTATCATCTGGCAGCGTCATGATACATCGTAGAACGTCCGACTCATTTCGGCGAATCGGTTCTTTCGAACAGATTCTTCGAACTGTTTTAAAAAGCCGTTTCAGCTGATCTTTTACGTCATTGCGTTCTATCGGCGTGCTCGAGACATTCTAATAATGAAATTCAAATGTATATCAAGACTATTTTTCATTCACATAATAAGAAAGCAATTAAAATTGTGTCTAAATCTGAGTCCTTTAATATATTTAGTACATAATTATTAGCTTACATCTTGGCTGTATGTTTTTGTATGTGTTTGTGTTTTATATAGTTCTACTGTACATGGTTTGTTTGAAGTTTAATTAAAAAAACAAAAAAATAAGACATTTTAATAAAGCCACATGTAGGCAATTCAGTGAAATTGATGAATTCAGGTAAATTATGACACATTTTGACATTGAAATGACTTTAAAAATGTCCCAATTATCGTTAATTATACTCTACCTGTTTAATATGTTTTTCCACATTGTATAATTTATTATAATTTCATGTGTTCAGTCATAGCCATGACTCACATCACAAATTTAGAAACCTTTTTTGTTCTCGTAAGTTTTAATAAAATTCTATTTACTGAAGGGGTTAGGGTTATACACTGTAAAAAGTGATACGCTATATATATCTACATAATATTTTGGCAACAGATTACAAGCAATATTATTAACTAAATTCAACAAATAGAATTGAGTTAGAATTAATCAAAAATAATTCCTTAAAAGTCTACCATTTAAAACGAGTAAAATGTAAACAAAAATATCTGAATAACAGACAGACGTCAAAGATGAATTAAGAACTCTTTATTTTTTATTGCCAACATTGAAGACACCTGATGATAACAAGCAGAATCACTGAAGTAAAGAGAAACACAAGAATTAACAGAGGTTTAGATGTTGATTTTATTGAAAATATTTGGTCACTATTATGGTGATCAGTGTTTCATTTAGTTGGGCAGTTTGACTCTTTGCTTTTTATGTCAGTTTGTGGTTTTTGTAAGGGTGTTTGCTAATTTTACACATTTTAAATGGTTGACTTTTAAGGAATTAATTTGATTAATTCTAACTCAATTCTTATATGTAGAATTTAATTTAATTAATAATATTGCTTGTAATCTGTTGCTACAATTTTATCGAGTAGATAGAACGTATTACTTTTTACACATAACCAAGTTTTATTTGTTGACATTTCTGACTACACTTACTTTTCAATTTGTTTTATGAAAGAAATCATTTAGACCAGTTTTGTGATCCGGATCATATGTTTTATTAATAGTGTTTTGTTTACGAATTAAACATCGCTGGCATCTTCAGTAGGCTATCTTTTTTAGATACATCCACCTCTAATTTTATTCTTTTTTTTTTTAAATATTAATCTGACTCTAGCTGAAATTTGTGTTATTAAAAGATCATAATTTTTGCATAGGCTACTCAATATTTTCCTGTAATTTGAATATGTTGATCTTCTGGTTATTACAAGCAAAACTTGTAGTTGCTCAACACTGAAAAACTGCAGAAAGCCCAATTTTGGAATCTGGAAAACATATAGATAAAGGAAAACTTGAACAACTTTGTAGGATTTTTGAAGGAATCTGATCCAAATAGTCTGTTTTCTGTGTAACCTGCAGCTTAACACTTTTCATAAGTTATGATTACCAATCTTCATAGGCCTATACGCCTGCATTTTTGCAGTGGGGTTTTTAATTGTTTGTTTGTTTCTTTTAATGTGTATTTATTATTTTATTTTGTCTGGTTTCCTTTATTGTTCTTTAGTGTTCATATTTCAGTCAATAAAAATAAGGTGTCCAACTCAAATTGTCATGATACGCAACAAAGACTTTTAGCACAAAATAGGCTATATTTTCTTTATGCTACTAAAAAGTAGTGTATCTACATAAAACAAAGATAATAGAAGTGAACTATAAAATATATATGTTATGTTTACATATTTCAGAAAAGTTTACAATACAAAACACAACGAGAGACACTAATGATTATAACAATTCTAAGGTTATCATTTCCTTTGCCTGTGTGCACTAGAATACTTTATTTTTCACTATTGCATATAACTGCACAAATGACTAGTTCTAGAGGTTGATAGAAGAAAAGTTAGAGCAGAAAAGTGCGAATTTGTGAGAGGCTATGGTGCGGTGGGATGCTGTTGCTGCTCTACGGAAACACAAGCGCACTGATCGAGCCGCAAGTGCACATTTAAAGGGGTACAACAACAACGCTGTCTTTGTATACATCTGAGTTTGTCGAGGCGTTTATAGCTCTTGATCAACATCTAGCCACCTTTTCTTTGTGCGACGGTATTATACGGACAGTTTAGGAGGTAGAAAGAAGCAGTGAGCGTCAAAGTAGGGCCGATAATTCAAACATTTTGGGTCTATTTCTTTCTGAGGCGGCTCGGTTGTCCTGTCGTCTCTGTTGATCTGGAAACGGCCGCCATCTTGAATTTTAATGTAATATTTTCGGACAATCTTTCGGCAATATGTCATTTTTGGATTGCATTGGACTTTAGTGATGGACAAGCTTTGACGCGGAAGAGAAAGAAGTGAGTATTTACAGTGCTGCGTGAATATGGTAACCGAGATCACTCCTGCTCAGGGCTTTTCCGGGTGTCGCCTAGCAGTCTCGCAGTTAGCTGCACATTAGGCCCGGTGTGATACTCCTATTATTATCTGTTAACGTCAGTATCTTTAAAAACATTCGCAGAAATAAAACTTACGAGGCGCTATCATGCTCGTATTTGGATTATTACATTACTGGAATATCCGCCAGGAACTCTGTTTTAGATATCTTTGCGCTACCGGTTTGGCAAGTCTCATTGTTTGGTTAGCTCGATGCTAAGCTAGTTAGCATTCATCGAATGTTTACGTTCGCTGCTAAAGTACGGATTTTATCCGCACATAGAGCGAATTAACACTTTAAAGTCATTATATTACTTAAACCTTGCGTTTCGATTCATTATAGCAGTGTTTTGGGGCTTAAACTTCAATCGGCGCGTTAATTTGTTTTGTGCTGGGATTTAAATTCACCGACGCTTACATGGGAGTGTTTTAGCAGGAGTACAGAAGTAGACTGATGTAAGTTATCTAGCAAATTATATGCAAATAATTAATTTTATGAACTATTGGTCGATGTGACATTATTTTCAAGACAATCACAGTTGTGAATTCTAGGTTTGTAGTTTAACTGAAGGCAGCTTTTGTTATTTCCAACTGCAGCCAGGGGGTGGCGCTCTATACTTAAGAATATTTGAAAAATAATCTCACACCACACTTCAGTCTTTTTAAATGAACTGCATGCTGATCATGAAATCAACCACTACTATTTACATTATAATCAATACTATTTGCATTATAATCATTTTAAAATAAATTAATATGTTGATAAGCAAATTATATTAATGATCTGTTGTTTTATCTAGGTGGAGTAACATCTGAAGAAACGAGTTTGATTCGGAGTGCCCTGGCAGATAAGACAACCGACCAGGCTTCAGCCCAGTTGTTTCTGCTGTCTCCTTGTTGAATGGTTTCTCACAAGCACACAGAAGCTCAATGCGCCTTCTCCAGACCTCCAGCTGGTATGAAGTAGATGGGAGAATCCAAGAACATGGTGCTGAATGGCAGGAGACATGGCAGCAAGTTCTCCAGTAATCAGCCCGTAAGCAAGTCTAGGCTGCAAAACACACAGAGAGCCCATCTTCGTCAAAGCAAGGGCTCCCCGAGTGGCAGAAGATGCAGTCGACGTAAGTTCCTTGCAGGCTATCACACATATTCCTTGATTTTTCTTTTACAGCTTGTTTAACTACTAATGCATCATCATCTTAGTTCTGTTATTAATGCTAAATCTTCTAACAGGTTGTGGTGGGGCGCCCCCGGAGGCAGAAAGGCGCCATGTCCCCTCATCCGGGATGACTGCCAAGGAGCTGTGTGAATATGATGATCTGAGCACTAGTTTGATCCTGGATCCTTACCTTGGCTTCCAGACCCACAAGATGAACACCAGGTTTGTGTTTCTAGCTTCAAAGCCTTAGGGTCTGCAGCCATGAAGTTTGTCTTTCATGCTGATGTGATGCTGCTTTTTAGGTTTCGACCAATCAAAGGTCGGCAAGGGGAGCTGAGGGAGATCATCGAGCTTTTTAAGAAGCACGACAACCTGGAGAAAGCTTTTCAGGCTCTGACCTCTGGTGACTGGACGAGACATCACTTCCTCAACAAGACCAAGTCCCAGGAGAAGCTGTTCAAAGCACATGTAAATCATACAATTGGAAAGATCTCAATTCATGATTTATACTACATGTTGATTATCATTTACCAATATTTTTTTCCCTCTCATGTAATGGCAGGTATATACATAAATATGTATAGGCAATTTAAATAGTTTATTCATATGAATAATATATATATATATTTTTTTGTGTGTGTGTTTATTTATACATATACCATGTTTTTTTTTTCACATTTATTATAAATAATATGTTTGTTTCAAACATTTTAATCGATAAATGTAATATTTTAATATTAATATAGTTTACTTAA
>RJVU01048406.1:4185121-4202426 GCA_003731715.1 Anabarilius grahami | reverse complement strand
AATTTTAATTGTTTATGTAAATGTATTAAAAATTAATATAAATTATTTATACATTTTAATATTAAATGTAATATTTAAACATTAAAAGCTTGGTTATTTAATATTAATATTTATTTCCTGCAAATATTAGTATTAATATTTCATGATTAAATAAATTTTTATTGTACTCTTTGTTCTTACATATTCGCTCCAAATATTTATGAAATATTTACAAAAAAAAATTCTCTCTCAAATCCAACCAGGTGTTTGTTTACCTGCGCATGTTTGCTTCAGACAGTGGCTTTGAGATTCTTCCTTGCAATCGCTACTCCTCTGAGCAAAACGGAGCCAAAATTGTAGCAACAAAAGATTGGTAAGTTAACATTTTTATATAATCAAATCATCAATTTAATTTGCTGCTAGTTTCCATCATATACAGTCAAACCAAAATGTATTCAGATACCCTGAACATTTCATTTTATTATTACAGTTTATTCACTATAGTTTAAAAAAAGGTATTAAAATATGACAAGATCTCAGAGTTAAACTGTCAGAAAAAAATAATCTTAATTATGTCAGATAACACTTAAGAAAACCATAGTCAGGTCAAAGTGTCTGAATAATTTTTGGTTCCAAATTTTTTATCAATTTTACTGGTAGTCCACTGTATGAAGAATTTTTGGGTATAATATGTCACAGTTTACTTTATTTTTCTATCCTCACTTACACAAATGAACTATAGTGTCCTGCACCCACTAGTATAATCTTTGGTTTGACTGTATTCGTACTGTTCACATTACAGGAAAAGGAATGATAAAATCGAACATCTTGTGGGCTGCATTGCTGAGTTGTCTCCAAGTGAAGAGAGGATGTTGCTTCGACATGGAGAGAATGATTTCAGTGTCATGTACTCTACACGGAAAAACTGCGCGCAACTCTGGCTGGGACCTGCGGCTTTTATTAACCACGGTATTTCTCTTCTAGGTTTTGAACAGTCACACGTGATCAATAAATTATACAATTATCTTGAGGTGACATTTTATAGGAAATTGAAGGTGTGTTTTTAATTGTTTTTACAGATTGCCGGCCAAACTGCAAGGTAAGCACATATGAGGCTGGACTAAAAAATGAAGACTAACTTGAAGATTAATTGATAAACGGAAAAATTAAATTTAGCTGATGTGCGATGTTTGTTGCAGTTTGTGTCTGGACTCAAAAATGAAGACTAACTTGTAGATTAATCGATAAACGGGAAATTAAATTTTGCTGATGTGTGGTGTTTGTTGCAGTTTGTGTCAACAGGCCGAGATACCGCCTGTGTAAAGGTTCTGCGGGACATTGAACCGGGGGAAGAGATCTCCTGTTACTATGGAGATGGATTCTTTGGAGAAAACAATGAATTCTGTGAATGCTATACTTGTGAAAGGTATCATGTGCTGCATGCCTCTAGTTTCTCACATTTCTTTCAGAGCAGTAGATAGGAGTGAATGACTATAACAGCATTTTGTTGTATTTGAAAAGATTTTATAAACTGTTAGTTTAGACTGTTTTTACAGTTCTGTTGAAATAATGCTTAGTTCAGTAATTTAAACATTGTATACTTCAAATATTTAAATATTAAGTGTTTATTAAATGTAATATTAATATTTAAACTTTAAAAGCTTTTATTTAATGTCTATTTGTTTCAAATGTTGAAATATTAATATCAACTATAATATTTAAATATTATCTGTTCAATATTTAATGAAATTTTTTTTTTTTACTATTTGTTTATACATATTCTTTCCAAATACTTAATATTTAATAATTCATATTTTTGTTTAATGGAATTAAAAATTAATAACAATTTAAATGTACACATACTAATATTAAAGGGTTAGTTCACCCAAAAATTAAAATTATCCCATGATTTACTCACTCTCAAGCCATCCTAGGTGTATATGACTATCTTCTTTCAGACTAACACAATTGGAGATATTTAAAAAAATATCTTGGCTCTTCCAAGCTTTATAATGGTTGTGAATGGAGGGCCAGATTTTCAAACCCCCAAAAATGCTTGCATCCATCATAAAAATAATCCATATTGCTCTAGGTGGTTAATAAAGGCCTTCTGAAGCGAAGCGATGGGTTTTTGTAAGAAAAATATCCATATTTAAAACTTTATTAACTATAATAACTAGCTTCCGGCAGACAACCGTACGCATCGGTTTGCGACAAACGCAGAAGCGCAGTGGATAGAGCAAAAAAAACCCCGGTCACAAATTAGAAGTCTAAAATAAGAAATTTTAAAGTGAAATGTCTGAGGATTTCGATATAAGAGTAGAGGAGCTTGAGTTTGTTGCATAGCCCTATTTGTTTAAACCGCTTACGCCTACATCCTATGTCTTGCATCACATCAGGGGTTTACTCATTTGGCACAAGTCTTATGCAGTATGCGTACTCTCATCTGCCCAGAAGCTAGTTATTTTTGTTCATAAATTTTTAAATATGGATATTTTTCTTACAAAAGCCCATCGCTTCACTTCAGAAGGCCATTATTAATCCCCTGGAGCCGTATGGATTATCTGTATGATGGATGGATGCATTTTTTGGAATTTCAAAATCTGGCCCTCCATTCACTACCATTATAAAGCTTGGAAGAGCAAGGATATTTTTTAAATATATCTCCAATTGTGTTTGCCTGAAAGTAGATAGTCATATACACCTAGGATGGCTTGAGGATGAGTAAATCATGGAATAATTTTCATTTTTGGGTGAACTAACCCTTTAAATTTAATATATAAACATCTAACTCTTGTTTTTTTTATGTTTGATTATAAATTAATCTTAACATTTAATATTTATTTGCTTCAAATATATAAATAATAATATTAAAGTTGCTTATTTAGGTTGTAACAATAATTTTTTTTTGATGTATATTTGCTCAGAATATCTATTTATTAAATGTTTAATAATAACGTTTAATAACAAGATTTTTCTTTCAGACGCGGCACTGGAGCTTTTAAGTCGAAAGCAGGGTTGCCTGTGGAGACTCCGGTGATCAATAGCAAGTACGGCCTCAGAGAGACAGACAAGCGTCTGAACAGACTAAAGAAGCTGGGGGAAAGTTGCAGGAACTCTGACAGCCAGTCTGTCAGCTCCAATGCAGAGGCAGACTCTCAGGAACCAACCACTGTACAAACATGTGAGTGACCTGTAATACTAGACGTTTGATACTAACAATGCTGTTACAGCTCAACTCATCAGTTTTCTTCTCCTCCTTTCATGTTCCTCCAGCATTACGTAAGAGGACTTCGCAGTCCTGTGTCAAAAAGCACGGAGAAGCAAAGGCTGTAACAAGGCAAACTCTGTCAAGCACTCCTTCTTCTACCTCATCCTCGAAACGAAGTCAAACGAATAGTTTACCAAAGAGACTCAAGTCAAAGCCCACACAGCCTATGCCTAAAGGAAGACGACGGTGTCGAGGCGTATGGACAAAAGCCTCTAGTCGAGTGAACGCTAGTGGGAATCTCAAGGAGCCCTCCAGACGAGACGCGGACAGACGCAGCTCTGGAGACAAAGGCAGTGTAGCGCGCCAATCGGAAAACAATCAGAGCTCTTCGAAGGGTGCTTCCCTGTGCAAGGACAGCATACTTTGCCCTTACAGAACTCGTAGGTCCACGAGGACCTCTCTCAGTGCTGAGGGGTCTGACGGCACGCAGGCATCAAGTCAGCCGTCTAGCCCCGGTGTGGTCTTCAAGTCGGAGCCTGAAGAGCTTATCCCTGTGACACCTGGGCACCAGATGAACACCCCTAGTTTGGAGACCAGCTGTCCTAAGAAAGGGACGTGTCCTAGACGCAGGAGGACGGTAAAACAGGAAGACACCGGCTCCTATGGAGAGTCCTTCCTCCAGGAGGGCTTGCCAGACCTGCGGCACGCGGCTCGGGCTGCAGATGTAGCGGACTGTGGGAAGGTAGTGCTCGGCCTGCCGGACCGCCACCAGCACTACAACGGCTCGTCCAAAAGCAGCAAGGCTCTCCGCCGAGGCAAGGGCAAGAAGAAGCGGCAGATCACGCGTTACGACGCTCAGCTGATTCTGCAGAACAACTCAGGCATCCCCAAGATAACACTACGCCGGCGTCGAGACAGCAGCAGCAGTAAGAACGAGCCCAGAGAGAGCAACTCTTCGAGCTCGTCCAAAATCAGCATCAAGTTCAGCAAAGAGCACGAGAAGGACCGGAGCAGCTCGTACGTGGCCAAACTGAACAACGGCTTCAGCCACGGCTCCCACAGCAGCTCCACCAAGCTCAAGATCCAACTGAAGCGGGAGGAAGACGGCACCGGGTTGCATTGCGCTTACCCGGAGGACGTCACCTTGGGCATCGTGAAGCGAGAAGGGGGGGATGTTCTGGATCACAAGGCGGCCACTCAGGTAGGTCAGAACATGGAAGTGGAGTCGCTGTCCTCCGAGGACGAAGAAGAGGACTACTTTGATAACGAGGATGATTTCATCCCGCTCCCACCAGCAAAACGTCTGCGTCTCATCGTGGGCAAAGATTCCATAGACATTGACATTTCCTCCAGACGACGAGAAGATCAGTCCCTCAGACTCAATGCATAAGCTGTGTAAATATTCCATTGTCTCAATCATGTTCATTTTGAACATATGTAATTTAAATAGAAAATGCAAATGTACAATTAAATCATGGCAAAATATCTTTCTTTACATTTTAGTGATGGCACTTCTTTGTTGTTTCCTCACAATGATTATAAATATTGTAGAAAGTGTACAGGTTATGTATGAATTCTATCCAAGTCTGATAACGTGCAGATGTTTGTTAGCATTCTGTCCAGCTTCACTGTTTTATTCCATAAACACTTTCGGCTTTGTTTGCAAGACGTTAGTCCACTTAGGAAACGTATGCATGGTTTCACCTCAGAAGGTTGACACTTGATGTTTCAACAGCAGTGTTCCCATGCACAAGAATCACATGTCTGTCTCTCTCCTCAGCTTGATCTGGCTAAAGGGAATCATTGAGCAAACAGTGTGCAGAGGAGCTCAAATTTATACAGATCTGTCCGCTTTTTTTGTATCAAAATCCTTTTTATCATGTGTCAGATTTTTTGGCCATGGAAGGCCATGGTGCTCATTGTGGTGGCCTGGTGCTGGTCCATAAAGATATTGGACTATTGAATAATTATTCTGTGAACGTCAGACCCTTTTTGTGTGACCTTGGAAGTCCGTAGAGAAATGTGCCTACGGATAAAAGTCCGCAAGACATAAGTTGTACTGAAACGTCATTAATCAAGAATCTGTTTTCCTGAATCATGCTCATTGTGGTATTCAGTACATCTAATTGACTTTGTGGCTTTGTGTGCATTTTGTGCTCTGCCGAAAAATGATAAAAATGGACAAAAAAAAATATGCTAAGGTATTCAAAGCTGTTGTTTGTGTTTCCATTGTTGACCCTAAGTAGGCAGCTGCCATATTAGGCTATTTTTATTTGTACCTTTTTGTTTTTCTATCCTTTCTTTCATTATATACTTTACATTCTGTAGTGTCAAAAGTCTGCCATCTGTGGGCTTAAAGGAGCTTTTTATCCTAATGATCACAAAACTCCTATGGTCTCAAGCTTACAAACTGACTCTTAAAAGCATCATGACAGTAACAATGTAGGATGTATACATAATCTGGGGGCATACTGTTCACTCTGTATATTCTGGGACTTGTTTTTATTTAACTGTTTTAAGTACTTGAAAACTATAAAACTCATTTTCAAGATATTTTCTTGTCTTATGTCATTATTAGATGTACATTTTTCAGATTTTTCCCCCCTTGCAGATCTCAACTTTTTGAGCAAATTTATTTTCTTTTTGTTTCACATTCAGGTTTTAGGTTCTTGCACAATACAAACGGACAACTAACACCTATTTGCTTCTGTCCACCACAAACTACCAACATAAAAGTGCAAGACAGTTTTCCACTAGTTTCATAGTATTTTTGATTATTGATGTGCAATACTTCTGGAGTTTGCTCTACATGACGCTTTTGAACATTTAGCTGCGTTTTATTTCCAGTCAAATGGCGGAAGGAAAGTGTTGTCCACACATGGTTGTGTTCATGATTGATATTACATTCCCGTCAAGGTCATGTGACTACAGGGGACTACTGTCCAAAATACTCGGAGGGTATGGTTTACGAGAAACGAGACGTGCGGAAAGACACGTCTGAACCGCATTACAACCCCATTTGGTCCTAAACCTTAAAATAAGAAGGGAATAAGGCTACTGTACTAATAAAACAGCAGTAAAACTAGACATTAACCACTTGGGGTAAATTAAACTCNTGTAATAAAACTGTATAGTAAAAATAAAATACTAATGTGAGCACACCTATTTTAAGAAGATAGATTATATGTTGTACATGTATAGTAAAAATAAAATACTAATGTGAGCACACCTATTTTAAGAAGATAGATTATATGTTGTACATGAGATATCCTACAAAACAGGAACAATTTTGACTGTTTAATTTGAGGAATAATGTGCAAATGCAAAAATTCAGTAACTTGGTTTGTGTTTGTCTTTTTCTTTTATCACGAGGATTTTTAATATACGTAAATAAAAGCTAGTATATAGACTAGTATATTATATAGCTAGTATATAGTGTTTGTTTGTTTTTTTTACCTGGCAGAAAGTATTTAAAAGTCCTTAAGGTTGTTCTGTTTCCAGCTCGATCTGTTCCCTTTATAAAGAAATGAACTATTACATAAACAAAAGCACTTTTGTCTGTAAAATATCCAATGATAAGTAAATATCTCATCTTTAATTTAAACAAGAAAATCACTTAATATTATGTTTATCACCATAAACATCAAAATAATCTGTGTAATTAACAACCTTGTTAAGTTTTTGAAGCCATAATTATATTCCAATCTGTTTTAAAATGTATAAATTTAGCCTGATATGGCTAAATGTAATTCCACTACAATTAAACATTATTTTTCAGATGAAATAATTCAAAAAATCCCAGTATCAAACTGGAAATGCGCCTGTTTTACGGAATGATCCCCTTTTTAACGCATGAAAGCAGTAATAGCAATCTACATTTCTCAGGCATTATTTACTATTGTCGTGGCTCGAGCTTGGAATGAAGGGGACGTGACTTTGTTGTCCAATCAGAGAAGAGAATGGGTGTGGTCGGGTGACGTGAGGTCAAACCCCCTCGACTTCAACATACTGCGCACGAATAAACGCGTCTGACGCAGTGTGTTCTTCACCATCGTGCGTAACGTTACATCAATATAGTGTCAATTGGTTCCGTTAAATCTGCGTTTAAAACATCTGACAGTTGCATAGACAGTCTGCGATTTAATTTATTGCCTGCAGGTTTTGATTATTTATACCAGTTTATACCAGTAACCAACATCAAAGATGAAGACTAAATTCATCAATGGCGTGTCTTCTTCGCCTTCAATGTCTCTGGTTTTGTTGGTAAATGAGAATGTCCTCGAAGTCCAGGCAGACAGCGGGAACGACTGCAAAGACATTATTCGACCGGATGAGCCCGACCACCAGACGAAGGTTAAGGCGTATCTGTGGTGTAAAGAATTCCTTCACGGAGCCTGGAAATCCATAGCTGAGGATGATTTCCAAATCTCTATCATCAGGTATTCTGCTTTGTGTGACTAGAAGTGTAACTGAGCCAGTCTGACTGTTGACTCGTGTCGAAAATGGCACCTTAACCATCTTGTGCTCTTCGCGTGACGGTCAAAAATGACTGATTTTTTCCATTGAAATGAATGTACTATATTTAAGTTCGATAATGGGCTTAATATTTTGTATTTTTATGTTTCTAAATTATATTTATGCCGTAGTTATAATCCATTTATTCACTTTTTGAGCATAGACCTGAAAATTACATTTAGAAACTGTCATAAATCTTGAATGCTTAAGTCCCTTTTTAAAGAGGACACTAGCAGATTATTGCTGAAGGGAAAAAAGTAAAAAAATAAAATAAAATAAAAAAAAGTAAACTCTTTTTTTTACATTTATTGTTATGAAAAATGCACAAAAATACCATTTTCAATTTTTATATGAAATATATATTTTCCTATATATTTTTACTATAAAACTGCAAGAAAATTAAAGCCATAAATGTAAACAAGTTGTTCCAAATTTGAGATTGATCTAGTGAAAATTTAAATTTTGGTACTGCGCCCAAACAAAATGTTACTGAAAGCTAATTTTTTGATATATCAAGGCTTGATATATCAAAAAATTAGCTTTCAGTAACATTTTGTTTAGGCGCAGTACCAAAAATGTCTTTTTCACTAGATGAAATTCGTTTCTATGGAAGCTTGTTTCTGCCATGAGGTAAAAAATTAAAAAGGTAATTACCACTTTTAATCTTATGATTCTGACTTTTTTTTTCTCGCAATTGTGAATTTACATCTCGCAATTATGACCTTTTTCTCAGAATTGCGTGATATAAACTTGCAATCCTGACTTTTTTCTCACAATTGTGATATAAACTCGCGATTGTGAGTTATAAAGACAGAATTGCGTGATATAAAGTCACAATTGCGAGTTATAGCAATTGTGAGAAAAAAGTCTTGCAATTCTGACTTTATAACTCACAATTGTATCTCGCAATTCTAAGAAAAAAAAGTCTTTTTTTTTTATTTGTGAGATAAAAATTCACAATTATCTTTTAAATTTTTTTTATTCCAATGAAGTAAAAAATTCTACATATATATAAAAAAAAAAAAAACTATTTTTTTGGTCAAAAATGACTGAAGAGCACCAGAGGGTTAAAGTATTAGGAACTATGAGAGATGTTCACTTGAGATGGTTCCTTAAGATGATTTTGTACTGCAAGTTTAGCTCCTTTTGGTCATGAGATAATAAATTATTGCTCAATACTACAGTAATATGCCTTAGTTTCCATGACCATGACTGTGACTCAAAACCGAGTGAGCTGCCTACGTACAGAGAACGTATTTTCAAGCATTACATGAGTAATCTAAATAGAGTGTAAATGAAAATACAGAGACTTTCTCAAAAGGTTGGCACAACTTGGCAGCATTACTCTTTGTGGTATTGTCTAGTTGTAAATTTATCCTGATTAATTGTGAGACTGCCGTTATTTTCTCTTCCAACATGTATATTTTGCTTCTAGGGGAGGTCTCAGCAACAAACTATTCCTCTGCGCTTTGCCAGAGAAGCAACCAAGCCTGGGAGATGAACCACGAAACGTGCTCCTTCGCCTATATGGACAAATTCTGCAGGTGTTTTGCTAGTTTTTTACTTGGTGAAATGTTAAAGTGTGAATTAAGTGCCATATTGCATAGTCATCTAATAAGATGCCAAGTAGTATGTAGTAGAATACTTAATTTATATATGTTTTAGCATTTAAAAAAAAATTATATTATCCACTTGAGTGCTTAGTAAAAGCCGTACCTGTGCCTTAAATATTTCAAACTCAAATTTTACACATTATATATTCACTGTTAAATCTTCTATGAATGTATAAGTCAAGTTTTTGTGTTGTTTTACTGTTGTAAGGTGGGAAGGATACATACATGCATACATACATATACATGTTTGCCAAATATTGAACTTTTGTGTTTAGTCTGAAACTAAGTATTGTGTATCTGGGATAGCTTGAATGGCAGTTTAAACAGTTAAATTAAGCAGTTTATTAATTTGTGCATTAAAATGAACAAAAAATTCATTTGTGCTTGTTATTTTATAGAAGTAGTGTGAGATTTATACCTGTATATACCTAATATTCATTAGGTAGATGGCAACCCCTCCCCCTCTTCTCCCCGGATCAGAAATCTCAATTAAGAATCGCTCCCCAAACAGATTTTTGTATGTGTGTGTACCCTCTAAATTTAAAGAGGCAGTTTTTATTGGGTGATGTACCTCCATGGCTGTACTTGCGTGTCTTCTTTGCCGTAGGCTTGCCAAAGGAGCGTGCCTTGAGCACTCTTGTTTCCAGGTGATCCCAACATACCACACACGGTACAGTATGCGATCCCTGAAGCCACAGCATTGTCTTCAAGTTTATGCGCATCTCAATCTTTAAATCTTTGAGAACTACGCTCACGGCGTGCATTGCTCTATCTGAAGTATTTTTCTGCCTCTATCTGCTTATTTTCAATGCTTTATTTAGGTCCTGTTTACATTAGAAAGGAGATTCAGCAGTGTATTTTAAGGGATTATGGTGGCATTAATAGTTCATGTCATTGCAATATCATTATAATAATAAATTTTTTTGTAAAGGGTGTGTTTTATAAATAGTTGTAATGTGTTCAAAGTAATATATATTTAATAAAATATATTAGCTATATTATATGACAGATTGATCTATATATATATATTCTTAAATATAAACTATATAAATGCACTTGAATAGACTTGTTTTTAAGAAGTGATGGAATCATCTGGCTTTTGATTTTTGTAAGTAGCAATGAGTTGCTTTTAATCTCTCAGTAAATTATTTAGAGAAACAGCAGTCACGGTACTAATGATGTCATACCTGATGAGGTGTCCGTAGGTTCACAGTCCAATCCTTTGAAGTCAGGTGTTTAAAAATGGAAACCTCTGACAAAAGCATTAGTTGCAGCCATATTACAAATTCCAGAGTGTGTGGACTTTGCTACATAGTGATTCATAAATAAATCTCTCATTGGTCATGAGTTCAGTTTATTAAGGCATTTTATACGAGTTAATTTTCAAACTGTGCACCGATAACAACCTGTGTTGATCTTTAATTAACTAGACATACTTTATTGCTGTCACTAGCATTCATGTTGCTCTTGTGAGATTTACTGTTCATTTCTATGGACACCAAACCCTTTAGATCGAGACTTTTTTATTCTAATGGAGAAAAGCTTTGTGTACTAAATATTTGTGCTTGGTCTCATTGGAACATGGTTTTGACCATTGCAGCTATAACAGATTGGCGTTTTTCCCACCTGTGGTCATGAAAAAAAGTCAAGCCTTTTGTCCAACAGGCCATACATTTCTAGCTATCAATCCTTTCTAACACTCTATTCTTTTTTTTTTTTTGATCACAAAGTTAATGCATTTGTTTAATACACTTTCTTACTTGTGCTGCCAAAGAGATGGATCTAATAGTTTATAGTGGGTGACTGTTGCTGTTATGGAAAATAGCTCTGTCATTTAATGTTAATACTCTCTGAAGATGTTCAAATTGATCTGTCACATAAAAAACACTTTGTGCTTATGGATAGTCTTTTGCTTTTTCTCTTATTGCTAGATGTCCTGTAATAAAGGGGATTCCAGACAATCAAACACAGAAAATCACTTTCAAGTAAGTAACATTAGCAAAGATCTTTTTTTTCTCTATTTTTCTTTTTATGTGAGCAGAACGTGACTTTATAGACTTGGGTGTCTATAAAAGGTGCCTTTTAGAGACACACATTGTCTTTATTACACCTCATCTGACATGTTTTTATTGAGATTATATGGCCAGTAAGTGCCAAAAAGCATTATAGTGAAACTGCTGTTATGTTTACCTCCCATCATCTTCAAAGGCCAAGTGACAAGCTATTTGGGTCATCAGATATGTTTTGTTTGGACCTGTCTCATATGATTTCAAACTTTTAGGTCAAATTCTTCCATGAGCTTATTATAGTTGTATTCTTGTATTTTAGTGGATTGTCTTCACGGAAAGATTGGTCACTTGGGACCTCTCTTAAAGGGATAGTTCACTCATGAATGAAAATTCTGTCATCATGTACTCACGCTCATGTTTTTCCAAACATGTATGAGTTTCTTTCTTCTGCTGAACACAGAAGAAGATATTTTAAAGAATGTCTGTAACCAAACAGTTGATGGGCCACATTGACTTCCATAGTATTTTCTTTCCTTACTATGGTCAATAGGGCCCATAAACTGTTTGGTTACCCATATTCTTCAAAATATCATCTTTTGTGTTCAACACAAGAAAGAAATTCATACAGATTTGGAACAAATTGAAGGTGAGTAAATGATAAAAAAATAACATTTTATGAATCAGTATTTATGTTTTGTTTTCCAGTAAAAATATAAAAGATTCCTTAAAACAACAAGCATTTATTTGAGATGCAAAATTGTGTTAGATATTAAGACTCGTTCTCAGTGAATATATCTTCAATTGAGTTTATTTTTCTTACCCAACAGCATAAATTAATTTTTTTTATGGTTAAAAAAAATAAATAATAATAATTGCCAGTTCAGTGGGGTAGTAAAAATAAACCAAATTTTTATAGATTTTATAATTTAATTACAGAACTTCCATGAAGTTTTTTTTATTCTCTATTAATATCTTATTAATATCTTATGCACATTTGCATCTCAATACTTAAAATACTTAAATATTTTACCCAAAAACAAGAAAAAAATACTAATTGAGAAAATCTTTTTTTTTGCCATGCATAGGTCATATTCATAGTTACAAAGAGAGAAGTCCCAGAACTGATAACCTAGAAAGGCTGAAACGCATCCTCTGACACAATTTAAATGTTCCGAGTTGCATTATTTGCTTGAGAGTCACATAGCAATGGATCCTATTACAAACGTATCCCAGCATTAACCTCACTGTCGCACTTCAGCATCAGCTGGCTGTCCTGTCTGGCCTCTGCAAACTTTGCATCAATCTATTTTGCAAGTGTAGTTTTGTGTGCATTTCTCTTGGTGCATCTACAGACTAACACAGGTGAGTGTCAGTAATGCTGAGATGGACTTCCCCTAACTGGACATTCATAACACCTGCATGTAGATACTGTCCTTGTGTCGCCGTGAACTGATCTGCTTCAGTAATCCAGTGATTATGCCTTGTGTATTAACAGGCACTGGAAAAACCCAAGCAGCTGCTGCTCAGCAGTCACATGGCCATTGCTTAGTCAGATAACAGGGTAGGGAGGGAGAGAGGGACTGTGCGAAACCTGAAATATGCTAGCTTTGCAGGCAGTAAGGTAGGAAGGAAAGGCATGAATCTAAAGTAACCAATTTTTGAAGGCAGCAGCATAGATGCACCCAATTTTGGATACGTCTGCATTAATCAAGATAGTTTGAGCTTGCTGTAACTGTTTAACAATCATTTGAAACTTAGCAAACTGGCAGCTTTAGTAGTAATGAAAAGATTTAATTCGAACTCTCATGGAAACTATCATGTATAAATCTTAATTAAACAACTTAATAATCAATTAAAATAAATGTATACCCATATTACGCTGTACCCACATTGGACCAGCAGTTTGGGAAATGGATGGATGGATGGATAATTCACCTGACGCGGGAATTCATTCGGCACGAGCCTCACAGTGCATTATGGGTATTCTCTAACTGTTGAGTGTACATCAGTTGTACACTCATTATTGCGGTGCATTATGGGATTGAATGAGTGCTCTTGATAATGTCCACTATGGTTCTGAACACCACTACAAATGGCTGTCCCCTTAATTGGTGCCCTATTTAAGGGTTTAGGGGGCGATTTCAGACTTTCATTAGCTTGATCAGGTGTGTTTGATTAAGGTTGGAGGGAGCTATATTAGGCAGAACAGTGGCTCTTCAGGGTCATTTTCGAGCCATTAACACATCACATTGCAGCTTCTAGGAAACCTGTGCAAAACCTGTTGCTGTAGGTGACATTTCCATAGAAGTATGCTATCTGTTGACTTTGACTGACTGGGCAGCAGACCAAAACTAGAACAAATTTGGATAAAGAGCATGATTCATTGTTGCATAGTTGCATTGTATGTAAAATATGATTAGAATTAGAAAACTCTTTGATTCCTCCCAATCATTCCTGCTTCCAAGCCAAGCCAAGGATGATGTATCCAAAGCTATCCTTTGAGGAAGTTTAGTTTCCTTCCTGGTTTTTCCATTAGAATTGTCCTCCAATAGGCAGTCCATAGTATCCTGTTTAATTTCTGAGAGAACCGGATGTTTTTTTTAAACTGCAGATCAGATGATATTCCCTCAGCAGGTTTGTTGCGCAATTGTGTGCCATTCTTGTGTAATGTCGAACACTGAGATGAAATGAGTGCAGTGCTTTTACCTGACCTCATTAAATTGTGCTATATTAAGATAAAAGTCTCGAGACTAATGAATTATTTGACTTAGATAGCAGGTTAAAATCTTAATTGAGTTTAGCATTTGAAGATATTTTTGTCTGGGGTATTTTCTAAGGCAAGAGCCTGTAGTGATTTTAAATGTTTGGCTATTTTGATTATTAGGTATTTACCAAAAGATTTAGCAAAGTGTTTTGTAGGACACTAAATACAGGAACTCCATTGCCATCTGTGCTTAATGCTGTCTTCAAGTGCACCTGTGAAACTCATTCCTCCAAGTCTGCCATTTGTTATTACATCACACGTTCAAGTTGGAAACATAACATGGAAGTATACTGTAAACAATAAACCCAAATAACTGCATTTGAATTTGAAATGACGAAAAATATAAATTTTTACCACTTGTTTATACATGGTATCACAACTAAATGTAAAGCATTCCGCGAAATTTGAATGATTAACACGGTTTGCTACAGTCTTTCTTTCCTCTCTTTATATAGATTATTCAGCTATTATATGATATTGTCTATTTTATAGATCATTGTTTCCATCATATTTCAAATCGGCATGGCCTTCACAACTCGTGCATCATCTAGAATTCAGAGTTTCCCACTTGTAAAAATGACATTGACGTGCTCGGAATGTGTAATTATGATATTTATGATAGTTTGCCACAGTGTTGATAGAGCAGGACTGTGATCTTAAAGTGGTTAACTCAAAAATTCAAATTAAAAGTCATAATTTGTTTACCCTTGTGTTGCTCCAAACCTGACGTCCTTTCTTACAGGGAACACAAAAAATTGATTTATGTAATTGATTCATTGAAAAGATCTGACTCAAAAAAAGACAAGAATATGAAACTTTTGAGTCTGATCTTTTCAATGAATCAACTGATCCAGTTTATAAATCGCACTGATCCGGTTCTCACTGTGGATAACTGCACACTGCAGGGAAAGTCTTTAAGTGAATAACAGCTTAAATTTTGGTCTGTTCCCAACAGTTATTATGTGGCTTTTTTTTTTCTTTTTCTTTTGGGTCATTTTGGAGATTCACTTCTTGTTCACTTTGTTTATGCTGAAAAGAGTTTCATTTGTTTTGGTTTTCTGTTTGCCTTTACTTTTATCATATTGGTTCCTGTTTGAGGTCAAAACATCTGCGTTATGTTGTCATGAGACAAATACATCTTTGGTCACAGTGAATACTGAAAGAATCCCAATACATTTGAATCATTCATATTTCCACTTTCAAATGTTAGCTCTACCAGATGTTTAGATGACTTCCTAAGGGATTAGTTCAAAGTACAGCACTCAATGACCGTTAACTAGTAAATATATAATCTCTTCACAAACTATTTTTAGAAGAACTTTAATAGGAAGGAAAGAATAAAAGCAGAAGTATAAAACGTTTAAAAATCGAAATACCTTACACAAGTACTTTCCCCACATAGGAAGGCAGCTCTTTCGGTTCTGTGTATTAACACTTGGCACAGCCTTGTCCAAAAAAACAAGCTTAATGTCAGTGCTAGTTAAGCAGCCACAATTAATGACTGGGATGTTTGGCAAGTTCTGCCTCGCTCAGCACAATTGCCTCTCTTGTTTTTTCTCATTTAACTCACTTTGCTCCAGCACCGCCATTGAATTTGCTTCTGCCAATCACCGCTGTTACAAAATGACTGGCTTGTAGACAGAACTGATTTCAGTGCAGAATTCCTTGCCCTTTATAGCATCACAGTTTTGAATTAAGTTATTTTAACTTGAGCTGAACTCCTCTTTCAGGGATTGAAGATCCAATCAAGCTAAACTAAGCAAGTTTTCAAAGGCTGTTTTTTTGACAAATCTTGGAGGTTGATTCAATTAGTTGAGTGTCCAAATTGTATCTTTGTGTTTTTGTGTTTGCAGGGAGCTGATGCCATGGTACTGGAGAGCGTGATGTTTGCTATCCTGGCTGAGAGGGAGCTTGGGCCGAAGCTTTATGGCATCTTTCCACAGGGGAGACTGGAACAGTTTCTCCCAGTGAGTCTTAAAGTTTGCTCTTATGATAAGCGAGCAGACAATTCGGATGTGAAACACAGCTCACAACATGTTTTGACACTAATGGTTATGAATCCCCTTCTTGCAAATTGCATTGTTAGAGAAACCACATGATATTCTAGGCTAATGTCCCTATGTCACATTTTCCATTGCTCTGAAAGATGTTCCAGGCTTTTAAATACACAGAAACTTAAAGGTGCAGTATGTAATATTGACAGCTAGGGTACTGCAATCCAAATTCAAAATATTGGAGAGAGTTGTTTGCCCCACCCCCTCCTTCTTAGACTCGATGCTCACGCAGGTTGCCAGTTTGAGGACACGCAACAGGAACGAGCGCAGTGGCTTTTTAGGTCAGGTAGAATCTGCGATCTCTGACTCAATTAGTTTGTTGGCTTCCATGGCTGCAGTACGCTGTGTTTTCCACAGACTAGCCCAGAGAGTCAAAATACCATTGTGTAAACTGGCAGTGGACGGTATCACACAGACCAAAACAAAAACAGACATTCCGCCACAGAACGCACATTTTAAAGTAGAATAACTGGCTGTAGAATTGTTTTTTCGGAGAAACAAGAATGTGAACTTGGCATGTTTCCTAAATGTCTGCAAACATATTATAGTATTTTTATGCTTTACTACATAAAAAATTTACATACAGCAACTTTAAGGCTGAAGTGCAACTTCTTGTGTTTTACCTTTTTAGTTATGTATTTGTTTCTGTTTTAGTCAGCAAAATGCAAACTGACAGCACAATATGTTTGTCTGCAGAGTCGAAAACTGTCCACAGAGGAGCTGAGTGTCCCTGGTATATGTGCTGAGATTGCTGAAAAGATCGCCAGGTTTCATGGAATGAGAATGCCCTTCAACAAGGAGCCAAAGTGGCTGTTTGGCACAATGGAAAAGTGCGTGATAATAAAAACTATGAAGTCCGTCCAGTTTGTGTTCATTTTTACAAATGTTCATAGAGGGTGGGGGACTACATCCTTACTGTCAGGATGTTGACCGGATTGAGCATTATTCTAGTGAAATTCAGTCTAAATCTCAACATCCAAAAATATGATTTATGTTAACCCAGTTCCCTGGAAGTAAATTGTAAATAATAATGAAACCAAGAAAAAGGTGAACTTTTGTTTTCTGGAAAACCCCATAGTCTTTAGTATCTCCATTGGGACCTAAACAGCATTTATCATCTAGTCAAGTCATAAACAGTTACAATTATATATATATATATA
>RJVU01048406.1:4149212-4185065 GCA_003731715.1 Anabarilius grahami | reverse complement strand
TAATACAGATTGTTTCAAAGCAGCTTCACATTAATAAACAGGAAAATAACAGTGTTAAATGTTGTAAAAATTTGAATATAATAGAATCATTTCTCAGCTCAATTTAGTTCAATGTTGTTTCAATTCAGTTCAATAACTGTCAAAGTGGCAAAGTTCATCAATTAAGAGTTAAATTCAGCTATAAGCACAGCAGCTCTACAGAAGGCAATAAATAGTGTCATTATCAAGCTCAATTCAGTCTTCAATTCAATTTTTTTCTCATCTGATAGTGTCAGTGCAGTTAAATCAATAATATTACTGAATAGTAATTGTCTTTTAAACCCTAATCATCTCATATTACTATATGAATTTAAAAAAGTGTCTGTTTTTGCCTTCAAATATATTGAGTATTTTTGTTGATGGCCACAATTGCAATCTTTTTGTACTTGCATTAACTTCACAGGTACATGGATCAAGTACTCCAGCTCACCTTTACCAGGGAACACCATCTGCGTAATTTCTCTCGCCTTATGAGTTACAACTTGCCTCAAGAGATGGACAGTCTCAAGTAAGATCTTTATTATCTAGACTAATCATTAAAACTGTGATTTCACTTCTATTTCACGGGAATTATCTTTTTGTCATACATTTGTAGCACGGTTTCATTGACCTCCTATATCAGAACCCCTGGAAACTGTTCACACTTTAACAGATTTGAGAGTGACTGATAGCAAGATAATGTATTGACAAGTAAGAGGTGTTTGTTGGCTGTTCATTATTGATGCCTTTTGTATGCTTACTTAAACGGCTGTTTGTGTACACAGGTGTCTACTAGAAACTACTCCCTCTCCTGTTGTTTTCTGCCACAATGACTTGCAGGAAGGTTAGACAGGTTTATTGCATTATTGTTTCTAAAAATGGTCCACTCAATGTTTAATCAAATGTTTTAAGAGTACTGGCATGTTTTAAACAGGAAACATCTTGCTCCTAAGTGGCCGTGAGAACACAGACAGACAGAGGCTCATGCTGATCGACTTTGAGTACAGCAGCTACAACTACAGGTCTGTCATGTTCATAATTGCATTAATTCCACACATGATTCCTCATATGCATAATCAGACGTGCATGCAGCTAAATTCCCCCCCCCCCAAAAAAGTGTGTTTTTGTAACAACCAGATGTTTGATGGGAATTAAGTTTTGATCTTTTACCTTCCACATCTTTGGAGCTGAATTAAAGAACTGGCTGTTTTTCTTTGTTATTCAAGACCACTCAGTTGTTTCTGATAAGTTTGGGGTGCCCCGTTTCTGAGAAAGGACCTCTAGATGTTGAAGACTCTGGAAAAACACTGTTGCTAGGGTACTTGCATTCTTGCACGTGCTCAAACACGGGCCTCACTGAGGCAGTCCTCAGGCAAGCGAGCTCTAAACTGTAACACGTTCTTTTAGGAGCCTAGTTTTATTCGAAAAGGGTCCTGTATTGGCAAGATCACTGTTCCACAAGTGGATGCCATGGGTCAAGGCATATTTTGTTTGTTTTCCCATCCTGCCATCCAGTGTGTTCCTCTACAGCGTGAGTCATGGTTAGGTTCATTGACGGTGTTTGTCCAGCAAAGCAGTAGGAAATTAAGCTTGGCTTCACAGCCACAGAAATGTGTGCTTTGTTTGGTTTCCACAGCAGCTGTGAGCCTCTTCACAAAGAGCTACACAGTGTTTCTTACAAATTATTCTCCTTCAGTTTGTGTAATGTCAAATTAAGAGTCACGTTTTTTTTGTGGCTTTGCTCAAATCTGGTAGAAACCTAGTTAGCTGGATCATAATATGAACTCTCAGAATAGTTTTAGCATGTTAATGGATTTGATGATGTTAATATATTTCTGTAATGGCAACTCTCGAGAGATTGGTATGGTAATAGAGATTGGCATGGTAATGGATATGGCAATGGATATGGCAATGTTAATGTATTTGGTCTTGGCGGAATAGATCTGCTAGGCCGCTGCTGCTGCTGCAGAGCAAGTACCAATACTTGCTACTGCCAATACATTCACAGACATTGCTGTGAGCATGTAAGACATGCTGCTACACATGTACATACATGAATTAACCCCCGTAGCAGATCTATACAGGTGGAGCTGGGGAAGGTGGAGGGTTTCTGAAAGCAGGCTGCAGACTGCTAACAGCAACACTACCGGTATTTGTTTGAATGTTGAGCCACTGATGCAACAGCATCCAATCAGCTGTGCTATGTAGATAATGATGTTATTGCTACCGAATGAGTTAAAGTCCTATCAGCCTGCGCCATCTAGAGTTTCATGCCAGAACTAGGTAATTTGGCAAAGTAGATCTGCTACACATGCTGCTACTGCTACTGCAGAGCGGGTATGGACTTGCTACTGCTAATAGATACACAGATACGCTGCTGTGAGCATGTAAGATATGCTGCTGCTGCATGAATAGACATACATAAATCCTGTAGAAAATCTAGGCAGGTCGAGCTGGGGGAGCTGGAGGGATTTAAAGGAACTCTTAACTGCACTGCAGGATCAGCTTACAGCAAACACTGATCTAGACCCTTTAAATTTTGAGCAAGCAATCTCACTGGCTCCAGAATCAGCAGAGGCCAATCAGCTTGTGCCATGTAGTACATGACTAGATGGTGTAGACTCATAGGTCCTTCATGTGCAATCTGCAAGCAATACAGAGTTTCATGATATTTATTATCATCTTGCCAAACAGCAATAGGAAAATATTAACGTTATAACAGTTAACGTTGCACTTCAGTTGCGCAATATTTTAGACTAAGTGTTTTAAAACTAAGGTCTGGGGACCACCAGGGGGCCACAAGGATGTGCTAAGGGGACTGTGGAAAATTGGAGAGAAGATTTGTATTTCTGGGCTGTCAAATTTAAAGTGTTAACTTGTCAATTAAATATATTTAACACTATTTTTGGGGAAGTTGTTGGATCAGCATGCCAGTGTTTGGCATTTGTAGTCAGTAATAAATTGAATATTGTACTAGTGGGATTAGCCTTACACTTTGCTTGATGCCCTTCAAAACCAATTTATTCATTAAAGCTGAACAGTTATGATATTCTTATGAATGTGAGAAACTACCAAACAAAACCTCCTCCACAGTTACCGATGATCTCTGAATGATCGACTTGTACATTATGCATTATTATTACAGTAACAAATGTTGTTGATGGGGTAATGATCTCCTCTCTTTCTCCCACAGAGGATTTGACATTGGAAATTTCTTCTGTGAGTGGACTTATGACTACACCTATGACAAGTTTCCATTTTTCACAGCCAACACCAAAAATTACCCCACCAAAGCACAGCAGGTTTGTAAAATTACTCTCTTAGGTAGTTTTTAAATCTTCAAAACTATGAACCATAAAAATGACTTTACATTTAATTTTGTTTTTCTCAGATGCATTTCTTTCGGAGTTATCTGTCGGAATCTGATGGTGGATTTGAAAACTTGAGTGAGGAGGACCAGCTGAAACTCATAGAAGATATGCTAGTGGAGGTTAACAGGTGATATACCCACCTCATATATGCAGTTTTACACACATTTTGCCATCAAACTGTAATTTTTAGATGATTATGCAACATTCTTGAGCTTGTCGATTTTGAAATGAGGCCCATATAATCAGAAGGGGAAAAAAAGTAATGAGGCTATCCCTCAGAGGCCTCTTACTATACTACAATGAATATTGTAAAAAGAGGTTAGGACCAAGTCCAGCAGTGATTCAACAAACGTTCTTTCCATCTGTACTCTGTGAACTCAATGCTCTCTCATTTAGGTTTGCTCTGGCCTCCCACTTCTTCTGGGGATTGTGGTCCATTATCCAGGCCAAAATATCAACTATTGAATTTGGGTACATGGTGAGTTATTGTAGGAAAGCTGTCAAGTCTTTGTGTGTGCATGTTTTGAGTTATTGCTAATCATAAACCAAGAAGTATATTCCATTATACACGGTGCAGCTCTTAGGTAAGCCAGGAATTTTATCACGGGAGATCAGATAAAGATACGGTCGTTGCAATGTTTGTGGTGACTTGAGAGGTCAGGCTAACGTGACTGTAAACCTTTTGGGTGTGTCGTTTTTTATATACAATGTTGTATAACTATAATTTTTTAAAACAACTTTATTTAGCATATTTAAAAGAATACTTTACAATTACAGTCCTAAATAACAATCATTGAAAAATAATAAAATAAATAAAAAGTGGGGTCAAGTTCAAGATACTTCTCATAAAACAAAAGAACACTTAGATAGTCCAAATAATGCAGCCATACCTTGTAGAACTTATCTGTTATTACTATATATCATGTAAATGTTAAAAACTGCTAATAGTTTGCTTTGTTGATCCAGACTAAACATTTTTTCTTATTTTCTTACACAGGAATATGCCATGGCCAGGTTTGATGCATACTTTGAGCTGAAAAGGAAGCTCAGGGTTTAAAGGGAAAATGCATAAATTCCCAAACAGACAGAAGGAAGAGGGAACAACCGCTCATATGGTGTTAGGAAAAGAGCGGAGCACATTTCGGATGTGTTTGAAAGAGGATGCTCTGAGTGATTCAGCCATGCTGCATAGACCAAAATCAATGCAACATACATATTTAAAAAAAACAAAAACAAAAAGGCTCTGTGCGTTGAGTATTCCATATGCTGCTTCTCAATGTTTACAATTGTAAGCTTCTCACATTTAACACACCAGATTGAGCTTCTAGACAGTTGAAAGAAAGATAGAAGACACTAACAAGGTCACGTGCTGGAGAGAAGAAAAAAAGATTGTAGGTCAGAGTGGAAAATACTTTATGCAGCTGCAATTTGATTCATAAGTCAAAGAATGGTGTGGTGGAAGTTCTTCATACTAACTTAAACCTTGTGGTATTTCTTATCACTAGTCATTTGCTGTAATGTTATCTATACAACCGGTGATAGAAGATGTGCTGTGAAAGAGTAAGGTTCAAAAACTGGACCTGTTACCAGAAAATGGTACAACAGACCAAATTATGTTGACACTGTTGTTCTGATGATTCAGTATTGTGTTTCCAAGTTCTCGGTTTCCATTTTTGGTGTCCTTTTTACTGAATGATTTACCTCTTTTCTACTTGAACTTCTAGTAGATTATGTCTTATTTCATTTCTATTTCTATTAGATCCGCATGATGTGAAGTGAAATACCTGTGGGATCGTACCCTCTGTGTACTCCTTAGGAGGAGATTGTAGAAATGAAATATCTGTCTTAATGGTGGAAAACTTTATGGTTTTGACCATAATGATCTCATTCACCTCATATTAGAGGTGCTTGTGTATTTTATAAGAAAAAGTGCCCAATATGAGATTACTCCTGCTTGTATCTGATTTGATATTAATGGTAAACTGTTGTATATGAATATTAAACGTAACATCTATCCAATTTATTCTTAGAAAACACAAAACATTTTTTTTTTTTATAACAGTTGGTTTAATTTTAGTTTTGCATTAAAACAGAAGTGAAAGATTATTCTTGTAAAATTATTTTATGCTATGAAATAGTTTTGCAACTAAACGATATTAATGCATTTAATGTTTTTCATTTTACTCTGTATAACCCTAAATTGTGGGGTTTTATATGTTTTAAATGTAGGTATAGTAATACAGTATTATTAAAGCAGTCTTTTTTTTTGTTTTGCTAACAGTCATGTCAAAGGCACTTTCTGAAGCAGTTTTGTGAAGAAGTTTTAGTACTTGCAAATGTAACTTTTCTATTATTTTTCTGCAATGGAAGATGTATTTTTCTTAATAAGAAAGTGTTCTCTGTCCTTACTGAAATAATGTCAGTGGACCTCTTGACCATTTTTTACTGTATTATGCTGGTGATCAGTTGATTTGTTTCCACATATCTTGAACCATATAAAATAAAAAATGTTAATATTTATTTACATTATATATAACTTGTCTCTATGAATCAATACCGATTTTTGAAACATCAGTAACCATAAAGGAAAAAGTGGAAGTATAGTGTTGAATTTAAAAATAAAAAATTAAATATGATTCCTTTGTATTTTAAAATCCGGTGTTTAGATCAGCTTTACTAACTTATCCATCTTTTAACATCAATATCAAGGCTGTAATGCTTGTTCTCTCTAAATATATATTAAAAATGAGGAATAGAAAAAGAAAAACTTCTGCTTACAAAAGCGGAAAGATGTGAAACCACCATTCAACAGAATGTAATGTACTAATTCATGCTTTGCATATTACTGTGAATAAAGAGTTGAAAATGTATTTTATTGTCTTATGTTCTTTTCTTTCCTCATCCCCACCCCTAATGTCCAAAAGATTAATTCAACTGGAATTCAATTATATGATGCCAGTTTTTCTTGTTCTAAATCTTGATTCACTGATGATAGTTAATAATGTGGAAAAACAAGTCCCTCTGCAGTCAATAATTTTATCCCTAAAGAATCATCTTTGGTAATCAAAATTACATTTTTAAAGTTTTTTTTTTCCTGTGAAAATAATTTATTCATGCCTTAAAATCGCTTGAATGTAACTCTACACCTATGCTTCATTTCGGATCCATTATAAATATGCAAATTGGTCCCCGCCTCCACTAAATCACACCAGCTTGGACTACTGTAGTAAACGTTATACAATGCCCAATGGATTTTTTTCCCTCGTGCCTTTAGCTTTTCCTCTTGAATCAAATCACAGGGCAATTTCAAATGAATATGAAGATAATTTGCATCTCAAAACCTTATTAATCTGAAGTATTTATCTCAAGGCCCTTTTCATTTTTATAATTTGTTTCTATATGTGTTGCCTCCGAACCTTATGCTTACAGTTTAACACACAAATGTTTGCTTTATTATTCATAAAACAACAATAAATGTCTTTATAGACATTTTATATTATAGTAAAAAAGACAAAATTGTCTCCATTTTAAATGGACAGCATTATATTTAACTGTGTCTGGTAACTTCATTAGTAGTAATATAACAACTAAATAAAATAGCAGATAGGCCTATATCATAAAATGTAAAATAATATAGTGAATAAAATAAAAATGGCAAATAAAATAGTGAGTAGTGAATAGTACAATCATATAATAATATGAGTCGTATAATAATATCATAATAATAATAGGCAGACGAGGTCTCTTGGAATTGCCCACTGACAGGCTTTCTTCAGCCTTCCTTGAGGTTTGTGTTGTCCTGGTTCCACTGGCTAAACTGGGGTAAAAATATAAATGAGCCACAATTAGATGACAGGCAATCAAATCACCTGCTTTTTGGAGATGAGTCAGTTTAGGTCTATCTGTACTTCTGACAGCCTGAGCTGTCCTGTCAAAGTCCTCTGGCTTCATTGCTGGGAAGACTCACTTACGATTTTGATCAGTTAATGATATTTATACATAACTATAATCTCAGATTTCGTAAAAATCATATAAACTTTATTTTATTATTCTTTTATTAAGTCTCAGTTTTCACGGATAACTAGTGTTGTCGTTAGCTTTTAATAGTCTGACTTTGGTGGTCAACTAGCTGTTAAAATAATGTTATAATGACCAAATAAAACCAGAAACAACTGTTCAGACTTACATGTGAACGGTAATTCTCTGATATGTGGTTTGGATTGTGCGACGGTTTGTAAATTCTCAAAATACTCAGGCATCTTTTCTTCAGTCCACTTATGAGAGTTACCCCACACAATATGGCGGCGCCGTTGACGTACGATCCAGCGGCCAATAGGGCGTCTTTGTATTTTATTATGTCTATAGGCTGTACACTTGTTTTTGCGGTGCATTATGGGATTGAATGAGAGCACTCGATAACGTACACACTATGGTTTCGGACACCACTACAAATGGCTGTTCTCTCAAATAGTGCCCTATTTAAGGGTATAGGGGGTGATTTCAGACACAATCCATCTCTCTATTTGCCATCTCAGAGTCAGACAGCTGCCTTCTAAAAATCAGCATCCTTAGAAACGCTTTAGAGAAAAGCTGCACCCCACACATAGACGGGATTGGTTACATGTTTGTGACGGTAGGAAACGTGTGGTTTCAAACTGTGTTTATGAGTCTGTCTTTGGTTCACTGCAGTTTTTAAAAAGAAAATAGTCAGCAATGGTGTTGACTGATGGTTTGTCTTAAAGTATATTAAAAACACCACATAGACATATAAACAAGATTAGAATCTTGATTACCACAGGGGGGTCTTTAATTATAGATGACAAAAATATGGAAAGCCAAATATTGTTTTCCAGATACATACACAGATAAATTTACACTGGTATACATCTCAGTTTTTGATCAGAAAGCAGGTTTAGCCAGTGTTTTCAGAGGGTTTTGTAGGTAATTTATTAAAAGTAACTGTAACAGAACTCTAATAATGGCAGCGCTTTTCTAGATGATTCTCTGCAGAGGTTCAGATTGCCAATCCTTTGATACTGGTGAACATCTATAAAACCACACACACAAAAAGAAGAAACCACAGGAACAGAATTCAATTAGATTTTAGAGGAGTGATTGTAAACCTCCAAACCCATAAATCACTTAATAATGAGTCATGTTCCTACGTGTTTTGCTCTATGTGATGACAACTCTTTCAAGCGTCAAAGTTCATTGTTTGTTTCAAGTTTCAATGTTCTGAATGAACAGAAGAACTGGAATTTAAGGCATGACTTTTAACCTGATGGACTGGTAGCCAATACATGTCAATGTTGTCATGCAATGAACACTGTGTGAAGGGTTGGAAATGTTTTGTTTCCAAAGCAATGATACCCTTGTGAAAAAGAAGTGTGCTTAATTGTATTGAATGTACACATCATAAATCTTAAAAGTATATATTTAAAATAAAAACTGTACTTGCACATAATATACTGAAATTAAAGGTAATTTAAGTGTACTAGTGAGTACATTTTTTATTATTGTTTGTTAACACACTTAAGTACACTTTTAAAAAGTGCACTTATTAATGTCAAATTAAAATTTTTACTTTAAAGTAAAATAATTTTGTTTTAATAATCTTTTGCTGTGCTTTCAATGAATTTGATTATAATTTAAACTAATGTTATTCGATATTATATTTAAAGTTAATATATTATAAATGTTATTTTACTGTAATGTTTAGAAATGTGGTATTTATAGTAGGTTTTTACAGTACTGTGCTGCCAAATCTTCAGCGACATCTAACATTGCATTACAAATTACAAATATACATGTCATACAAGTTTTAGAAAGGGCTTTAAAGTATTTTTTACTTTACCATAAATGCTTTCAGTATTTAGCACTTTAACCAGTGCTTGAAGATTTTAGCTTTCCTGTAGCTGTTAGCTTTCCTGTAGCTCAGTGGTTAGAGCATGGCACTAGCAATGCCAAGGTCATGGGTTCAATCCCAGGGATTGCACATACTCCGATACAAATGTATAGTATAATGCAATGTAAGTCGCTTTGGATAAAAGCGTCTGCCAAATGCATAAATGTAACCATATTTCAAGACAATTGAAGTATGAAATGACATAATATATAAAGATGCATTTATAAAAAAGCACTCTAAAGTTCAGCTAATTTCCCTATAATAAATTTAAACTAATACATTTAATTTTAGATAACATGCATTTAAGTGTCTGAAATCATTACATTGACTTTGCACTAAAGTATATTCTTTTTACGTATATTATTTCCTTCAGTACTCTTTTTAAAAGTATGCTAAAGTGTACTGTATTTTGTCGCATGCCATTGTTTTTTATAAAATAAAAATATGAACAATACCTGCTTACTATATTGTCATTCCCAAATTGTGTTTACACAAAGATTAATTATGGGGATATACTGGATATATGACGTGTGTAAATGTGAATAAGATTTAAAAAAACAAACATTCCAAACAACAGTCAGCACGTAATCTTTCTCATGGCCGGAAGCTGTGGCTGCAGTTATAAATAAAGAGAGTGGATTAGTTAGAGTCGTGCCAGTGAGGTGTCCTTGAGCTGCATAGATTTTTTTTCTAATTTGATGTGTGGGAAGGGGGACGTTTTTGGCCCTTATCTGTATCTCTAACAGATGCCAAAGTGAAAGGTCTGGCTGGAGTTCAGCAGGGTAAAGATAAAGGAGAGCTCAGGATAGACGGGCAAACACACTCGCAGATTTTTTTTCCTGCTTGTTCCATTTACTCAAAATGAGTTAATCCAGCACAATATTTGATACAATTAAACTTCTGCAAAACAGAAGTTTAGTTTTTATTTGNCATGTATATGTTTATATACGTCTTATGAACTGGTCTGTGGATGAATCTAAATATTAACTCTTGGAGTGTACATTTACATTTATGCATTTGGCAGACGCTTTTATCCAAAGCGACTTACATTGCATTATACTATACATTTTTTTTTTTTGTATCTGAGTATGTGCAATCCCTGGGATCGAACCCATGACCATGCCACGCTCTAACCACTGAGCTACAGGAAAGCCTGTAGCTCAGTTTTTATTTAAAGGAAGTAAATAATTAAAGGATTAAAAGGGATCTAAGGGAATAAAGAAAAAAGAACAGCTATTAAGTAATCAATTTAAACTATTTGCAAATAATATTTTATTTTAAAATATGCATACATTCACTCTTATTCGTATGTCTAATATGTAAAAATCGCAAAACAATTCTCTTCACATTCCATTATAAATTACATGAATCATGTACATAAAAGCATATGTTCAGTTAAAACGGTGAAATTTCATAAAAAGTTGAGTAGTTTGCATCACTAGTGGATATTTACGCAGAACATTTCTATCATAAAACAGTTGTCAAATATTAAATGTTTAGCTACTTACATGTTACCATGCACTCTTTCACTGCCAAATGCATTGCGTTGGAATTCACACTCATCTTCTGTGACCAGTAAGCCCCGCCTTCTTTGATTTGATTGGCCATCTTGATCATTTTGACACTGATGAGTGCTGTTATGGGGCGTTCACACCAGACGCGACTTGTGCGAATAAATCGCGCTATTTGCGCATAGTTGGACGCAACATTTTGAGTTTACTCGCTTCATTCGCACTGAAATTCGTTTCATTCACGCATGAAATTGACTTCACAACAGATGCGAATTCGCATCATGCGAGGGGCTCTCCTTTACATATGTGTCCCTCATGGGGCGTTCACACCAGACGCGACTTGCGCGAATAAATCGCGCTATTCACGCGTAGTTAGACGCTTGAACATTTTGAGTTTACTCGCTTCATTCGCGCATGAAATTCGCTTCATTTGCACAGGAAATTCACTTCACAACAGACGCGAATTCGCGTCATGGGAATATATGTGTCCAGCACACTTCCTCTGAATAAACACATCAACTCGTCAGCGGGAAAGTAGTTGTAAAATATGGCGAATAAGCTCAATTTGCCGGCTTTATCTAGCTTGTAGTCTCAATATGTATATAATATAGCTCAAATTGAGTAAAGAGCGTTTTTTACAACTAACCAGATTGTCCGACCTCCTCACTCACTGGTCCTTTTTATTCCTGTTTCTATAAAAATACGAAGATGCATCGTACAGCTCCGGGTATCCACATACAGCGACGATGATTTTGTCCCCCATTGTTGTTTCGGAATTCTGCCTCCGCTCGCTACGTCGTAATCTCGTCACTACTAGAGCAAGCTCCTGATTGGTTAATGAGGTGCGAATATTCGCCAAAGTTACTTTTGCGTTCAGCACTCGGTTAGTGAGGTCTGATCGCGCTCTGACAACAGCAGTGATGTCTCGCACTTATACTTCAATGAGTGCGAGACATCACTTCCGTTGTCAGAGCGCGATCAGACCTCACTAAGTGCTGAACGCAGTTGGACATAGTGGTGTATTAGAGGTAAAAAATTATATAAATACTGTTCGGTTTCTCGCACAAACCATTCGTTTCGTGTGCCGTCATGGGCCGCAGGGTTTAATTTGGATTTGTCTATGCATATTTTTTGACTCTTATAAATTGTGTTACCATTGACACGCATTATAAGACTGACAGACGGCAACGGTTCGAGTTAAAAATCATCATTTGTGTTCTACTGAAGAAACAAAGTCACCTACATCTTGGATACCCTGGGGGTAAGCAGATAAACATCAAATTTTCATTTTTGGTTTAACTATCCCTTTAACGCTTCATTCGTGTCTGGTGTGAATGCACCATTATGAGGCAGAGCAGCCTAAAAATGTAACTTTTAAAACATCTTGTAATCCTTATAGCAGTGGTGCAGCAGAGCAGTATCAAGACTATCAAATATTGGGGGGGACAATTTGGCCATTTCTGATTATTGGGGGGTGGACTTGTCCCCCCTCAATATCTATCACGGCCCTGATTAAATGGTATTTTACATTTTTTAGATAGATTTACGTTTTAGACAGTAGAGTTGGGCAAACGTTATGAACTAATCTACGTGATGTCATAGTTAAAGTTATTTTTAAATAGTTAAAGAAAATTTTTCCTTCTTCCTTTACATTGCAAAGCTGTATATTTTACGTTGCATGTCAAAAAATATTCCTTTAAAGCATGTTGAATATCATCAATACAGTTTATTATATAAGCTCGTTAGCTTGTACACTTCATTTCCAGGTGACCTGATCAAAAACACCTATATTTTTTTCCAGAAGTTACATAAAGTTGACCAATCAGATTAGAGCTTGCCAGATCCCTTTTGTGTGCAATACAACGTCAGTGAACTGATCGGTGAATGTGGTCTGAGGCCAAGAATAGCAAGTAGTTCACTGCAAGATATTCAGTTGAGTTTGTTTCATGTCTAATTGTATTGAGTTTACACAATTATGTTTCCACTTCATAGGTTTTGAGATTGTGTTGAATGTTGGACTGTGAATGGAATCTGACAGGCTGAAAAACAAAATTCCTGTTCATGCTTTGTTTGGATTTCCTGCAGTGTGAAGCCTGTTGGTCTTTAAAGAATGTTTCTTGGTGTCTGCATGCCTCAGATTAACTGAGATCTCTTTAATCAGCCCAGTAAAATTCAGCCATTAACTAACATACTGTAGCAATCCACAAAATAATTAAAGCTCTCTAAACAAGCATGGATAACCACCTAGATTAGTAATCCTCACTATTTCTATAAAAAAAAACATCAAATTGACATAAACATTTTTACGTCAATTTGACGTCCACACACTGATGTTCAATTGATGTTGAAAAAAAATATCAAATTAACATCCACACACTGATGTCCAATTGATGTCGAAAAAAACCAGTCAAATTGACGTCAAAAACTTGAGATCCATTTGACGACCACACAGTGATATCCAATCGATGTTGAAAAAAAAAAGTCAAATTGACATCAAAAAATTTACGCCCATTTGACATCCACACACTGATGTCTAATTGATGTTGAAAAAAGTATCAAATTGATGTCAAAAATCAGGTCAAAAATGCAAATCAAACTGACGTCAAAAATTTGACATCCGTTTGACATCCACACACTGATGTTCTTTCGACCACCAAAATAACGGCACAAAAGCAATGCAATAAAAGAAAAAAACAAAGTTCTGTCATGAAACTCTAAATGCGCAGGCTAATAGGTCCTTACCTCAACTGCTCGTAATCACATCATCTATAGGACACAGATGATTGGGTCCTGCTGTATTAGTAGCTGATGAGCTTGCATGCTCAGTCTTCAAATACATGAGTAGCATTTGCCTTAGCAGTGCAGCGCGCTTTCAGAAACCCTTCACCTTCCCCAGCTCCACCTGTATAGATCTGCTACACGTAATTCATGTACGCTATATTGTACAGCAGCAGCATGTCTTACTTGCTCACAGCAGCGTGTCACGTATGTATTGGTAGTAGCAAGTCCCGTACTTGCTCTGCAGCAGCAGCAGCAGCAATAATCAACAGCAGCAGCAGCAGCGTAGCAGATGTATTCCGCCAAACATATCAACATATAATTTGTCATACCCATTACCATGCCAAACACACACAGAGAGTTGTCATGACAGAACTTTTATTCCGCAAACTTCAAATCAATAATACAAATGTAAATAAAAACAAAAATGCACCTATTCTGATTGAGAACAAAGATCAATGGCTGTCTGGCCCTTCTGGCGTCCCATACCCCCATATCTGTCGGGAGCTGATCGGAGATAGTTCTTTATGTATTTGATGATGTCAGCCTCAGACATTTCTGGATTTGTTCTGAACTTGTATCACTCATTTTAAGACATTATAAACTACAGCATTAATTACAAGATTTTCAGGAACCATCACTTTGTTTATGGTACTTTACACTCTTAGTTAAGCTCTAAAAAACATTTTTTAGATTTTTTTTAAAAATTAAAATACAATAAAATGTTTAGCATGTTTAGTCTTTTTAATTTTCTCTGAAGCCATGTTCAGACTGCCAGCAAAATCAGATTTTTTGCATATCCAGATGTCGTTTTAAAAGTCTGGATGGCAAAAAAAACAACAACAACAAAAAAACATGTGAAAGTCGACAGGGCACTTAATTGGAGAGCCGGATGAAGCACCTCCATTTTTCCTGCATCTCGTCACATACATGTGTATGCCTATGACGTTACCAATGCAATCCATGCAGGTTGGTTATGTCTGAACACACAAATCTTATTTGATCACTTGCAATTAATAGTGCGGACAGTCTGCCTGAAAGATCTGATTTGAGAAAATATTCAATTTGCCTGCAGTCTGAACATAGCCTAAATGACATATTTAAAGGGATAGTTTACCCAAAAAAGAAAATTCTGTCATACTCACCCTCAAGTTGTTCCAAACCTGTATGAATTTCTTTCTTCTGATGAACACAAAAGAAGATATTTTGAAGAGTATGGGTAGTCAAACAGTTGATGGGACCCATTGACTTCCATAGTATGAAAAGAAATACTATAATGGGGCCCATTATTTTGTGTTCATCAGAAGAGAGAAATTCATACAGGTTTGGAACAACTTGAGGGTGAGTAAATGATGACAGAATTCTAATTTTTGGGTGAACTATCCCTTTAACTTTGACTCATTTTTTCAGTTTTCGGTTATGACACCCTGATTCATTTGCGGTCCAAAGGTGTATTTGTATCTGTGAAGAAATAGATTTTGGAACGGTGCATGCTGGAAGGGCCTTGGCTTGTTTTTGTAAAAAAAAAAAGAAAAAGAAAAAAGAAAACCCAGAGAGTGCCATTTAAATATAGACACATTATAGTCCACACCAAAGTGCTTCTTCTGGCATAAAAATCAATTTCAATTTGGTTTGCAACATTGTGACATTAAAGACAGAATAGGATCTCACAACAGGTTTTTAACTTTTTAATGACCCTGATTGCCAAGTCAAATTTAGATAAAGACTTGTCTGTCTCAGTTTTCAATATTCAGTGTATTCGTAGACGTCATGTACACAATTTGTCTACGTCATGTACACAGCAGGGCTGGGCAATATGGCCAAAAAAATCATATCTCTGCATTTTTTGGCTGAATGGTGATATACGGTATATATCTCTGTATTTTCTACATTTTTCTATTTGGATTTAGAAAAAAATTCAGTAGTTTTTTTTTTATTTTTAAAAACCTTATTTCACATCCTGCCCAATGTTTTCTTACAAACAATGTTCATATTAAAGACTATGAAAACAAATATTGTGAATGTAACCATGTAGTCTACACATATAGCAACTTTGTTCCGGCCCAGATCTGGCCTGTCACCGTCTGTGGTTGGATGGAAGGAGTGAGGACTCAAAGGTGCAGAATAATGGGGTTTTATTAAAAATAAAAAAAAAACACAAACAAAAACTACCCCAAGGGGGAAAACATTACAAACAACAAGACTTGACGCGCTTCGACTTGAGTGAGGAAACACCTGGGAACATACAATATACGACAACAATCCAACCCAGGACTGCAAACACAAGGAGAATAAATAGGGAACAAACAAGGCAGGTAACGAGGAAGGACAGGTGGAGCAAATTAAACAATAATCAGGTAACAAGATGGATGGGGTCAAGACAATTGACAGGAGAGCACATAGCACAAGGAAACACATGACAAGCCAGGTGCTCACACCAAACATAAACACAAGCATGACATGAAAGCATGAGGCAAGAAACAAACACAAAGACAAGACAATAAGGGAGTGTCAGAGCTCTGTCACAAAACCAAGAAATTACACTAGACAGAAGTGACAGAACCCTGACACAGCCCACATCTGCCATAATGGTGTGATGATCTGGGATGATCCATGTGGCGTGGAATGATGGCACTTGGGCGGACCGCTCTGTTTGCCAGATTTGAGCCACAAGCAGGCCATATCAATGCCACATGTCTAATTGAAAATTAGAGCTAAATTGACTAACAAAAGTGGCTGTTCAAACGAAAACAAATTTTTCTTAAAAGTCTTACAAAAAAAAAGAAAAAGCTCTTTACAGATATTTTCTGGATTATTATTATGAAACCTTTTCTTTAAAACACAAATCTCTGGCAGTAAGTCATTAGCTGACAACAGCACATGCATGAGCTAATGTTCTGTATCACTACATCAACTACACAGTTACTGCAGCCTTTAAATAAAGCAACATGCAGCAGAATATCAGTGTTTTTAAATCATCACTGACTGAAGCACAGGCTCTACTCTCCAGCACAATGGTGACCTCACAAAACTCAGACAACAGAACATTAAACACAGATCCCTCTAGATCTCTGCATCTTCACTTATTACAAACCACTCTGACTTTATTTCTTTCATTAAAAACTTCTTAATGTGGTGTTGATGTTTTATCAAAATGTTTAAATGTCATCGTTACGGAGGTAAGCGCTTGCTTTAGTTGGGCTCCTGACCCTTGACGTTTTTAACTTTTCTCCAATTGTTGTAATTGTGTTTTTAAAGCACGTTTGAAAAAATCTGATCAAATGGATGATACTTTCATCATACAGTGGGCTTATTCACTGATCTCTGAATACTGTATTCCTTTCATGTTGTTGTAGACCTATGGTAATGCATAAAATTCTGTCCTGCTTTGATATTTTGAAAGTTTTTATCAATGTGAAGAAAATTATTCAGACAGGATCATCTCACACAGACATCAAGATTCAGCGTATGAATCTCAACAATGGTGACAACATTTTCAGATAAACAGATTAACTCTGAACATCACAAAACAAGCTACTAAAGTCACAAAAAAGATTTTTTGTTTATTGTCACCAATGTTGAGGTTCATACGCTGATTCATGATGTCTGTGTGAGTCTAAAAGACACTGCTCAAAACTGTCTGTTTTACAAAAACTTGTAAAAAAAAGAAAGAAAAACTAACTTTAGAATTAATGCAAAACTAACACTTAATACACTCAAGAGTTTAGTCTCTGGAGTGAATCCGGACATTAAATAAGCAAAGTCATCTGATCAGAAATTTTCTTGGAGTTTTCGCTGTAACAAACGTGTTTTAGAAACCCAGTTAAAGAAGCCAAAGAAAACCCACTGTTAAAATGTCAAGAATCAAGAGCCCATCTAAAGCATATGCTCACCTCCATAATGGTGGCTTCAAACTTTATTATTTTCTATAAAACACAACCTGTCACCTAGTAATGTTCCCAGAACGTTCAGAGACTGTCACGATGTGGAGTTCTTCCCAAATGTCCTCTTTGTAACGTTCTCGAGCTACCATAAAATAACCAAAATAGAACGTCCCCCTTAACTCATATCGGGAATGTTATTAAATGACCAACAGAGGACCGTGTGGGAACGTTCTGTTAATGTCCCAAATGTCCTCTTTGTAACGTTCTTTTTTGACCATAAAATAACTAAAATGGAACATCCTCCTAAAGTTATATAACCCTAACCCACCCTAACCCTAACCCTAACCCTAACCCTAAAATTATATAAGGAACCTTAAACTGACAGCAAAATGGAAATATTTACATGACTTTTGTAACATTTACAGGTGGAGAATATACCTGAAATGCAAGTTATGCTCTGAGGAACACACCTCGTTCCATATCGTATATAGGCTATCATACAAACCCAATACAAAACAAAACAAAATGACATCAGTGTTTTTGGGTGTATTTATGATGTAATATACAAATATATTTACAGTATAAAATACACACCCAGTACACAACCCATAGTAACACATCAACAGAAATCAAGTTCTGTAACAACAAAAAACAACAACATCAGTATTTATCTTCTCAACAGTGCAGTGGTCTCCATTATGCCCTGGGCTGATTCATTAATGTTGCGTAACTGGTGTTTGAGCCAACTCTACATATCATGTGTTACTGCAGTGACAACAGCGGCCTGGAACAGCCATGGGACCATTGCTCATGCCATGAGACCCTCATATATGCACAGCCTCAAAATATCTTTCACACAAATACATATCTGGGCACGCCCGTAGTCTGAGCATATAAGGAACCATAAATAAAATGAATAAATAATTAAATAAATTAATACATTCAACTATCACAGAACCAATTTTTTAAGTTGGGTGACCTCAGTAATCTTGAGTTTAATTTAATTCCCTGTTTCCTAAAAATCAGCAGAAATTGTTTTTCATAGACTGATTTTTTTTTCCTAAAGGGGTTCAGTCATGTTGAGAGAATAAGTCTTTTAACCCACATTATGCGTTAACCAAAACTAATTCAGCTTAGTTCAACATTTTCAGGCAAAAATGAAAATTCTGTCATCATTTACTCACCCTCAAGTCGTTCTAAACCTGTATGAATTTCTTTCTTCTGCTGAACACAAAACAATATATTTAGAAGAATATGAGTAACCTAACACACCCAGGGCAACATTGACTTTCATAGCATGGAAAATAAAAGAGTCAATGGGAATCCATCAACTGTTTGGTTTCTGACATTCTTCAAATTATCTTCTTTTGTGTTCAGCAGAAGAAAGAAATTCAAACATGTTTTGAACAACTTGAGGGTGAGTAAATGATAACAGAATTTTCCATTTTGGCTGAACTATCCTTTAACAGTCATGCACTTCTAATGGTATAGCCTATGGGACAGAGATAGTCTTTATTTCATAGGTTTATTTTTTTAGCAGAACTGATGCAACAAAATTTATATATTGCTCCTCCCAAATAGTATGCAATATTAAAATTAGTGCATCACAAATCATAGTATGTTGAAAACAAAGCTGTCCAGATTGGTAATTACAGGAAGTGTGCTTTTTAGCTAATTGTTAGTGTTGGGGGTAACGCATTACAAGTAACGTGTGTTACGTAATCAGATTACTTTTTTCAAGTAACGAGTAATGCATTACTTTTAAGTTTACAACAAATGATCCAAGATACTTTTTCAAATAAGTAATGCAAGTTTCCCCATGTATTGACTGACATCTCTCCTGTTCCCATGTTGAGAGAAATCAGTGAAATGGAAACTCAGAATATTTTGCAAACCTGCAATAATTTTAAATTTACTTTATGTATTTAATCTCACTTTATTAACCAATCTCTTTGCTGCTGACCTTCAATGATTCAATTCAACCTTATACTAATATGCAAAAATGACTAGATAAACATCACAATTGTGTTTCAGTTTTTTTATTTTTATTCCTAAAGTAAAAGTGTTACATTTTCTTCTCCTGTATCCTATTCTTCTGCAATCCAGAATGGCAGCACAGCTGAAAGTTTTGTTTGAGCTGCGCCCTCTACTGTACAGTTGTAAATATTCATTTCCTTCAGTCTAAGGCTTATTCGTTTCACTTTTGGTGTGAAAGTGCCATTACATTTGCCAAAAAACAACAACATTTGTTATTAAAACAAACAAGCAAACTCAGACCAGGTAAGGAAAAAGTAACACAAAAGTAACGCAACCCATTACTTTCCAATGGGTTAAGTTTTTTTTAGGGAGTAACGCATATTGTCAAGCATTAATTTTAAAGGTAACTTTCCCCAATACTGTTACCCCATTTAGGGTGAAAGAACAGGGGGTTGTGGTGGATTTCTTTTCTCTTTTCAAGTGTTTAAAATAGTGACAAAAAATTTTTTTTTTTTAAATGTTCAATAGTTTGGGGGTCTTTTAAAAAAAAAAAAAGTTTATTGAAAGAAGTCTTTTATGCTCACCAAGGCTCCATTTATTTGATCAAACATACAATAAAAACTGTAATATTGTGAAATGCTATTAATATTTAAAATAACTGTTTTCTATTTTAATATATTTAAAAATGTTATTTATTCCTGTGATGGCAAAGCTGAATTTTCAGCATCAGTACTCCAGTAACATAAAAGTTTAGGTGAGGTGAAATGTCCTGGTATTTCTAAGCCCTGCTGGGTACTATTAAGTCTGTAGAAGTAATATTGTGGTTTTACATAAAAACGAGAAAAGAAGGAATGCATTCCTCCCTTCCAAGGCCCCAGATTTCTCATGCTCACCCTTTTCTTCCAAATCCCATCGTGACTTTCATTAACAGATTGTGGGAGGAATCATCTACCAAACAGTCCTTGAAGAGAGAGATGTAATGCCTGGGAATGGCCTTGAGCAGCGGAGGTGCCGTAACATCTGCTCATTATGAGTCAAAGTGGTGATATTTTCCTTAATGCACTATCTACTTCTACAAGACAGGACCATGCAGTAACTTCAAACAAACTGGAGGCAGGCCAAAAACTAAATAAAGTGCCATTGGGACGCTCATCTGTTTAGTGTCTGTTCTCCTTCCAAACGTTGTTATCCTAGCATCACACTAATGATGTAGCCTTCACAAGTGCTGAGTCTGGCTTTGCAATTTTAGCAGTGAGCCAGTGCTTCATTGGGCTGGAAATGATGGGTGATGTGTGCAACTTTTGCAGCAGAAATCCATCTGTGAGAAGTCTTTCATTACAGACACATTCAGTGCGGAGATAGATGAGGGGAAAGAAATGTTAACACATGCTTGGTTTACTGTCAATTAAATATTTAGATATGCATTGCAGGCTTGCTGAATCACATTTATCCTCATGTGCTGATTTGTCTGTATTATAGCGTCAAATAACAATAATCATTCTGAAGTGTTAATCTATTAGAATTGTGGGTGAGGCATTCGAATTAATATATTATTATGATTATATATACGAATTTACCCTAAACTAACATCAACATGAGTTCAGTGCAACTACTTCAAATGCCTCATTCAGAGGACAGACGTGTTAGGTCAAAAGAACAGATAAGCCTGATTAGTCTATTGGTGTTAGAGAGCCATCTTGTGGATACAGTAGGTAACTTGTCCTTCAAAAACAACAATATACAGAAAAAAAAAAAAAAAAAAATGTAGCTTTTAAATACCAAGAGACAGTGTCAGTGAAGAACATTCTTCAAATATGACCAATAAAATGGTGATATTTACCCTGATGAAAAAACAACAAATTTTTATTGTGCATCATTTCCAAACAAGCTGTATTTTTGACAAACTACTGAAAATATCTAGCTAAATTTAGAATATATAAAATGTCAGCTTTGAAATTAGCCTTAGCAAGACAGTGGTGTCAGTCCTTGGATTCCAAAAATGTTTAAAATGTAATTTCCATCGCAGAACGCTACTAAACACAATTCATAATTTGAGATGTGGTGGAAATGTTCATGACTTTATTATTATTATTATATAAAATGATTATATTATGAAAATGGTGCAATATCTCTTCTGTTATATATTATTGTTAGTTGAAAAAAAAAAAAAGTAAAAAGTTAAAATCCAAAAAAAATAAAAAAAATAAAAAAGTATAAAGTCCACGGTGCCAAGAGTATCCATAGATGAAGAAACACTAATAATAAACCTTCAGCGCTCTTTATTCCTGACAGCGTGCATGCTGTTTCCACATTCCATCCTGAAAACACACACACAAGTCGAAAGTATGACCTCCCACCTCGGGAAATGAGAGCGCGTGTGTGTCAATAAACATGAGACGTATTCAGATGAAGATTAAATGCCACTTAGCGATTGGCTGTCGTAGTGATTGCATCATGAGCTTCCAGTGCTCATTCTCAGAGGTCTTGTCTGTTTTGAAGTGGATGTTACCAATCAAACGCTTGGAGGACTTCTTTGAAGGCTGAAGTTCAAAAACAGACACTAGAATGGAGCATTCTCTTATCTGTTGATCTGGCAACACAAAGGTCATGACCTCATTAAACACAGTCACCTCCCAGCGCTTCTTCTGTGTTGTCCTCTGATGTCGAAGTTTGCACTGGTTGCAGGTGACGCTGATTCTGGCATAGAGAGCTGTGAGTACAATGAACAAACACCTTACAATAATTTAAAGTAATTTAACAGCATTTATTAACCATGGATAATGTTCAATTGTAAATATACTTTTGTTCATTTCCAATTCACAGTGTATCAAGGAATATATTCAACTCTTAATTTTACAAGACTTATGGCAGTAGGTGGAGACAAATTACTATGGCTGTGTCCAAATGCTTAGGCTGCTGACTTGTTGCCTCGTTGCCTAATCAGGCAATGACTTTTCAGGCAGCATTTGAATGGTCAGAGAACACTGTGCTTGGTATGTTTTTCATCTTCAAACCAAACTTGGGTCTTCAGCCGACAAAGTTTAGTTCCATGATGTTTACGCATAAGGTCAGTAGGTGGTCTTCTGTGGCTGTTCAAACGCATTCGACCACATGAGCGTTTACACTCAGAAAGCAATCTGGTCAATGCGTTTGAGCAGCGCCGCCGCTCCCACCACGCGCATCACGCACTGTGCGTAGGGCACCAAGTGCGGAGGGGGCACCAAAAATAGCCTAATGAAATTGTTTTTTTAAATGGCGGTATTATTTCATTAGCCTATAGAAATATTAGGCACATTTTAGCCATGTATATGTAACAAAAAAGGGGGAACAAGAAAGATATTTAATAATTGCTCTAGTCTAGTCTAGAAAGTGGTCTACCTCTGGAAGTGGTCGAAAGTGGAAAAGCTTAAAACGTTTTAGACCCCGTTTACGCCTGTATTTAGTGTCGTCCACTTGTGATCCGATTGACCAAAACCCATCTTAATACCAGGTGTAAACAGGGCCTAAGGCAGTGTAAGGGTTTAATGATATGCAACAAAATAGAGCGAGCTTTGGTGATAAATAAGCGGATATTTAATTACTATAGTTCTGTCATAACATCTCTCAGGAGATTAGTATGGTAATGGCAGTGTTAATGTATTTGGTCTTGGCGGAATAGATCTGCTACACCACGCGCCTGCGTTGGCGCTTGAAAAGTTGAGAAATCGATGCGACGGAACCCACAATTCAGTTCGGCAACGCATGACGTAACCCATTCAAAGTAAATGAGAAGCGTTAACGCCGACGCCCCGTGTGAATGCAGCGTAAGACATGCTGCTGCTACTGCACATGTAACATACATTAATTAAGCAGATCTATACAGGTGGAGCTGGGGAAGGTGGAGACCAGTAGCAAACGCAACTTTCAGACACCATCTTTATTTTTTAGCTCAAACTGTCACGCAATGAAACACACAGGATTTTGGCAGCGAAGGATACATATATACTGCTTTCAAAAATCGATCAAATGAAGGTATATCAGGAGACAGAAAGTTAGATGGATAGTATGAATTTCCTTCTTCTGCTGAACACAAAAGATATTTTGAAGAATGTCGGTAACCAAACAGCATTCTTCAAAATATCTTCTTTTGTGTTCAGCAGAAAAAAAGAAAAAGAAAGAATTCAGGTTTGGAACAACTTGAGGGTGATTAAATGAAGACAGAATTTAAATTTTTGTCTGTACTATCCCTTTAAGCTAACATTGGATTCAGACGTTCCTTGGAATGTTTTTGACCAACGTTTTCAATTTTGATGTAATTTCTATCAAGAAATTACTTTTGTAGTAATTAAATACTTGCTTAGTTATCACCAAAGCTCACGCTATTTTGCTGTAGATCATTAAACCGTTACGCTGCCTCAGAAGTCTGTCCTAAATCGTTTCGTGAGGTGCCTTCATGTGCAAACGCTACCTGCAGTCATTGCCTGACCGGGCAGCGAGGCAACAAGTCAGCTGCCTATGTTTTCCGACGCAGCTCTCGATTCGTTCAACCGATTTGTTCAAAAAGATCATTCATAAGTCATTGAATGAATAATTTAAACGTTTTGTTCAAAAACACTGAATCATTCAGGAACAAAACACCACTACTGTGTGCTGCACCGGTTCTGGTGTGGATTTTCGTTGTCGGAGCAAAAACATAAACTGGCAATACTTTGTCTAAAACATAAGATACTGAATATTAAAATGTTGTTTGTGAACCGCTGAATAAAATCAATATCACACGACCGTGCTGCTTCTCTCAGAAATGTTCCATGCCATCGTTGCTATTCGCTGTTATTACTGTGAACTAAAACTATTAAAAACTAGATAACTGTAATTGAAAAATTAGAAATGTTTCCTGCCTTGACAGCTGACTGAAATAAGTTGAAGTATTAAAATTACTAAAACATTTCCCTGTTGAAAAAAACAGCATATGCTGGTTAAGTATGTTTTGAAGCTGGTTTGAGCTGGTTTAAGCTGGTCAAGTGCTGGTCCTGAGCAGTTTAGGACCAGCACTTGACCAGCTTAAACCAGATTTTTTCAACAGAGTCATTATGATTAATTAAAGCATTGTTATAAAGTGTTACAGAATAAACATTGATCAGTTTGCAACATGGTTAAAGGATTAGTTCACTTTCAAATTAAAATTTCCTGATAATTTACTCACCCACATGTTATCCATGATGTTCATGTCTTTCTTTCTTCAGTCGAAAAGAAATTAAGGTTTTAGATGAAAACATTCCAGGATTTTTCTCCATATAGTGGACTTCAATGGAGCCCAAACGGTTGAAGGTCAAAATTACAGTTTCAGTGCAGCAGTGCGTTCTACATGATCCCAGATGAGAAATAAAGGTCTTATCTAGAGAAACCATCACTCATTTTCTAATTTTTTTTTACAAATTTTATGTTTTAACCATAAATGCTCATCTTGAACTAGCTCTCTTCTTCTTCTCTATTTGAATTCCAGCAGTGTAGACACTGCTAAGTACATTACTGCCCTCCACAGGTCAAAGTTTGAACTAAATTGTCATACAATATGCAAGTATATAAGAATTAGTTCAAACGTTAACCTGTGGAGGGCAGTAATACACTTAGCAGTGTCTACACTGACAGAATTCTAATAGAGAAGAAGAGAGCTAGTTCAAGATTAACATTTATTGTTAAAACGTATAGAAGTTTTTTTTTGTTTGTTTTTTTTTTAGAAAATGAGCGATGGTTTCTCTAGATAAGACCCTTATTCCTCGTCTGGGATCGTGTAGAACGTTTTGAAGCTGCACTGAAACTGTAATTTTGACCTTCAACCATTTGGGCTCCATTGAAGTCCACTATATGGAGAAAAATCCTGGAATGTTTTCATCAAAAACCTTAATTTCTTTTCGACTGAAGAAAGAAAGACATGAATATATGACATGGGGGTGAGTAAATTATCAGGAAATTTTTATTTGAAAGTGAACTAATCCTTTAAGTGCATTTAATTCCAAATGCTTTTCAGCAATTCCATTGTTGAATTCCAACAATTGATTATTCCTCACCTCTCTCAGTTTTACTGGGATGACAGACTGTGCGAATCTTCAACACTCCCACCTCCAGCCTCTGAGATGTAGGCAAGTATTTCAGAGAGAGCAGCGCCTCACCAACCATGTCCTACACAGAAAATGTACCGGTTGTTCCTCATCTCATAATTCCAAATGTGTTGTGCTGGGATTGCACTTACTTTCTTGGGTACTTGCAGATCCTGTCTTAACTCTAGGGGATATGATATCTTCAGACTGTTCAGGGGAACACGAGCCTCTCCCAGAATTCCATGTCTTGAGTATTTATCAAAGTCCCTAACCTTAAGGAAATTATTTAAAAATGAATTATTGCATCATGGGCATGTCCTCCTTGCTAGATAAGCTGTAAGGCCTGTTTAACATACCTCAAATTTAACAGTGATTCTTGATACTTCCTTCTCAGCCAGAGCACAAGAGAACTGATCTCCAAACACAGGACTGCAGCTCTTCTTCACTAGACGCGTCTGCCACTCGTGCAGCACACTGTGCAGTGAACACTGCTCCTCATCTTCTCTCTCTGCCCACAGCAACCGCACCCAAACAAAAGGGTCCACACTGTGACTGAAGTCTCGCACGGCCAGATCCTGGGCGTCCAGTACCGTCACCACCAGTCTGGCCTGCAGCTGATCATAGAACAGTGAAAAGCGCAGAGATCCCTGGATGTGCTCCTCTTCAAGATCAACCATGCTATCCAGGTCGAAACTACTGCCCAGGTTGGTGCAAGAGGAGCCAGGGGACAGTTGGTGGCTCAGTTCCTCATAATGAACCTCCATCTGATGGACAGAGTATGCATCTGGTCTAATTTTCTAGCATAGTCTTTTATTGGATATTTAGAAATATAGACAAACCAAAGCAAACTATATGCAAACGTGTTTTCAAGAGCAAGCAGAATATATGGAAGCAAACACAGCACAAAATGGTTGCATTCCAGGGTATGAAGATAATGATGGTTTATGTAAATGGATCTTACCTTAGAGTCTTGTGTTTGTGTACCATACTGAAAACCTCCGCTTTTAGGCAATACGCCATCTGCTAACACAATATTCACTGGAATCATATAGATGTTGATAGATATTCTGCATAAACCCTGTTAGCTTTGAGGCATGCTCTAAGGCTTCTTATTAGACATATATTAACTGCTGTTCAAAAAGCATTTATTTGATCAAAAATACAGTAAAAACAGTAATATTACAATTTAAAATTTTTTTAAAGTTTTTTTTTTTTTAACAANAAACAGTAATATTACAATTTAAAATGTATTTACATTTTTTTTTTTTTTTTACAATTTTTAAATGCAATGCAATTTATTCCTGTGATGGCAAAGCTGAATTGCTCTTCAGTGTCACATGATCCTTCAGGAATCATTTTAATATGCTGATTTGGTGCTTACAAAACATTTCTTAATATCACTATTTTTGTGGAAACCGTGATCACTTTTTTCATGATTCTTTGAATATAAAGTTCAAAAGAACATCATTTATTTGAAACAAAAATCTTTTGTAACATTATAAATGTCTTTACTGTCATTTTTGATCAATTTAATGCATCTATTCTGCATAAAAGTATTAATTTCTTTAAGAAGAAAAAAATAATTCTGGCTGACCCCACAATTTTGTACTGTAGTGTAGATATAATGAATCATATACATCTTATACAATACTGCGCATCTAGGCTACAACTGTTAATAGTAATAAGTACTAATATTGTGTAATATTAGGCCAAATATAGAAGTCAATCAATTATTTAGCATGAAAACTTACCAGCTCTTTGTAAAACAGGAAAAAGTGCACAGTAACGGTAAATCTGCCATATTAAAAGACAGAGGGCTATAAGGAAAAGGAGAGCAGATATGCCCAAAATAATATACTCCACTTTCTCTGAGAATAGCAGTTGAATTTCTCCAAAGGACAGATTCAAAGTGGTAAAGAAAATCATGTCTTTCTGCCATGTACAGCCCTGGAAATGAAGGACATAAAGTTACAAATGTGGTGTTTATTGATATCAGTTGTTATACATACATGTATTTAACCTGGCAAGAATCAGTATCATGTTATATAACATATACCCCCAGTTTCACAGACAAGGCTTAAGCTAGTACTTGACTAAAATGCATGTTTGAGCTGTTTTAACTGAAAGCAACTTGCACTGACATATCTTAAAATGTCTGTGCCATTGTTTTGTCTCAAGATGCACAACAGTAATGTTTTTTTCTAGGGCACATTTGTAAAAGCTACTGAACTAAGGCCTAAATTGGCTTAGTCAACCGGGCTATACTGTTCACACAGTATTTTATATACTATAAAAGGATTTAATATATACTACATAAAGTATTTAGATTAAGTATGTCTATTTTGAGATACTCTCTAGGAAAGGACAAAGGTGGATCATTGTAGGTTTCTGTGTATTACATTTGAAAAAGGAAAGCACTAATAAAGAACCAAAGCCTACCTTTTCAAGCTTTAATTTTCCTCCATTAGTTCCATTTTACGAATAAACTACAACCGGAGTGGATCCATATTCAAACGCACTTGACAGCGATCACCTGACAGATGCTCAGCAAACACAAGGGCAAACCTGTTTGATCACTTGTTCATTCAGTTCTTATTAAACCGGCTTCATCTGCACTCCCTTCATGAATCTGTAGCTGAAATATAAGATGGATACCATGTTTCTCACTGGCAAATGTAAAACTGCTCTCTTCCTATTTCTTTACTACTCCACTATGCAAATTCAATGGCCAGTTTATTACTGCCTTATATCCAAATAGCCAAGGCTAGAGATTAGATAATTGCTCATGAAAAAGAGTGTCAGTGTTGTAGATGGGAGGACCACTATTTGACGTTTAGAAAAAAATAAAATGCATAGAAATGTCATAATCTACATGAAAAAATTGTAGATGATTAATTACTAAAATTAATCAAGTACTATGTATTGAAATATAGCTAAACATAAAGATAAGCTCTGAGCTGAACTGTTTATTTACTTGAAAGGCTACATGTGTACATAAGAAAAGTTACGTCAGTTTCGAAAAGTAAATCAAAATATTCAAAATATGTTTTTGAATACAGCTTTATTCATACATGTGCAGTTTTATGATACAATATAAATGTTAAGAAAAAATTTTGTTTGTCAATACAATATTTAATATGAAAAGCATTCTACGACACATTTTACAAAACAATGAATAAATAAATAATAAATAGGGAGAAAGGTTGCTTTTTGTCCTTTTCCGAGGACTAAACACAAATACCCTGCTGTAATTCACAAATATGATTTAAATTGTGAGTAACATTCAGAATTGTCTGCTTGTAAACATGAATAAGTGGTGAGAAATTTGTTCATAATTTACCAGGCAAGATGTCATCATCATTTCAGTGCTTTTAATGCTAAGTTGACAATAATTATTTCACCATGATCCACTCCAATTGCTGTCACATCCACGCCATCCATATTAAAGTAACATTACATAAGCAAGGAAGATAAAAATAACCCTGAACCAGAATGTTAAATATGTAAATATATACATATATGCAGCAAAACTCAAACAAAGCTTCTATTGCTCGCATCTAAAAAATCATCTGCAGAATCACCAGGGAAGTTGTTCACCAGTATAGTGAAGAAATGATCCATGTTCCTTTTCAGTCAAACCACCAATCACAGACAATACAGAGGAAATGCTTTCTTCAGGGCTCAACGGTGCCTGTATAGAAAACAAATCAACAAACCACAAGAGTTTATCACATGTTTTACATTTTTGTAACAATTTGGTTAGCTCAATGACAGACAGCAGTGATAACTCACTTCAGGTCCACCCATATCAGTGCGTACCCAGCCTGGATGCAGAGCCATACACAGGATCCCATCTGCCTCTAGGTCCACTGCCAAGCATCTGGTGACCATGTTCAGTGCACTCTGATACAAGGAAAATGCAACTCAGTATCTTAACCTATATGTTCACAGACAAATTATTATATCCTTTAATACATAAAATGGTGCTTCAACAAAGGAATCAAATATTTAATCAAAATAACTTCCCTTTTGCAAAGACTTCTCTTACCGGTGGGATGACGGGACAACCTGTACCCAGTGTTGCCAAGTCCGCAGTTTTCCCACGGAATTGGGCTACTTTTAAGTTGTTGCCGTGGGTAAAATACATGTACATGATCACCCGTACAGGATTTTAGCGCTTCAACACCCCCAAAACACCCCCCAGACGTACAAATTCAGTTGAGAATTCGGCCAACTGATGGAGAAAATCGCATTGGACTATTTTTGGGCTACTTTTGACTGACCATAGGGCTACTTTTGATGCAAAGACCTGGCAACCCTGCCTGTCACTCACATGACATTGCAGCAATCCAGTCAATTCCCGATGAAAAACATCAAGTCTCGCCCCACATTTTTTCTTGTTTGAGAAGCAGTTATTGTGCCGAATTTCGACTCCCTGCTAGATTATTACCCCCCTAGTATTGGTAGGTTTAGGAGTAGGTGTGGGGGAGGGGTTAGGATTAGGCAATCAGGTAGCGACTTCAACAAGGGGTTAATAATTTGGCAGGGGGTTGAAATTCGGCACAACACTGTCTCACTCAGATGAAGGCCACAATAAAGGGAAGTACAGACTATTGCAACTTTTGTTTCATGCTGACTTTAAAACTTTTACCTTGGTGTTTAGCTCCTGCCCCACATTTTTTCTTGTTTGAAAAGTTGTTTCACTCAGCTATACGTCACAATACAGAGAAATAAACTTTTATTTCATGCCGACTTTAAAACTTTTACCTTGGCGTTGAGCTCCAGAAACAATATCACAAACCTTTGATATTCTGTAGGGGTACCATTTGAAACTGTCGGAACGATCACCCCAGTAAAGCTCAATTGAACCCAGCAGTGATGTCATATTGATGACTGCTGCTCTGTGGATCCCCATCCCTGTTCCCTTTGCAGCTGCTCGCTTCAGCAGTGGAAGCATGGCCTGCATGACAAGTGCAATCAGTAGGTTAGATGTTTGTAATGAGAGTAGATATGTGCATATATTGTGTTTAGACTTAATCTGAGAAATGAAACCTTGGTGATCATCAACGGTGAAACAGAGTTGGTATGGAAGTTTTCCAACATCTTGTCTGCAGTGACTGCGTCTAGGTTTGCTACAACATTAATTCCAGCATTGTTGATGAGACAGTTGAGACCCTCCTCTTGAACTAGCTGTTCCACCTCAGATGCAGCTCTTTCTATACTCTCTTGACTGATGACATCTAGTAACAGAGATGTTCACCATTAACACAACAGTCAAGTAAACAAAGTCTAACTTTTAAATACAGCTTCTTCTAGATCAGTGGTTTATAACTGGTGTCACCATTCAAAATGGGTTGCCAGTTCTTTTTGGTAGTTTTTCCTCCACAGCAGGGAGAAAAACTAAGCAAAATGCAGATAAAGATAAATAAAAAAGACCCTCTCCCAGCTACATTAAATGGTTCAAGGCAAGCACTTTCGCTGTTTATGCATTTTAAAAAGTGTCAATTTCATGGTAGTCAATGGTAATATTAATACTTTCATCCTCTGAGGGATTTTTTTTTTGCACAATAATATTGTGTTGTGTTAGGTCGCCACCTAATGTTCAAAACAAAATCTGGGTCATGAAGCAAAATCAACTGAGAAACACTGTTCTAGACTAGAAAGTGCTTTTAAAATACTTACCTAGTTTAATAATGTGTATGTTTTGATGCTCTTCTGCCAACCTTTGCAATTCCTATAAAGCAAATAGGTCTTTTCAAAATACTTTACTGTTTTTAGGACCTCATTTTAAACTACATAAAATGTATGTACTTTTAAAACATTATCACACTAAAAAGCTAATAAAAAAATACTCTTTCCTTTATACATTCATATGACTTTTATCAAAAATGTTAATGTTGAAATATGTTGGTTGTACTTGTCAACCGCGCTTGCGCACATTCCCATGCAGGCTAACAAGATCTGGGGCTGGTTTCTAATGTTTGTATAGTAGGCCTAATGCAAATACTACACTGTCTGCTCGCGACTTTACCTTGGCTCCATCTGGATTCCGAGCAGTAGCGATAATCTTCCCGGGAGAAAAGCCTCCCGTTACTAGACTCTCAACTATCTGCAGTCCGAGGCCTCGACTGGCTCCGGTGACCATTAAGTTTGAACAGTTTTTAAATGCATGACTCATATTGTCACTTTATTCGAGAACACGAGTTAAATTTTCTGTCCCGACAAGTTAGATGACAGAATTGTCTATAGTCACGTGATCCGGGAATCAGCTGTCTCCACGCGTCACCACCGTCTTCAGTTCCCGTATCTCCGCTTCGTCATATTGATTTATTTAAAGTAACTTTATTATAAAATACGATAATATGACCCACAAAATGTTTCGAACACAAGCATCACTAAAAAAATCAAGCACGTGAGTTTTCGTTGAGCTAACCTTTATTCATACAGTATCACTCGTGACATTTCATTTTCGATGTATATTCTGGAGAACTTTGGACATTTCATAAATCGCTTAATTTAATTTAGGAACTCAATAATCAGTTATACAAATATATATATACTTTAAAAAATTTTCAAAACAGAATTATCCTCACAAACTGCATGTTCACATAATCAACACCCGCACACAGGAATAAACACACAAAGCTTTTCTTAAAGCATCATTAACCACTGAAATATCAGTTACAATATGTGTTCAAGTTGGTTTTTATTATAAAATGGATCGATTAATTCGATTTTGCCCACAGATGCACTGACAATATTTTAACCTTTGACAAATCAGATTTATTTGAATGGCCAGTTAGAACAAAACACTAAATTAGTGTGAATGCCAAATGATTTATGAAATGATTTATGTGTGACATCTGGGACAACTACACAGAAAGCATGATAAATTTATAATAAATTACGCAAGAACACATGTAGTGCACACAATCTTTCATCACTAGTAGAGTGCTGACATTGCAGATTACAATAACTTGGTACAGAAAAAGTGCCTTATCTTCATAAACATGTCTAAGAAGAACATGTTACTGCTCAAGAAGACCTTTGATGCCGAATCATCAGTTTGATAAGTGTAATTATTATGATAAACAGTTACAGTCCTTAAAAGATTTTGTCCTTTAAACATGTATATTAAATGTTGTAAAATGATATATCAGCATATTTTGGAGCATAAAAACATTCTTATCATGATTTCCTGTGTCAAAACTGATAAGTGATATCCTTTAAAGCTTGTTTTTTATCATTCTGCTTAATTTATTGAGGGGCTCACATTCATAGTCATGAATTAACATTTTATAATGCCAAATCAAGTGAACTAGAAGTCTACATTAGTTCTATTTCATATCTGGTTCTAAAAGACAGACAGCAGAGGACTTTATATCATCTAAATTACTTTTTGCTTGCTCTCTGTCTGCTGTCAGCTTCACTTGGTGACAGTGTGGATGGCGTGTGCTAGATATCCCACGTTTGCAGACGTCACACCAGCCACGGAGATCCGGCCATCTTTTGTCATGTATATAGAGAATTCTTTAATCAGACGCTCCACCTGACAAAAAGCCACAAATAAGACAAGCAAAAAAAGGCCAATGAGAAAAGGCTTATCAGAGATACACAGAATGCACTTTGACTTGACTTGCCTGCTCCGGTTTGAGTCCCGTGAAGCAGAACATTCCGATCTGGTCAGTGACATGCTGCCAGTTTTGAGTGGAGCCCTCCTTCTTAAGGTTAGAAACAAGCATCTCCCTCATCCTAATGATACGGGAGGCCATGCCCTTCACCTCCTCGAGCCTACCGGAAAAACAGTCAAGCCACAGTCTGTAGATCTCAGTTCTCATTGGCTGTGTTCATGACGGGATTAATCTCAGGACTCACCATTCTTTGTAGAGTTCGGGTGTGTTGAGAATAGTGGAGGCGATGCGAGCTCCATTCATGGGTGGGTTGGAGTAGATGGGCCGAATGAGAATTTTCAGCTGGGATTCCACACGCTTCGCCTCTTCAGCATCCTTACACACCACCGTGAAGCCCCCTACACGCTCACCTGAAGATGCAAAGGTACAGAGCATTGACTTAAAAATAGAAAAATATTTTCCACTTAAAGGGGACCTATTATGCCCCTTTTCACAAGATGTAATATAAGTCTCTGGTGTTCCCAGAATGTGTCTGTGGAGTTTCAGCTTAAAATACCTCAGATCATTTATTATAGCTTGTCAAATTTGCCCCTATTTGGGTGTGAGAAAAAACATTCCGTCTTTGTGTGTATCCCTTTAAATGCAAATGAGCTGCTGCTACTCGTCGACTTTCCAAAAGAGGGCGGAGCTTTAACAGCTCACACTTCTGTTGCTCAACAACAACAAAGCTGGAGAATCTCACGCAGCCAAAATGCAGATTGTCAGTAACGGTGTTCTGCCTTACATTGTTCAAACCAGAGTCGGACACTGATGGAGAGACTCTGGAAGAAGTTACAACTTTCAGAATGACACTGGACGTTTCTGTACGGTTAGTGGATAAATTTATGTAGTTGCTGTGGAGTTGATTCAACTCATCGACTAGCATGTGCCATCATGTTAATCTTTTGTGCAAATCCAGCGTTGAATTGACCCTCATTTGTGAAGAAGTTTGACGTAAAATGACGGCATGGCAACAAAACTCTACTACAACAACTCTTCCTCTTCTTTAAAGCAGCCCAACATGGCCTCGCCACCTTTGTTGTGTGTTCCTGAGGGCAGGGTTTATGTAAATTCTTGGTTTTGTGATGTCACCAATCCAGGAAGAAGCTTGTTGTAGTCCCTACTAGCCGTTAGTTGTAGTTCTTAAAAAGCGAATTCTTTAAAAGAAAATATCTCCCTTTGCATTGAACTTTGAGTGTCGTAACTTTGCAGATGTTGTTTATGCTCCAACAGCAACATTACACACTAACTAAAGTTAAAAATGTGAAATCATAATCAAGGACCACTTTAAAATATAGCAAAAATCCTTGAAACATGATTAATTTACTCAAGAATATATCTGTACAGAGTATTTTGTCTTACTATAGTGGGAGAATTTTTCACTTGTTTAAGGATAAATAAGTGACTAGATTACATTTACACTACTATTCAAAAGTTTGGGGTCAGTACGATTTTTTAAAAAGAATTTAAAACTTTTATTCAGCAAGGATGCATTAAATTGATCAAAAGTGACAGGAAATGCATTTATATGTCAGCTTTTTTGTTCTTTTAAACTTTTTTTGTTTGTTTGAATGGTTTCCACAAAAATGTTAAGCAGCACAACTGTTTTTATCATTGATAATAATAAATGTTTCTTGAGCAGCATATAAGAATGATTTATGAAGGATCATGTGACACTGAAGACTGGATTAATGATGCTGAAAATTCAGCTTTCCATCACAGACATGAACAACATTTTAAAGTGTATAGAATAAAAAAAATAAAATCTTGAATTGTAATAATATTGCACATTATTACTGCTTTTAATGTATTTTTGATCAAATAAATGCAGCCTTAGTGAGCAGAAGAGACTTTTGAATGGGGCTATTTAGGGACTTACTTACTTTTACAGTGGGTAAGGAAAGTATTCAGACCCCCTTACATTTTTCACTCTTTGTTATATTGCAGCCATTTGCTAAAATCATTTAAGTTCATTTTTTTTCCTCATTAATGTACACACAGCACCCCATATTGACAGAAAAACACAGAATTGTTGACATTTTTGCAGATTTATTAAAAAATAAAAACTGAAATATCACATGGTCTAAAGTATTCAGACCCTTTGCTCAGTATTTAGTAGAAGCACCCTTTTGATCTAATACAGCCATGAGTCTTTTTGGGAAAGATGCAACAAGTTTTTCACACCTGGATTTGGGGATCCTCCTTGCAGATCCTCTCCAGTTCTGTCAGGTTGGATGGTAAACGTTGGTGGACAGCCATTTTTAGGTCTCTCCAGAGATGCTCAATTGGGTTTAAGTCAGGGCTCTGGCTGGGCCATTCAAGAACAGTCACGGAGTTGTTGTGAAGCCACTCCTTCGTTATTTTAGCTGTGTGCTTAGGGTCATTGTCTTGTTGGAAGGTAAACCTTCGGCCCAGTCTGAGGTCCTGAGCACTCTGGAGAAGGTTTTCGTCCAGGATATTCCTGTACTTGGCCGCATTCATCTTTCCCTCGATTGCTGCCACCACCATGCTTCACTGTTGGGACTGTATTGGACGGGTGATGAGCAGTGCCTGGTTCTCTCAACACATACCGCTTAGAATTAAGGCCAAAAAGTTCTATCTTGGTCTCATCAGACCAGAGAATCTTATTTCTCACCATCTTGGCAAACTCCATGCGGGCTTT
>RJVU01048406.1:4135475-4148668 GCA_003731715.1 Anabarilius grahami | reverse complement strand
AGCAAAGGGTCTGCATACTTAGGACCATGTGATATTTCAGTTTTTCTTTTTTAATAAATCTGCAAAAATGTCAACAATTCTGTGTTTTTCTGTCAATAAGGTGTGTACATTAATGAGGGAAAAAAAATAAACAAATGATTTTAGCAAATGGCTGCAATATAACAAAGAGTGAAAAATTTAAGGGGGTCTGAATACTTTCCGTACCCACTGTATATAAGTGTAATACAAGTCATTTGTTTTAACAATATATTTGATGCTCACCATACATGCCCATATTCTTTGCAAAAGACTGGGACAGAAGAATGTTGTGCCCCTGCTCAATGAAATAACGCACAGCCCAAGCGTCACGATCGATGTCGCCACTGGCAAATCCCTGGTAAGCCATGTCAAAGAACACCAAGAGGTTTCTTTTCTGTTGAAATGAGAGTGAAAAATCTTATTATCACTGACATAGTCATTCGTTTGAGACTGAGGACAGTCATTCTTTTATCGGTCCAAATGGTCAAACACAAAGATAAGGCACAGACAAGATAATGTATAAGGCTTTCCAACTTTATCTCTCGGTCACTTCAGTAAGTAGCTTTTCTGAGACCTGCAGTCAGCTTGGTTTTGGACTTTAATTTAATGCCAAAACCATTTACCTTGATCAGAGCAGCCATCTCTTTCCACTGCTCGGGCCTTGGGTCCACTCCAGTGGGATTATGAGCGCACGCATGCAAAACAATCACACTCTTCTCAGGGATTTTCTGAAAGAGAAATAAATACATAAATCTGATTTCATTTGTGGGAAAAACATTTTTTGTTTTTTCCCCAACACTTCATTTACAGAAATTCACCACAAATTACAACATTTTCCAGAATTTCAAAATAAAGTGATTCCCTTTTAAAGTGATAGTTCACCCAAAAATGAATTTCCTGTATGAATTCATTCATAAACTGTATGGTTACCCATATTCTTCAAAATATCTTGTTTTGTGTTCAGCAGAAGAAAGAAATTCATACAGGTTTGGAACAACTTGATGACAGAATTTTCATTTTAAGGTGAACTATCCCTTTAATACTCAACCTTGCAGAGAAAAGGGGGATGAGAAGAAAAAAAGAAAGCTAAAAATGCAACAAATGTACAATGATTGCTTATTCCCAATAAAGTACAAGATATAAAAAAATGTCTTACTGAAATATCATCCAAGGCTCCTTTAAGGTCAAAGCCAATGGTTTTAGGGTCATAGTAGGCATAAGCCTTTAGCTGCATGCCGGCATCTCTGAAGATAGGGGTGTGGTTTCCCCAGGAGGGTTTAGGCAGGTACACGTCCCGGGACACATTATGGAATCGTGCCTAGCCAAGAAGAAGTTGTGTGAGTACTTGTGGTGAAGCACATTTAATTATTTTAACTCTCTTTACAACCAATAACCAGACATAAAAATAGTCAACAGTGACTGCTTTTTCAGTATTCTTGGTTCTGGAAGCATTATTCCCAATCACACAAAAACCAAAGCAATCAGGCCTAACACCACATTAAAACTTAAATTTAAAGCAAAAAATGAACAACTCATCTCATGAATAATTAGGAATGAGATAAATAAATCAAAAACAAATTTTAGAAATGCATCATTTCATGTATGATATAGATCAAAATGACAGCAAATTATTAAACATTTTTTTTTAAATATTAAACAGCACAACTGTTTTCAACTATAATAGTGATAATAATAGTTTCCCGAGCAGCAAATCAGCAGAAATCTGATTTCTGAAGGATCATGTGACACTGAAGACTGGAGTAATAATACTGCAAATTCAGCTTTCCATCACAGACATGAACTACATTTTAAAGTGTATAGAATAGGAACATTTTTTTTTATATATTGTAATAATGTTTCACAATATTACTGTTTTTACTGTATTTTTGATCAAATACATACAGCCTTGGTGAGCAGAAGAGACTTTCAAAAACATTCTTCAAAAATTCTTACCCACCCCATACATTTGAATGATAGTTTAGAATTATAGAATAAAAACAATATATTAAAGGTTTATTGCAAAATATCCAAGTTGTTTGACAATGTATGGATAGTGACTCGAATTACATCATTTGGAATGCTTCATGAGAGTAAAAATTGGAGTGGCAATTAAATAAAATATAATTTTTTAAATCATACTTAGTAATTGCTTGTAAAGGTTTATATGCATACAAAGGAATAGGATGGTTTACTTCCATAACACTCTATAACACTCATGTGCTCTATTACAGCCAAATATAAAACAAATATATTATGAAATCCTTACAAACAACTAAGTTTAACTACATACCACAAAGTTAGCACCAATACGTAGAGATCCAGTTCCAGAGATAGTCTGGACAGTGATGCTCTGTGTGCAAAGAGAACTGGGAATTAATCACATCTAATAATTGAATAAGCAAAAGACTTCCTTTTAAAATGCATTGCTTTGAAGTACTTACTCTTCCGCTCTTTAAGACCTCATTATCAGGTCCAAGAGCCAGCTGAGCACAGGCCTTTGAAAAGTCTGCCAATCCTACAATAGGAAGGTACTCTTTATCCAACTTCTTAGCAGCAATCTGGGCCTCAGCCTGACAATACCAAAAACCTGTCATTGTTTTGTGCAGGGATTAGAATATTAAAACTTTATTTGGCTGATTGGAAATGGATAGCATTATGGATATTATAATTGCCATTTTAAATGTACATCAGCTATACAGCAAAAAGCGTTTTAGTAGATAAAATAGGCCAGGGTGATTCAGGGAAATCTAACAAGATCATAGCATATCATAATGTAAGCCAAATTGTTACATTATAATGAAGGGGGCACCTTTCGGACACAGTTGAGGACAAATGGCTTGCCCTGATCATCTCTATAAGCTCCTACTCCGAGGTTCATCTTTTTGGGGTTGGTGTCACGCTTGAATGCCTCTGTGACACCCAGGATGGGATCAGGGGGTCCCATCTGTACCTCAGTCCACCATGAGCTGTGAAAAAAAAAAGAATACTTTTAGGTTAAATGTTGAGTGCAAGTATGCTGCTCCAGTCAAATCGTTATGACTGTGCATTGTGGAAAATTTATATTGATAGCTAAATGTTTTTGGTTTCATTCTTGCACAAGCTTTTGGAAGTAAACTCTTATAGCTGTGAATTCCAAAGAAGTGAAATTCAAACATCCCTAATAATTAAATACAGACCACCTTCTATTTTCACTGGCTCTAAAACTACTTTGCATATACATTAGGGAAAAAAAAGAATATTTATATATTCTTTGGACGTCTCATTAAAAATTCTCCAAGCTGGATAAGTTTATCATATGGTGATTATCATAACAGAGCTTTTGTTCTCGTTAAGCTGGAATGAAGTCATTAACAGCTTTAACTACACTGCTAAACTCCACTAATGAGACTTCAAGTATGAACGCTTACAGTAGAGAACTCCAAGTTTAAGCACACTGCATGGCTGTATTTGTTCTGATGGATACTTTGAACAAAGTTTCAGAATGGCCATGTCATTCTAAATAAAGATTCTGTTAGCTTGCACAGTAGGTCATCTCTGTAATTACCAGTGTAAAATGGAAGTATAATTCCAGTCAAAACCCCACCCACATAAAGTACGGTAATCCAATGAAAAGAGGTGTACAACACCCACCCTCTGCATCAGAACCAATCATGTGTCACACTCACATACTGCCCATTTCAACCCGGCTCTAAATGTCATTCACCTTGTACCAATCAGCAACTAGAACTACATTAAAAAAAACGTACTATGTGCACATTTGCTGTACTCTCAGCTTTTGAGTTTAAGACATACTGCTACCGTTTTATCCTCAATAACAAGCAAAACCCTAAATGTAAAACATCAATTAAAGACATTATTGTAATGTTTAAGGGATATGAGGAGTTTTATGTGGATGCTTCCCTGTCTCTGTCTGAACACGGACTGTAGTGATTGCCTCAATTTGAGGAAGTAGGAACATGCTCTTTTTATTTTCCTACTCAAGTTACAGATAATTTATATAATGTATAATTAAGTAAACCCAAAGATGACAGACAATTAACAAAAACAAGTTAAAAAGCAAAATAAACATGAATAAACAAGTAAATAAAATAAGCAGATAAAAAAAAGTGATAAATGAATGAATTTATGAATTGCCCTAGCAGAAAAATAAATAAATAAAAGATAAAGTTAAAGAGCAAAATATAAAACAAGTAGATAAAATAAATATATATAAAAAAATTATAAATACAAAAAAGTAGTAACACAAACTATGTAACGTAATACTTTAACAGAAACAGCAGTAAAAGAAAATAACTTTTAATAAGGAGGCTGTTTCGTTCATCTCACACTATTAATGTTATAATACCATTAAACAGACAGAAAAATATATGAACAACCTTGGATCTGAAAGTAGCAAGCTAGGCCTTGTTGAAACTGATATATCAGTGTCATTATGAACACTTAACGTGAAATCTCGCCTGTGCTGATCTTGTTCTCTCTGATCGATTATCAAAGCCCTATTAGTGATTTGATATAACTTCTGACATTGACAGCCGTCATATGCTATTAAAATGTCATGTTGAAAGATAAAAAAAAATACTCGTTGAACTTCAAAAGGATTAATATATTAATAACTACGTTAAATTATAAGCACAAGGTTAATGTGTCATGTGTTACAGTAGAGTGGCATACTGTAACTTTCAGTGGAGCTGCACTAGTGCTCAGTCCGCTAACTCGCTAGCACAAGCTAACTTGTCAACAGAGTGTTTGCACAAGAAAAATAAAGCCTCAAATTACCTTGCACGGAGCTGTAAGACTGCTAAAACAGGGACCTGAGCCCCGACACTAGTCAAAATCTTGCTGGATTTTAGCAGGGCCATTGCTGGAAGAGTAGATGACTTGGTGGAAGACAAACGCACACTGGCTGGGTACTTGAACTTGTGTGCTGCATGCGTTGATTATAGCGCCTCCAAGGACATTGCATTGCATAGCTGCTGGAGACAAGAGGTAGTACAGACTCGAAGACTAGCCAACTACGAGTAACTGGTCTGATGAGGTTCATACTAGATTGAAGTGTTGGGTTGTTAGTTCTCGGTAACCAAAGGCCTTTTTGGTTGGATTTGTTCTTGAGGTATTATAAAACGCAAATTGAACAGAATTTGTGCAGAAGTGATTATTTTGAAGTATTTACCTAAATGTTACTTACTTATGTCTTGGTATAGTCAGTGTTGGGGGTAACGCATTACAAGTAACGCGAGTTACGTAATCAGATTACTTTTTTCCAAGTACTGAAATAGTGAGAATGCATACTCACTTGCTCAAAAACAGAATCAGTATACCTCAACATGAAAGAATAAAAAAAACAGTGAAATCCAAAGCTATTAAGTAAACCTGCAATAATTAAAATGTTAAATATATAATTTATGTTTAATCTCACTTTATTATTAACCAATGTTTTTGCTGTTGACCTTTGATGATTGAATTCAACTATACTAATGAGTAAACATGACTTTTGTTAAACATCACATTTGTGTTTCATTTTTTGTTTTTATTGCTAAAGTAAGAGTGTTGTCACTTTTGGTGTGAAAAGACCTTGCCAAAAATAGAACTTTTGTTTTTTGGTTATTAAAAAACAAACAACCAAGTCCAACTTTTTTATGAAAGTAAAACATTACTTTCCATAAAAAGTAACCAGTGTTGGGGGTAACGCATTACAAGTAACACGAGTTACGTTATCAGATCAGTGTGAAAGGGTCTTTACATTTGCCCGAAATATATCTTTTATTTATTTATTTTTTGTTAAAAATCAAACAAGCAAGCCCAGCCCAGGTGAGAAAAGTAAGGCAAAAGTAACGCAATGCATTACTTTCCATAAAAAGTAACTAAGTAACGCAATTAGTTACTTTTTACAGGGAGTAACGCAATATTGTAACACATTACTTTAAAAGTAACTTTCACCAACACTGAAAGTAACTAAGTAATGTAATTAGTTACTTTTTTAGGGAGTAATGCAATATTGTAACACATTACTTTTAAAAGTAAATTTCCCCAAAACTGAAAGTAACTAAGTAATGTAATTAGTTACTTTTTTAGGGAGTAATGCAATATTGTAACACATTACTTTTAAAAGTGAATTTCCCCAAAACTGAAAGTAACTAATACAATTAGTTACTTTTTCAGGGAGTAATTCAATATTGTAACACATTACTTTTAAAAGTAACTTTCACCAACAGTGAAAGTAACTAAGTAACATAATTATTTACATTTTTAGGGAGTAATGCAACATTGTAATGTGTTACTTTTAAAAGTAACTTTCCCCAACACTGGCTATAGTAATAAAAAATATTAAATGCCATCAATTAAGTTATGACATTTTTCTGTATAACTATTGCCTGTGTACTGTATCACTGTAACTCTCCTAAGGGGCTTTTACACTGAATGTGTATAGTACCATATGACAATTACATGGTCAAATATATGTCCAAAAAATGGTTCAGTCTTCACAAGCTGTGTTGTTCTCAATTTTCCAGACAAATTACAAGCAAATTGAGATGTCCAACACTTGCAGTGGAGTGAAGCAATATGCATATTGACATACTAGTGCAATTATAATAAGTGGCCACTTGGAGTCATCGTTGCTCCACACATTGCAGCACTGTTTATCTCACTATTTAAAGAAGTGCTAATAGTATAAGGTTCACCTCCCTCTCTATAGGCTATAAAGGATATAAATGAGTCTATACTGCAACTCTAAGCAAATCATCTGCCTACAGACGTTACGTTTTGCAGTTTAATTTCATATGCTGTGAATACTGACATCACAATGTCTGACATCACAAATTAACTTTGCAATAACTGCCAGACATGCTTGGCATATTTTCTGTATTTTTGTGCACAAGTAAAGAATGAATCTGTGAGCCTCAATCCTTATGTATCTAACTAACATCATGACCATTCAACATCCATTCAAGCGCATTTTTGCTTATCCTTTCTTAATCTTAGCAACCATCCCCCTTTTCCCCTTTATGCTTTCAATTTTCTATATGCGACTTATGAGGCTCACAATGAGCCTAAAGGACATTAAAGGCCTTTATAATTATATCAGCATACACTGAGTGGCAGAGAGCACTGGTGCTTCAGTGGTAACATCCTCGCCTGCCTTGCAGGAGATCCAGGGAAGATAAGGCTGTTGTGAGTTTGTAGTTTGTAGTTGCTGTGAGCTATTAATGTTTGAGGCATAGCTTAGAAAATGGATTCCAAGCCTGTGTATGGTGTATTCTCAGATGCTTGTCTTGGTTACTGCTGTTAATGAGATTTGTTAACTTTAATGAAAATAACATTGGTAGGAAAAGAATGAGTTCTAATGATTTATCAAAGAAATGATAGGGGGAAATTACAGCAGTATACAAAATGTTATGAACAATGGCAAATTTTTATTTAATCCAATACTGTTTTGAATTGTTGATAGACACCATTAGATGTTTTAGATTTTCAAATAGCATCGATTGTCTTTTTGCTAACAATATTTTCTTTTCGAAGAACATAGCCTCTTTCCCATTTTGCAGTGTAGAAATTTAGCCATCCACTCTCAATTCCTCATTAAATTCATAGTAGCTATATTTAAACATCATCAATAAAAGAACAGGATTCTCTTCATTTATTAATTCATTAGTCTAGTAATTACAATATAGACATTATACCAGACTATGAATGCTTTCTGGTAATTGTATTCAAAAGGTAAAAAGGGTAGGGCACAGCTTTCGATATCTTTAAAAGCAAAATATTTGGAGCGGATGAACCATCTCAGCATATTATTTTCATTTACAGTTAATTTGCTTTGAACCAGATTCTCACTGGTATCACTTGAGCACATGCTAAGAAAAAAGTCAGCATTGTAAAGCTGTTAAATAGTCACATTGCTTCTTCTTTTTTTTAAATTAAAGTCTGCAGAAATGTTTAAGAAATATAATTATAAATAATTATCAGTATTTGTTTTTACTTTAAACAGCTGTCTTCAGATATAGGAATGTACTTTTTGCTAAATTATTAGGATTAAATAATATATAAAGTGTTAAATAAAATGTAGATTTATCCGATTAGATTTTAAAATAAATGTTTTGTACACAATCAATCACCAGTGTACATTGGAGCAATGTTATCAGTCAATGCAAGCAGTGTAGAGAATCCCCATTTATAAAACCAAAACTGCATTTGGATGAATTATTCATGTTCTGATGATTAATTGATAGGAATTCCTACAAACTCTGCTATGTAAGAGGAAAGTCTTGCAGATAAATTATTTAATGTGGTTTAAATGCATTTGGACACAATTAGGAACGATTTTTTACTAGAAATGTGATGTCTCCACCCAGCATGTCAAAGAGGAACTGACATCATGGAGATGTTACGTGTAACAAAGGACAATTTCAAAGAGTTCAGTATGTTCTGTTCTGTAAAAGGACTATTCCTGCAATTGTATTTTTGTAATCAATCACCTGGATTAGCAAAAATAAAACATAAAATTTATATCACATAACTTTTATTAATGCTCTCAGTTACATCCTTAAACAGTATCAGCCAAAAAAAACCCAAACACCACAAACCCAAACATAATTGGGCAGAAATAAGATGAAATGAGGACAAAAACAAACTGGAGACGAAACCAAACGGAAGGGAAGAAACCAGAAGAATTTAAAGCCAAGCACTCCAAATAAATATGTCACATATCTAATCATAATATACCATTAGTCTGCTACTCTTTCAGAAAGGTTCTTCTTTAAATATATAGTTTAAAAATTGAGCAGAGGGCATCATAGTAGCTTCAGTTTGTAGGCAAAGGAAAGCAGTGGCGATTGGGTTGTGGGAAGGGAGAGGAAAGAAGGGGAGAGGAAAGACTTTGTGCTTTTCTGTGCGCACTCATTCAGAACTCATTTAGAGAGGGGGATGGGAGGGGGACGGGGGTGCCCGGCACATGCACACGGTTACAGTATTCAGGCAGCTGGAACAGAGCTGAGATGGAGGTCAGGAAGCCTCGATTCACAGCATGGGCTCCCGGCAAAGGACGATCTCCAGCTCTGAGCGGTACAGTTTTCCCCCGTCTGACAGTGCCATGATGCTTTGCTTATAACCAGTCAGGCTCTTAGTGTCCACCTCCTGAGGTGAAACACAAGCACGTACAGTAAGATGGCGTTCGTTATTTGTCACTTTGAAACGCTATACCAATTCTGAGCCTTCTTATCTCACCTTATTGTTCTTCTCATAGAGGTCCTTCAGGAGAGCATCCAGCTCCTGCTCGTCAATATAGCCATTTCCATCCTTGAAAGCAGAAAACAACACCCATGAGATTCTGTTTGTCACAATTTATAAAACCTTTTGAATGTTCTTCAGTGGAACAAAGGAGGATTTTACTGATTTTTCTTTTCTAGATTTTAAAATTCCAAGTCTTTTGGAGACATAAAATAGCTTTGTGTGCGGAGCACATTGAAATTTAACTGCAGCGACTGAATCACTGTACGAGTGAGAACTTGAGAGTCGGATCATTCCAGTTTGTGAACTAATTGTTTCCCAAAAGCATCATTAGCCAACTATGGTCACAAGTCCCATTGAACTCTATTGGTAACGACGGAACTTGTGACCATAGTTGGCTTTGAGAAATGCACCCCAGACCGGTTGTATGAACTTAGATCTGACTGAAAATAATTCATTCACAAATCAAGCATTGCTACTTCTCTCATAATTCTCAAGGTCGTTAGTGAATAAGGATTAAATTGAGATCATATGGCAGTGGAATACAGTGCACAAGTTGTATATGATATTTTTAAAGTGCTTTTGTGTCCTTTTTGATGCTTAAAATCTTTGGTCAATGTTTATTGTTTTAGCATGAGAAAGAGGAACCAGTAAAATGTCAGCTTTGCTGTCCAATAGAAGAAATTCATATGGATTTGGAGTCATCAGGGTGAGTAAATGATGACTTTTGGTGAATTAATCCTATAAGGCTATGTTATTTTGTCGCAAATCAGATCTTTTCAGGCAGACTGTCCACACTATTAATTGCAAGTGATCAAATAAGATTTGTGTCCACTGTCCAGACATAACCCGAAAATGGAGGTGCATCACCTCGCTCTCCAAATCACTTAATGTGGTTAGAATCAGATTTGAATAAATTAGATTTCAAGTGTTTTTTTGCTGTCTAGACTTTCAAAAACCCATCTGGATAAAATCTGGCTATGCAAAAAATCCGATTTTTGCTGGCAGTCTGAACATCGCTTAAGAGCCTGTTCATATGTGCTGTATGAAAAGAACCATATTGGCTTAATTATCATTTGTTAAATGTTAACTGACTTTGTTTTGAGTGACTAAAATGTATTTGAAATACATTTATTTTGTGCTAAGTATACTACAAATACATTTATGTGCTAAATAAAAATACCCTGCAATTGTACTTTTGGTATAGCCTACTAAACTGGTACACTTAAAGTCAGCTAAATTGGAACAACTAATTTTGTACTTAATGTACTTTAATTGTGCGGAAGTAGTGCTGAGGTCCAACTATAGATATATTTGATTGTGCTAAAGTGGAACTATTGCAAGTGTACTTTAGGTACACTTTAAATATCTTGCATTTAAAGACTGATAATATACAAAGATCATACAATCCTTATTAATAGTGATATTAAAACACTTTTTAGGCATATTAAGAAACATGCATTGTGCAATAAAGAAATACTTTAAATACATTTTAATTGTAATTTTATATCAGTAAGTCTTAAAGGGATAGTTCACCCAAAAATGACAATTTTATCATCATTTACTCACCCTCAAGTTGTTCCAAAACTATATGAATTTCTTTTTTATGCTGAACACAAAAGAAGATATTTGGAAGAATGTCAGTAACCAAACAGATCTCGCCCCCCATTTACTACCATAGTATTTATTTGTCCTTCTATGGTAGTAAATAGGGGCGAGATCTGCTTGGTTATAAACATTCTTCCAAATATCTCAGCAGAACAAAGAAATTCATACAGGTTTGGAACTACTAGAAGGGGAGTAAATGATGACAGGATTTTCATTTTTGGGTGAACTATCCCTTTAAGTGATATGTCAATAAATATGTTAACGAAATTGAAGTATATGTAGTCTGAAATAAATGTATTTTAAATAGATTTTAGTACCGTTTTTTAAAACTAGGGAAACCCTGTTAAAATGCTATTTTTTCCAAATGTCTGTCTGTTTCAATTCTTATTTTATGACTATAAACCATAATAGTGCTTAGATGGCGTTGCATGTGTCTTGCTCTCAATATTTTTCATAACAACTGTAAGACATTTTGACTGCCAGGAGGAGAGTGAGATACAGAGACAAATTCTACATTAATTACACACTTACATGGTAACATCTGATACACATTGTGTTCACGTGGATTACATTTCATGTATAACTGAATCATGGTCCTCATAGCAAGCTTAAGTTTAGCCTTAACAATTGCGAGTGGGTGCTGTTGTCTAATGGTCTCTATTTTCTCACAGATATTTTGTTTAATTTGAGACTGTTTGATTACATAGAACAAGGTTGAGATACTCTTGCCTTCCTAAAGCCTAAGCCTGGTCTGTGTAAGTTAACTGGAGAAAGACTAATGATAAACTTGTGGAAGTACAGCATTAAATAGCAATTTTCATGTTGCAGCAATTTTCATTGGGATTTCTGTAATTACTTGTGGTTGGCACTTAAACTGTTGTAAATGTACTTCTGATTTTGCATTTTAAATCACTTTCCAAATGATGATACCACCAAGCTGGAAGATGTGGGCAGAAAAACAGGTGCAGGTGCTTCTGCTCATTTTCCTGCACAGGTGAATGGGGACACTGTTTTGCATTCAGAAGGCGCTCACGAAGGAGGGTAAGATCAGATTTCCAGCACCACTACAGCAGTGCATACAAATCAACACAATATAAAGCCCTGCAAAAGATGTTTAGCTGTTCTTGCTGGATTATACATCACCTTATCATAGTATGTAAAGATGGCGTTGAACTGCTCAGCAGTCAGCCTGACGCCCTGTTCAGGAATAAAAACATTGTTCAGTAACTAAAAATATCAGATCTTAGGAAAGCTATGAACTTCATGAATGAATGTGCTCTCACCTGAAACTTCAACAAGAAATTCTCCTGAACCGGCAGAAGCCTTAACATAAATAGAAAAATGATTATTGGGTTGATGTGTCTTACAATGTGAAAGTGAATTGTTTTTTAATTCCTCACCTCGCCATTTCAGACAGACCCAGTTTCCCATCGCCATTCAGATCAAACATCCTGAGCTACAAAAGAGAGAATGGCTCAGTTTCAATGTTTCCACAGTCAGGAAATCCTGAACTTGCTTCAAATTTCTTTATTGAATCATTATTTCCTATTGCTGCACAACATTTCTCATCACAATGAGTAGAGGACAACTAAGGCTCTCAATTAACCAACTGGCTTGCCTTGGAATAATTCAAGTTTGTGTCTCTGGCCTTAAGGAGTGGACATATGTTAGCACAGCTGGAGTGCAGACACAACCAGTGCATGTACAACTCACTCAAGCATGGTGGCAAACGGCTCCAGGATTTTAAGGTAAAATAACACTTTAAAGTTTTATATTTGTGTTCAATGTTAAATGATTGTGGGGTAAAAGCTTGTTGTCTTAAAAAACTTAAATGCCATGAATAAAGACAGTAGGAGGTATAAGATATTTACTAATGCACCACAAAGACAACTACTTACTATTGTTTGTGTGTATTCCTGCAATTTCTGGTCGTCATAGTGTCTGTTTGCCTTTTTAAGCAGATCAGAGAGGAAGCCCTGTTGGAAAAAAGATTCTGCTGATTTTATATACATTTTGACGATTTAAATTTAAATAATTGATTTAGAGATTCAAAACCTGTCCAAAGAAAATGTAGCTTCTTTTGCCAGGGTTTCAAAACGTACTCGGTTACTGACGTAACCTCGGTTCCCTGAGATACGGAACGAGTACTGCGTATGGGGAAAAGTCTCCCTTTTTCCCCGTTACTGAAGCCTTTTTCAATAACGCAGTGCAACTGCACCGTCATTGGTTCACTCATAGACAAGTCGTTGAACCAATGACGGCGCGGCACGGCCGCGCAGCCTATAGGCGAAGAGCGCGCGAATCTTCCCGCCGAAATGGGCGGGGCAGGTGACTATATAAGC
>RJVU01048406.1:4113952-4132297 GCA_003731715.1 Anabarilius grahami | reverse complement strand
GATGCTGATACACTGCAGCTTTGATTTTTATCAATATCTTAAAGTGATATTTCCCCCCAAAAATCTGAAATCTGTAATGATTTACTCCCCCTCATGTTGTTCCAAACATGTATTACATAATTTCTTCTGTGGAACACATTTTGAAGAATGTTTCAGCTGTTTTTGTCCATACAATGAAAGTCAATAAGGTCTAAAACAACATTGGATCCCATTAACTTTAATTGTATGGACAAATAAAACCAAACAAACATGGAGACATTTTTCAGAATATATACAAAGTTCTGTCATGAAACTCTAGATGGTGCAGGCTGATCGGTCTTTAACTTAATCTGCTTGCAATCACATCATTCTCTATAGGGCACAGCTGATTGGTTCCTGCTGTATCAGTAGCCAATGAGCTCGCTGCTCAACCTTCAAATACTTGGTCAGCGTTTGCTGTAGCATTTGCAGCATGCTTTCAGAAACCCTCCACCTTCCCCAGCTCCACCTGTATTGATCTGCTACGGGTAATTCATGTATGCTATCTTGTACGACAGCAGCATGTCTTACTTGCTCACAGCAGCGTGTTTATGTATGCATTGGCAGTAGCAAATCCCATACTTGCTCTGCAGCAGCAATAACCTACAGCAGCAACAATAAAAGCAGCAGCAGCGTAGCAGATCTATTTCACCAAGATCCAACATATCAACATTGTCATATCCATTTCCTTGCCAAACACTCCGAAAGTTGTCATGACAGAACTTTGTTTGTGTTCCACAGAATAAAGAAAGTTGTCAATGAAATGAAGGTGAGTAAATGTGAATCATGCAAAAGAGTTTCGATTTGAGCACAATGAATACAACAGGGCTGGTTTAGGTTTTCCTAAGTTTACTCATTGCTTTGAGAATTCGGATACAGTCTTTATAATGAGATGTTAATGCTTCTTCACTTGTCCGTATACTCACCACACCAGCCCCTCTCCGTGCAATCTCCAGCTGACTAAAGAAGTTTTCAAGCTCCTTACCCTCAATGTAGCCATTTCCTGCAATATAAGGAAGTATGGTTCAGTACTTACTGAGATGTCTTCATCTATAGTGATGTTTGTCATTATATGACTAGATAACTACTCTCTCAATGGAAATGCTAAGTAATGAGATTGCCTAGATGGCTTCTTTGAAGCTGGTTAACTCTAGATTGATTTGTTGGCTGGCACCCAATCCAAGTAACACAGTTCTTAATTAAAACTTTTGATGGCTAGTCTCCCAGTTAAGCTTTGAAGGCTCTCTCTTTTCCATTTTTCCTCTAATTGGGGGCCTTACAGTATGAGCCTTTTAAAGCCATTTATTTGAAAAGACGAAAAGGAGATTCTTCTTGATGCTTCAGAGAATATGCTGAAATTTTAAATTGCCTCTACAAATAAATGCAATATTACCATCTGGGGGTAATTTCCCATGCCAGGAAATTGGCCCTCCATGAAAAGGAAATATGCGTACGTGTACGCGTTTGAAATGGGATTTTCTGTGTATGGCCTAATACATCACCAAAGTGATTGTAACTTATGTGAAGTGAGAATTGCAATGGGTTCATAAGTATTGTCCTATTATCATGCTTGAAATGTCTGAACTACTATTTTGATTAATTTGCCTGTGAATTATAGTGGCATTTCTAGACAGCTGGACACATGACTAATGGGAAATATCTCTTTCTGTAATTTATAATAAATGTGAAGTACCATCACAGCATGGCTGAGAAAATACTATGAGCTGTATGTATGAAGACAGGCAGTCTTACTAGCGTGTCAGCAATTGATCTGACTATTGTGGTGAGAGAATGAACACTGATTGTAGACAGAGATCTATGCTGAATAATTAATCTTCTAAATTGTTGGGTGCAATACATAATAATTAATAGTTTATACATGCATTAATCCTGCTGAGTATGTTGGAATTGACTGCTATGTTGCCATCTAGTGTCGAGATGATTGCTCTGACATTTTGAGAGATAATATGACCATTCATTCTCTTTACAATGAATTCAATTTTTGTTTACGCTTTGAAAATGTCATTGTGTACAGATTGTTGATTCGTGCTCATGTGCATTATGGCCAGGGCGTTAATTAGCCTACATATTGGCCATTCATTTATGATTTCTACCATGGCTATGCCTATGCTATTATAATCATTTTTCTAGCATTTTTCCGGCAAGGCCAGCCATCTTGGAATTAGAACCGATGTGTTGGAATAGCCATTTTGGACTATGATATAACAAAACGTGTCACTTGCTGAACCTTATGTTTACTATACTGATACTAAAATGGAAGAAATATTTCATCCAGCCACTTGAATGGGTGTTAAAGCGTCTTTAATGGAAAATAATTCCAGATGCTTCTTAATATCTTCTAGGAAGATATTCTATGATAATGTGGATGACTGAGAATCTTCATTAAAAAAACATATTCTGATCAATTTCTTCCTTAAATACAATTTTGTGGAAGTTACATTAATAATTAGTTACATTTTAACTAAACACATCATAATCCATCCCTCAGAAACTTGACAGATTGTGTAGCTATCTTCTTTTTTAATGGAATCATTAAACTTTAAACAGAGTACAGGCATCTTATAATTAAAAAAAAAAAAAGGATACTTTATTATCCACTTTGTTTTGATTTACTATGAGGGATCTTAAAAGAGAGAGGCTAATCTGGTTAGATATTCGAGGTTAGTAAGTATATGCAAAGACTTTAAATAAAAATGACTTTGGTATAAGCTATGTTCTTCACATAATAGTAGGTTATTTAGCCTAATTTCATTTTTTCTTTCTTCCTGTATTTCATCTAGGCTATATAAATTAGGCGGGAAACGAACAGGAAAGAAACCCAAGTTGCCAATAACGATAACATCTGCCCTACGGATACGATTGTGTTGCTATTACATAAATAATTAGTCAATGAGATATTTTCAGCTTTAGATATTACAGGATGTAAGAACTGTCTGCTAACTCTCCAGGAATAACATCCTTCCTGTAAATGATCTTCACAAGATGTCCTAGGTGATGAGGACCTTGAACACACACCCAACAATTCGCACTGACAGATGCCCAGGATGCGTAAAAAAAAACAAAAAAACTTCGGAATAGACCGTGAACTTCTCAAACCCAATCAGCAAATGATGCACAGAAATGATGTCGGGGGAGGTAGGCAGGTCGCTAGATTTTGAAATATAGCCTCGGTGAATCATTTGGCCACCAGTAGCCTATACTATAAATGCGAGATATACCCGAGTAAAAATTCATTTCACTAATTTAATTTAACTAATTTGTGCCAAGAAGAGGCAGTGCACTAAATGTGAANAATATAATAAAATAGTATATATATATATATATATATATATCAAAAAAATTAATTTCAGGCATTTCATTATTTAGTTAGTTTCACGCCTCACGTATTTCAATCTAATGTTTGCATTACCCAACTGATCACAAGAGCTTTCGGTCATACATGTTCGAATGTTGTTTATTAAGTTTCTTTCTGTGATCTATTGTATTTCGCACGTCAAATTGCTGTCAAATTCTTTAGTTTTAACACTGACACTTTGAGATATCGAACCCTACAAGTATTTGCAAATGTTTATTGTTAACGTCAAACTTTTTTTTCTGCTTTTTTTTTATGAGAAAATTTCACTTATGACATTTCAGAATCATAATCCGTGGAATAAACGGCGCATCTGGACTTACCGTCTGCATCAAAATGTTTCCAGATGTCCAGAAACTGGGATGCGGTCAGCTCTGCCAAGTGAAGGTAGGGAGGCTGCTGTCCTTTGTTTGCCATGTTTTCGTAAATCTGTCCTACTGTCCACAAGAAAATCCCGGGCGAACTTTTACTCAGTCAGAGTCCAATTCGCACTGTAACTCCCCCGGTGGTTCGCAGGGGGTTTTAAATGCGCTGAGCGCTTGCAATCCTCTGGCGTTCATGCGGGTGGCGCAGTAGTTCCAGTATCACTGTTTCATGGCTCAGCACTCACGCACGTGCTGGGGAAGCTGCTGGAGATGCTCAGCTCTACAGATGCTTCCACTGAAACATGTAGATGGACCAGAATCACTGTATGTAGGCTATTAAAGGTTCTGCTCCGCTAACGTAATGTATATTGTGGCTGATATTCATGTAAATCATGGAATGACTACAGATGAGCCAGGAACAACCCAGCTTAACAAAAAAGTTCCCCAGCTGAATATACATTATATATATATATATTTAATGGGATGTGTGTAATGGGATTTTTAAAATATATTTTAATACCTGTAGCTCCTGTGCATGCATGCAAAGTTCAAAGTTTTGTGGGATACGCCACGATGAAAAGGGGACATTTTCAGTTTGCACTAATGTGTATGAACTTATTGTTTAGGCCTGTTTCACTTAGTTTGTTTTGTTAATCACATATTTATGTTAATCACTTTTTTGAAGTTGTTTAGTTAATATTCTTGGCCTAGGATACTGGGACAGGCACTATGACCCTTCAGAGGTCGTATAAGGAAGTAAGAGAGAAAGAGTTTAAGGGTTAGTTCACCCAAAAATGAAAATTCTGTCATTAATTACTCACCCTCATGTCGTTCCACACCCGTAAGACCTTCGTTCGTCTTCGGAACACAAATTAAGATATTTTTCATAAAATCCGATGGCTCAGTGAGGCCTGCACTGCCAGCAAGACAATTAACACTTTCAATGCCCAGAAAGCTACTAAAGACATATTTAAAACAGTTCATGTGACTACAGTGGTTCAACCTTAATGTTATAAAGCGATGAGAATACTTTTTGTGCGCCAAAAAAACGAAATAACGACTTTATTCAACAATATCTAGTGATGAGCGATTTCAAAACACTGCTTCATGAAGCTTCGAAGATTTATGAATCTTTTGTTTCAAATCAGTGGTTCGGAGCGTGTATCAAACTGCCAAAGTCACGTGATTTCAGTAAACGAGGCTTTGTTATGTCATAAGTGTTTCGAAATTTTTAATGGTTCACCACTGGGGGGCGTGACTTTTGATACGCGCTCCGAACCACTGATTCGAAACAAAAGATTCGTAAAGCTTCGACGCTTCATGAAGCAGTGTTTTGAAATCGCCCATCATTGTTGAATAAAGTTGTTATTTGTTTTTTTTGGCGCACAAAAAGTATTCTTGTCGCTTCATAACATTAAGGTTGAACCACTGTAGTCACATGAACTGTTTTAAATACATCTTTAGTAGCTTTCTGGGCATTGAAAGTGTTAATTGTCTTGCTGGCAGTGCAGGCCTCACTGAGCCATCGGATTTTATGAAAAATATCTTAATTTGTGTTCCGAAGATGAACGAAGGTCTTACGGGCTTGGAACAACATGAGGGTGAGTAATTAATGACAGAATTTTCATTTTTGGATGAACTAACCCTTTAATATTCATTTAGTTTTGATGCAGCTTCGATCTAGTTTCCCCATTGTGCTCTATATTGATGCAGGCTAAATTGTGCCAGCATTCTGTAGTGTGTCCTCCCCTTATAGCATCTCTCTTAGTATAAATAATTACATATTGAGTAATTTATTTCTCCCACAGTTTTTCTTCACTAGCAGAAATCAAGCTTTGTGTGTCACCAAGCAACACATACATTGAAAGCCGGTTTGGAGCAGCATATAGGAGTGGAGCAGAATGACAGAGAATTCCCCTTCACCACTCAAACATTCTGTAATCTTCCAGCTCCCTGCTGTGCTCACTTATGAGAGAAACCCCTCTACGTGCAAACCTGAAGTCAGAGAAAATGCCAACTCCCATACTCTAGTCAGTGGAGTGATTAAAATCTGTGAAACATTCCAATGCTATTTTACTAAATTGACAGTATAATATAATACAGTGTGTAGTGAGCTAGTACAGGATAGTTGTAGGCTATGTATTAATAGAAATGCACACTAAACACTAAGTCAGAAGTGTTTGTGAATGCGTGTCCTCTTAGAGGTGCTTGCAATCACAGAGAGCGATAAAAGACATCTGTCCCTGTGGAGCCCGCAGCATTAAAGGCTAATTATCCCACCGCAGTCATGCATGCATACTGCTGCCTGCACCATAGGAACAGGGAACGGAGCATTGGGAAAAGTAATGCTAACTTACCACAGGGATCCCCGGAACTCAGCAGTAATTACTGCACCCTCGCTGCCAAATATGTGTAAGCACCCAGCCCATGCGACACTCCGAAGTCTTTAATGCCAGTTACAATCGTTTGATAGAAATGGCTCAACTAGGGCCAGATTAATTAAAAATCCACACACTTAATTACATTTTGCACATCCCGTAGAGAGCCAGTGGCTTATGAGGACCCTCTTTGCGGTCAGAGCGTCTGAACACTAATCTTGATTATTTGCATAAACAGAAGCTCAAGTTAATTCAGTATTGAGTCAGGTCGAAGGTGATGACTGATATGTCTGACTGAGAGTTACCTGACCTTCTCCAGCAAAACTAGTAGACTTAATAAGAGCTTTTACAGTGTAAATCTGGATCAACAAACAACTGGTCTTTGCAACTTGCATTTATTAACACTTGAATATGTTTTAAGATCAGGTCAGCTGTTTGTAAAAAAAAACATCAAAGAAAAGTACAAAAATAACAGGTTTCTACAGCATTCAGAACTGAATGGAGAATGTCTTAAAGTCCAGTTATAGTCCTGGACTTTAAGTGAATTTGAATTGCAATTACAGTTTTTCTCCATTGGTTTGGCTCATTTCTTGAAACAGAAATTACATTCTCAAAACTCTAAGATCATTTGGCAAAACAGTCTTACAGTTCAGCACAACACTATAGCTCACTTGCAAAAGTTCATATCTCTCCCAAAACTGTTCACTCATGCTAAATTCTAAAATTTACTAAATTCCTTTTCCATATAAAGAGCAGTGCCACGGAAATGGCAAAGATCCTTCTCAATTGCTTTGGCTCATTTCTTGAAACAGACCGGACATTCTCAACACTCTTGGTGCTTTTGCCAAACGTGGATGGTTCGGCACAACACCATGGTTCACCTGCAAAAGCTCATACCTCTCCCAAAACAGTTCACTCATGAGTCAAAACTAAATTTCCTTCTCATTTAAACAGTCAGTGCCCCCAAAATGCTTCATCCCTTTGGCATTGTGTAAGCACTGCAAGTCAAAATGTTTAGATGTTTTGTCAGTATGGCAGAGGACCATTGAAATATTCCTCATGTCCACCTTTCAGTCTTAGTCCAGTCCTTCATTGACAATGGTTACTGTACTGTTTTTTGTCTAGCTAACAAAATACAATTGTGCATAAAACTGAAAAAAAAAAAAGAAATAGGATTTTAGGGTAAGAGTAGCCTCCAAGGTTTGACATCACACATTGCACTCATACTGCCAAGGAAATTGTAACCATTATCATTCACAAACATAAAGTAACTTACATACATCAGAGTAAAATGAAAATGTATACAGCATAATATACTGTAATATAAACACACAAACAAAAAATAATGAAAATTATATGCAGCCTACAGTGCTGTAAATAAAGCTGGAGTTTCACAACTAACAGTTCTTCACTGGTCGCTCATTTCCTTCCAATGCCATTATTTTCTACAATAGCGTAAAAAAGAAGAAGACATCAAATCAGTCATACAGAAGAGTCATACACTACAGTTACAGACAATTACATAGGAATGTTCTATGTTCTCCACAAGTTCAATATACTACTGGCCACTACTCCAGTGGTTCCAAACCTGGGGTACATGTACCCCTATGCAGAGGTACTACATAGGGGTAGAAGAGGTACCACTTTTTTTTGACAGAAAGTGGAAGGGGGAAATCATCAATGACTAGACTTATTGAAATGTTACAGTAAAACCCACAGTATTAGATAGATTTACATGGGAGGCACCAATTGTATTCTTCAAAATAAGGATTATAATGATAATTGCATCATNACATCAAATCAGTCATACAGAAGAGTCATACACTACAGTTACAGACAATTACATAGGAATGTTCTATGTTCTCCACAAGTTCAATATACTACTGGCCACTACTCCAGTGGTTCCAAACCTGGGGTACATGTACCCCTATGCAGAGGTACTACATAGGGGTAGAAGAGGTACCACTTTTTTTTGACAGAAAGTGGAAGGGGGAAATCATCAATGACTAGACTTATTGAAATGTTACAGTAAAACCCACAGTATTAGATAGATTTACATGGGAGGCACCAATTGTATTCTTCAAAATAAGGATTATAATGATAATTGCATCATACAGTAAGCTGCAGTTTTTAGGCAAAATGTTGAAGTCAGATAAATCAAATACTTTCATACCTGGATTACCTGGATACACAAATCAGGTAAAGTGGGTACTGAAACCAAAAAAGTTTGGGAACCACTGCTTACTGTAATTGTAAAAAGGTTATAATGATGGACAAACAGTAACTGACTTACATGTTACATGTTAGTCAAGTTCTAGTTTCACCTCACTGTCAATTTCTGTAATAAATTTATCAAATGTTGCAAGGATTCATATATGGTATTCATGGTATTATGTTCTTGACTAATTTTGACAATTGAACAGACTATTGTGCATGTGATGACTTATACAATGAAATTACGCTGACACGTTTTGGAGCGAACAACCATTAGACTGAGAACCAATAATCAGTTTAGATCACCAAGATCTATTCACTTGGAAATTGTGCTAAATGTAGGCTACCTGTACTTAATCATTTGCAAAGATGTACTGAGACATTGAGACATGTACTTAGACATTTGCAATTTGATGAAATGAATGAGAAAATCAGTTCTGTTGTGAACAATTGTCAAGTGGTTTGGAATTTTATCCATGTTGTTTTGAGAATGTAATTTCTGTTTCAAGAAATGAGCCAAACCAATGGAGAAAAGCTGTAAAATTTAAATGTAAGGAAGTTGAATTAAAATAAATTGCATTAAAATAAAATTAACTGTAATTTCTAACTAAAAAAGCAAAGTTTCTCAGGACAAACTTTGAATGTTGACTTATCAAAGCCTTGTTTGAAAGTTTTAGAAAAATTAAAAAGCTTTAGTTTTAAAGTTGATGGATGGATGGATGGATAGACGGACGGATGGACAGATGAATAGATGGATGGTTGGATGGGTGGATGGATGGATGCATGGATAGATGGATAGATGGATGGATGGATGGATAGATGGATGGATGGATGGATGGATGGATGGATAGATGGATGGACGACGGACGGACTTGTTGATGGATGGATGGATGGATGGATAGACGGATGGATGGACAGGTGAATAGATGGATGGACGGATGGATGGATGAATACATGGATAGATAGACGGATGGATGGATAGATGGATGGATGCATGGATGGACAGATGGATGGATGGATAGACAGACAGACAGACGGACGGACGGATGGGTGGATGGATGCATGGGTAGACAGACGGATGGATGGATGGATGGACGGACAAATGAGTGGATGGATAGACAGATGGATAAATGGATAGACAGACAGACAGATAGATAGATGGATAGATGGACAGATGGATGGACTGATTGGTAGATGTAAAAAAATCTTGTGCGGAATCTTTTTTATGTAATTTTTAATGCAAATTATAATGTGTAATTGAAAATATATTTCTGTAAACACTTAATATTCGATTACCAGAGTAAGACATAAAGCATTTTAAACAAAAATGCATTTAGATATAAGGATAAATGCATTAAAATCCATTACTGTACCAAAATGATCAAAACTGCATGCTTTTGATCTTATAAATGATTACATGACATATGGGCAAATTGCCAAAATATAACTTAGCAGTCGCCTCATTCAGTCATTTCATTCTTACAGTGCTTTGCTAGTAGCTTCTAGCCTTATCAAGAGCAGAAGAGCTTTCACTCACTCTCAAGGTTGCTGTGCTTCATTTCTCCCCTGTGAATGCTTAGTTGTTGATGTGAAGTGAAATATGAGACTCTGCCTCCAGTAAGGGCAGTGTCTCTACCTGGATTGTCATTCACTGTACTTCATTTGAGAAGAGACAGATGTGACTTCTGTTGTGTTCTGACTTTATATGTAGCTTTAGGTTATAAGGTTGAGATTCATTTGATCTGTAGTTCACTGACTGTGCCAATATTTTAGAAACAAGAAAGAAAACTGTTAAATAGAATGTTCACCTCAAAACTAATTCTGTCAAAAAGAAATGAACATAATTTAAAATTTAAAAAAATCTTGAAAACAAACATGTATTGGAACAAAAAAGGAGACAGACCCATTTCATTACTTCTTGAAAACTTTCATTCTGTTTACAGCTTGGGGTTTTAGGGGTTTGCAGTGATTGAAGATGTTATCAATATACCTTTGCTCCGTCTAGACGGTCCTGCCATGAGGCAGAGTGTTTCGGTGTAATCCTGAGGAATAATGTGATGTGTGATCCATTTGTCATTGATGGAAAGAAGCACGTAAATCACAAACTTCTTTTAAAGAAGCCTGATCCAGCAACATCGACATTCCTGCTGAATGTTTGTAACAGAGCTTTTTGTAAAGGCTGTGTTTACTATGAGATCCAGCATCATGCAGATATTTCATGTGTATATGCACCTGAAGCTTATAATAAATACAAACCCGATTCCAAAAAAGTTGGGACACTGTACAAATTGTAAATAAAAAAGGAATGCAGTAATTTACAAATCTCATAAACTTATATTTTATTCACATAGAATATAGATAACATATCAGATGTTGAAAGTGAGACATTTTGAAATGTCATGCCAAATATTGGCTCCTTTTGGATTTCATGAGAGCTACACATTCCAAAAAAGTTGGGACAGGTAGCAATAAGAGGCCGGAGGACCAATATGCAACTTATTGGGTCAATTGGCAACATGATTGGGTATAAAAAGAGCCTCTCAGAGTGGCAATGTCTCTCAGAAGTCAAGATGGGCAGAGGATCACCAATTCCCCCAATGCTGCGGCGAAAAATAGTGGAGCAATATCAGAAAGGAGTTTCTCAGAGAAAAATTGCAAAGAGTTTGAAGTTATCATCATCTACAGTGCATAATATCATCCAAAGATTCAGAGAATCTGGAACAATCTCTGTGCGTAAGGGTCAAGGCCGGAAAACCATACTGGATGCCCGTGATCTTCGGGCCCTTAGACGGCACTGCATCACATACAGGAATGCTACTGTAATGGAAATCACAACATGGGCTCAGGAATACTTCCAGAAAACATTGTCGGTGAACACAATCCACCGTGCCATTCGCCGTTGCCGGCTAAAACTCTATAGGTCAAAAAAGAAGCCATATCTAAACATGATCCAGAAGCGCAGGCGTTTTCTCTGGGCCAAGGCTCATTTAAAATGGACTGTGGCAAAGTGGAAAACTGTTCTGTGGTCAGACGAATCAAAATTTGAAGTTCTTTTTGGAAAACTGGGACGCCATGTCATCCGGACTAAAGAGGACAAGGACAACCCAAGTTGTTATCAGCGCTCAGTTCAGAAGCCTGCATCTCTGATGGTATGGGGTTGCATGAGTGCGTGTGGCATGGGCAGCTTACACATCTGGAAAGGCACCATCAATGCTGAAAGGTATATCCAAGTTCTAGAACAACATATGCTCCCATCCAGACGTCGTCTCTTTCAGGGAAGACCTTGCATTTTCCAACATGACAATGCCAGACCACATACTGCATCAATTACAACATCATGGCTGCGTAGAAGAAGGATCCGGGTACTGAAATGGCCAGCCTGCAGTCCAGATCTTTCACCCATAGAAAACATTTGGCGCATCATAAAGAGGAAGATGCGACAAAGAAGACCTAAGACAGTTGAGCTACTAGAAGCCTGTATTAGACAAGAATAGGACAACATTCCTATTCCTTGAGCAACTTGTCTCCTCAGTCCCCAGACGTTTGCAGACTGTTATAAAAAGAAGAGAGGATGGCACACAGTGTAAACATGGCCTTGTCCCAACTTTTTTGAGATGTGTTGATGCCATGAAATTTAAAATCAACTTTTTCCCTTAAAAAGATACATTTTCTCAGTTTAAACATTTGATATGTCATCTATGTTGTATTCTGAATAAAATATTGAAATTTGAAACTTCCACATCATTGCATTCTGTTTTTATTCACAATTTGTACAGTGTCCCAACTTTTTTGGAATCGGGTTTGTATATGTGTATATATACACAGAGAGAGATAAAATGTTTGTATCACATTCTGCAAAACATATGACTGAATGAATTGGCATAACATAAGTAATGTGCATCAAATCTAGTTTAGCAACATACTTTGACCATTTGTTTTGAAATACACTACCATTCAAAAGTTTGGGGTCAGTAAGATTTTTAATGTTTTTTTTAAAGAAGTCTCATGGCTGCTGAAAATTCCGCTCTGCCATCACAGGAATAAATTTACATTTAGAAAACTGTTATTTTAAATTGTAATATTTCACAATATTACTGTTTTTACTGTATTTTTCATCTAATAAATTCAGCTGTTGTAAGCATAAGACACTTTTCTTTTTTTTTTCTTTTTTTTAAACCATAAATCTTACTGACCTCAGACTTTTGAACGATAGTGTATATTTAAAAAAATTTGAAAAATTATATTGTTTGCTGTATGGGTGTATGGGGTTATGACAAGCTTCAAGCGTCTAACAACTGCATGAAAAGAGAAGAATATATATATTTTTTTAGATTAAAATACTTAGTTGTAGTTCTTTTACTGCTGAGAAATGAAACTGAAATCTGAATGCATTTTTAAATACATTGGCTAGTATGACAGCAACAAATTGTGAATGACAAACTCTAACACACTATTTGAGTACACAATATTTTTTATATAATCCTTCATAGTCAGAGGCTGTTGTCCTCTTAGACAACCTTTCATAGAGGTTATGGAAGGACTGCGGATCTAATATGATCTACAAGGCAAAAATGTCAATCAATATGCTCTGAAAGTGACAGTGAACTAATATGATCATTGAGGAATAGTCAGTCAATACCATCTGCTTGCCTTGTCACACAGTTCTTGGCTGTACTCCAGTGATCTGGCTGCTGACGGCTGAGTTTAGGAGTGTGGAAAGTCTTTATTCAGCATTCATGTTTTAGGGGCTGTGTACACAACACCGGTTTCAACTAAAAACGAAAAACTTTTTATGCGTTTTGGCCATTCATTTACACAGTGTTTTGGAGGCCTGAAAACGCAAACTTTTGAAAACCTCATTCAAAGTGGAAGTTCTTGAAAACAATACTGTTACTGTCTCCATGTAAACTACAAAAACGTGAATTTGTGAAAACGATGACGTCATGTTCATGTGTATTACATGTTCAGTCTATAAGCGCATGTTTCTTAAGTTTACAAAGTGACATCGCCAATTACTGGACTGTCATGAATAATATCGTTTTTAGTTGTTTTTGCTGATCCGTGTAAACGGGGACTGTTTTGACAACGTTGTTGCCTGTACGCGAAACACATAAAGTAAAAACGTTTTCGTTTTTAGTACATCATTGTCGTGTAAATGATCTGAAGGATCTATAGTCCCTCTATATCCCCAAATGCACCTTTACAGTGTGATTGAGCAACTTCCTTCAAATACAGTAAGGTCCAAAATCTGAGACCACTAATAAAAATGCTTTTATTTTGCATTTTTAATACTTTTAAATCTAATTTAATACATTAAAGTTGGCATGAAATGGAAGTTGTGACAGTATTTTCGTCCCTATTGTGATGTATATTCGAGTGAAATGGCTTCTCGAACAAGAAAAATGTAGGGAATTGATTGGATTGTTGTGGTTTGCTATAGTTGTGATGTCACGTGAGTGACAAGTTGTCCCTCCCTCGTGCCAGTAAACACATCATCCGAGGGTTTCTGATCCACACATACTGAGCCGGCGTTCAGACGTAAAAACGGAAGTGCTGCACTGTGTTTTCTACGTCAGCAGCTTAGGACACTGACAGGGAAGTTATTTTTGTTTCGTATTTGCACACAAAAAGTATTCTCATCGCTTCATAACATTAAGGTTGAACCACTGTAGTCACGTGGACTATTTTAACGATGACTTTAATACCTTTCTGGACCTCAAAAGGTGCAATGATGGGGCTGCCAATGTTTGGTTCAGAAACCATCGGATTTCATCAAAAACATCTTAATTTGTTTTCCGAAGATGAACAAAGGTCTTATGGGTTTAAAACGACATGGGGGTGAGTGAATAATGACAGAATTTTCATTTTTGGGTGAACTAACCCTTTAATGAGACAGAGGATTATCACTTTACCAAGAGAGATGTCATGAATGTGGATGTGAGAAAGGCACTGACCTTTGAACAATGTTCAGAATGACTTTCCTACTGTGTCTCTCGCTAAAATGTGGCCTGTTTAAGGATAAATGAGATCTCTCTTTCCAATATGGTCCTTCTTCCTCAGTGGATTCACTGTTCCAAGAATGTGTATTGATGGTTAATGGCGACGTGTCCCCTGAGTGTTCTCTCACTCTTCCTGTGTCCCTTGCTGCAAACATGATTTGAGAGAGATGGTGAGATATAAAGTATAGCTCTCCATCAAGCACAGGATTGCAGCAGGCTGATTAGAGTGAAATGAAAAAGAAAAATCATGGGAGCGAATGTATCGTGGAGGGATGTGTTTGGAGGACAGAGAGTGAAATATCAGGCTTCTGATTTAAAGTTGGTTATGTCCAAGATATGAGATTTGTTTGTGAGGATACAGTATGTGGGTGTTCGCATGCGAGACATTGTTTTGGCAATGATTATCCATGCATAGGTAGTGAATCGATTGGGAGGAGTCCACCATTGAACCAATATATCAATGTTTCTTTTTCTCATGACTATTAATATTGTTATTATTTTTAATGATAATAAAAAATGATCTTCATTTTTTACATTTTTTACTGTAAAAATACATGTATTGTCTTGTTGAATATGATATATGATAGATTTTTACTTTAAATGATATGGTAATGTAGTAAATCGCTAAGACTTTTTAATATTTTTGAAAGAAGTTTATGCTCACCAAGGCTGTATTTGTTTGATCAAAAAAATAAATAAATAAAATTAAATTAAAATAACTGTTTTCTATATATTTGTATAATATAATATTTTTGTAAAAAAAAAAAAATCTTTTTTTTCTGGATTCTTTGATGAATATAAAGTTCTAAAGAACAGCATTTATTTGAAATAGACTTTTTTGTAACATAATAAGTGTCTTTACTGTCAATTACTCGCCCTCATGTCATTCCAAACCAGTAAGACTTTCGTTCATCTTTGAAACACAAATGAACAGATTTGAACTCTTTCCCCGCTAGCATAAAAAAAAGCCACCACCATCATTTTTGATCATTTTCACAAAATTTTCATGGCCCCCAGAATATTTTGCTGTGCGAATATCTGAACATGCAATATATCAAAGGAAAAAACAGAAACTCTGCTTTTAAACAAAGTTTTATTCTAGCTTCATGCATTATTTTATCAACACTTGAATGTGGGTACATTTCACAAAAAAAAGCAACATTTTGAACAAAAAGCTGAGAAAATCAAATTTTTTTCAAAGACTACAATGTGCGTAAGCAATGGTTTTATCGCTTGTTTTTGCACCTTTTTTGCCTGTGTTTTGATCCTGAGATTCTCTACTCTTTCAGAAGATGTGTAATAGCGCCCCCCGTACCATATAACAGTGAAAACATGGAAAGCCAGAAAATTCCGTCAATGGCAGGGAAGCGTTGTCTCAGGGCACATTTACACAAAAACGTGTTTTTTTCACGTACAGACAACAACATTACCAAAACGATCCCTGTTCACACGGATCTACGAAAACGATTTAAAAAACTGTTACGGATGCCTATAGACTGAACACGTAATACGCATGTGCATGACATCAGTTTTCACAAATCCACGTTTTACAGAGACAATAATGGTATAGCTTTCAAAAACGTCCACTTTGAAACCAGTTTTCAAAAGTTTGCGTTTTTTGTGCTATTGTCATGTAAATGAACGGCCAAAATGCATATGTTTTCCTTTTCTTAGTTTAATTCCGGGAAAAGAGTTAGTTATCTGAGAGATTTCTGTCCCTCCATTGACAGATGCAATTACCACTATTGATCATTTTAATTTGTCCTTGTTAAATAAAAGTATTGTGTTAGTACCTGTCACGAGCTGGTTTCAGCAATAAAGAAAGCTGGCAGGATCTAGATGCGGCACCTACTTTTATTGGAAACAAACTCAAAGAAACAAAACACTCGAACACTAGAACATGAAGGCCTGTGAACAGAACAAACAACCTAATCTTGACAAGGACAGACAATGAACTGAAGGAAACACAGGGCTTAAATACAAGAGCTAATGAAATGAACATCATGTGCGGCAGATAATCAAACAATGAGTGACTTAAAACTAGTTCACAGAACAAAGACGTGATAAAACTATCCAAAACTGAAACAAACACAGATAATCCCTGACAGTATGAGAAGCATTAAAGGGTTAGTTTACCCAAAAAATTACTTGCCCTCATGTTGTTCCAAACCTGCAAGACGTTCATTCAACTTCAATCACAAATGAAGATATCTTAAATGAAATCTGAGAGATTTCTGTCCCTCCATTGACAGTCCACGCAACTACCAGTATTGATCAATTTAAGTGTCCTTCTTAAATAAAAACATTAATTTCTTTAAAGAAAATCCTACTGACCCCAAACTTTTGATAGCATAGATTAAGGTAACTCACATTTAACCTACTAAGATTTTTTTTTTTGTTAAAATTATGACAATTTCTTACAGAGTAGTGCTATCTGAAAGACGCTGAAATGAAGAATGCTGAGCTCAAAGCTGCATTTCAGAGAAAAACAGGAATTTCAAATGAGATAATATGTCAGAGAGAGCAGAACAAAAAAACACGTAAGATCAAAACAGATCATTACATTTTCTGACTTCCTCTGTTCCTCTAGAAAACCAGAGAGTGGAAGTATCCTCACTGCTGCGCACATCATGGGCATCAAGCCCTGAATATTTCAGCAAATGGCCCGTCTCTAATTGCATAAGAGTTACCCCTTCACTAATGGCTCACAGGGACTGTGATGTTTCTGGGCAGAGTCAGCACAACTGGCTTTCCATAAATATTTTGTGAAAGTCTGTTATAGCATCTGAATACTGATCTGAAGTTCTGTCATCATCGGCAGAGGCAGAGGCATCGCCTGACAGATGGAAAGAGTGTTCCCTCCAAAAATCTGATGTGTGCAGAGGTTCACACACAAGCTGATGCTATCACATCTGCGATCTAAAATATGAAGTTTCATGTTCCATTGAGTGGTCACAAATGATTTCGAAACGTACTGCTCTGTAGCAGCAGAACATTATGGTTGTGAGATAGAGCTAGTCAGCATGCGAATCCTACGACCATTATTGTAACACGTACAAACTGTAAATTGTCTTACTCTCTTGTGAATATCTCACTTTACATTATGTATAGTTTTTCTTCAAGGTTTTTGCTCGGTGACAGACTGGGTCGAGCTTGACGTTGTTAATGTTTTATTTCATCGCTACTTCAGAGTTGGGTTGGCAAGATTTATCAATAATGTAGTGACATGAGGGGGTTAAGAGGGATGCCTCTCATTCAGTTATACTGTATGCATTTTCCAGAGTGTGATGTATACAAACAACTTTTGATCTCACTCTCTGTACACATGCATTTCAGGAAACTGATGATTCATACTCTTGTATTTAGTATGATGTGGTAAAAGACTGATCTCTCACTCTAAAAGATGCTAGGTTAAAAACAACCCAAGTTGGGTTAAGTATGGACAAACCCAGCGTTTGGGTTGTTTTGATCCAGATGTTGGGTTAAATGTTTGACCAACCTGCTGGGCAGTTTTATTTAAAGGATAAGTTCACTTCTGAATTAAAATTTCCTGATAATTTACTCACCCCCATGTCATCCAAGATGTTCATGTATTTCTTTCTTCAGTCGAAAAGAAATTAAGGTTTTTGAGGAAAACATTCCAGGATTTTTCTCCATATAGTGGACTTCAGTGGGGTTCACCGGGTTGAAGGCCCAAATTGCAGTTTCAGTGCAGCTTCAAAGGGCTGTACATGATTCCAGATGAGGAATAAGGCGGGTCTTGTCTAGTGAAACGATCGGCCATTTTCTAAAAAAAATAAAATAAATTATATTCTTTTTAACCAAACATGCTTGTCTTGCACTATTTCTGCGATCCGCTATGTATTACGTAATCACGTTAGAAAGGTCACGTGTGATGTAGGCGGAAGTACCGATCCAGTGTCTACAAAGCGAACGTGCAAAGACTAAGCCAAACGGCCTTTACGAGAAAAAAAAGGTAAAACAATGATGTCGGACGA